>CM053577.1:129524855-129785927 GCA_028646485.1 Cryptoprocta ferox | reverse complement strand
GAGGTTCTAAAACTGATCGTGGTGATGCCTGCATGACTCTGAATATACTAAAAACCAGTGAATTTTTCGGGGGGGGGGAACCAGGGGAGGGGGAATCACAATCACATCCAAAATCACTCAGGGGAAAGACTGAGACGCCGAAGATGCTTTCGTCTTGAACTACCACTGAAACGCCAAAGGAAAAATAGTTGACGAACTGCCAAACGAGCTGGAATAAGTTGGGAGATGTGAGAGAGTTTTAAAAAAAGAAAGACTAAAACGGGCCGACACTTTGCTAAAGATACAGCAGCAAAGGGACAGCACCGGACGCCAAGGATATATATATATAACGCTGCAGTTAAACCTGAAGATGCAATGGGGGGGGGGGGGTTTAACCTGAATTATCCCAAAAAAAAATAAAAACTGCAACTTTCGGCTTCCCATTCCCCCCTGGAGCCATCCTGCGGGCTTTAATTAAAGAGCACGGGGAGTCTACCGTTTAAATATATTTACTCAATGTCCGTGGCGACTCAGGTCCTTCCAGTGAGCTTGGTTCAAGCCATCTTTGGATTCATACGTCGGGTAGGGAGCAGAGAGGAAGGGCTTCCAGAAGTAAATTAGATATTATTTACCGGCTTTAGAAATCTTTCCACACAGGCAGAGAGGATTATTTGCTGTTGACGGTAAGGGAAGGGGAAAAAAAACACGAAAGCAACCACGAACTCCCATCCAAGGCCTTCCCTGGCTCGTATATAACGCCTGTCCAGAGAAACAAGCATGTATGCCTGGGCAAGGTGGTGCTGTTCTTTATGCAGATGACCTCCCGGCACAAATAGAGTAAAAGGGAATTCCTCTTACGATAGGTACCATTAAGGTCTTCATTTGTATTAAACAACTGTAAGCAAACAATGTCGGGCTGTAAAAGCTTTTGCAAGTCAAAGATAATGGCCTTCCTTGGTAAACTGACTGTTCTTTATAATCATCATTATTTATACTCCCAAGAGGCTTTGCCTCCTGCTCCAATAAATTCTGGGAAGAAATAACATGACAACCTCAGCAAGTCTTGTGGAAGAAGGGAAGGAAAAAAGGCTGGGTGAGTAGAAAATGTGTTTCGTTGTGGGCTCTGGGCTGGGGTAGCGATCACATCGCTTAATTAGAGCAGCGGGCAGGATTGGAAGAGAGAAATGAATACCACTTTTTAGCTTCAGATATTTCCAAGTCGGATCCATGTTCCTCGCCTCCCCGTGCTTTCAAGCTTACCAGGGCCAAAAGAGAACCTGTTTTAATAGTATCATTAGAGTTTTGATTTATCACAAGTACAAAAGACTGCGTTTCTCATCCAGACAAGAACGTGGTGGAACACGAAGCTTTGCAAGTCCCTATCTGTAGCAGAAGTTTCTGCAGGCCTAATTGATGGGTGTTTAGACTGAGCTGGGGGAGAACAGGCCAGTACACTGAAGCACGCATTCCCCAACCTCTTCCACCAGGAGACTTTGGCCCATGGCTCAGATATGCCCAGAGCCCAGACTCTGGAACAATCAGGCAAGCCAAATGTGTTCCTTATTTAAAGGAGGTTTCCTTTCACTCTGTCAGCCACCTTTCAGATTCCAGCTAAGTTTAAACCACAATGGTTTGGAATCCTAACAGTAGTTTTGAGGATTACCATACAGAACGGGTATCTGAAAACATTTTTAAAGACACAGGACGTTGAATCATGCACTAACATCTACCAATCGCTTCCCCCAAAGCAGTTCATTATTATTAAATCCAGACCCTCCCCGGCCCCCTGCGCTGTGGAAAAAGGTGATGCGTTGCAGTGACATTTAAACAGAAACCCGATGTCTGCCACCCAAGGACGTGACCACCACTGGGGATCGCTTTCGTGCATCTTGAAAATTCTTGCAGATTAAGAGTTCTGCCAGGGTGTCCACCGGGGTGTCCACACCGTTATTACTTAACAAAACTGGCCTTTAATTAAAAGTCTTAGCCCAACTTCTCAAAGCTAACACAAAAAGCTACTCAGCCCTAACGAACAGTGCTGGGCTCAAAAGGACAACCGGTCACGGGCCGTGTTTTAATACGGTTGTCACTTTCTGCATTTGGAGAGTGAACTTCAGGCAGATCAAAGCGAAAATTATTTGCTCCCAGGATGGCTGCTCATTACGGCCTTAAATCCTTTTCGGAACGAGGCGTGGTATATCGAGGTAAACACGGAAAATAAACACGCCTCAAAAGAAGGGCAAGCGACCACGGGTCCAAGCCAAAAGGCCGCAGGGGCTAGTAGGCCTGGAATGTTCAAGGAAACCAGGCGAAAATAACCAGGCTCAGGGAGAAGGCGTCGCCTGGCCCCCAAGCCAGCCGCCCCCCCAGCCCGGATCCTAAATAAAGGCACAGGAAGGACTCTGTCGCAGTCCCCACCAAACACTGCAGGCTTTTCAAACTGTTGAGAAACCAAGGCCACCGTTCATTTGGCATCAAAGGCAGTTGGCCTTTGGCCACTCAGAATCATCGATGCGAAAAGGAGTAACGTGGCAAGTGCAGGGGACCAGGGTTTGTGGTGTGGTCGCAGATGTGGCTCCGGCAAGACACCACACCCACGAGCCTTCAAGGCCCAAGAAAACCATGTGCCCCAATTTAACTGGGACTCCAGGCCATGGCTCCTTATGCAATGCCTTCCATTCCCGTTGGCTCTTTCATCCTCCGACATCGAGACGTTATTACCAGCCCGAAAATAGAACACACGCGCTTTAGGGCTCTGGGCGGCCTCAGGATGGAAAAGGGGGCCATGTGGGTAAAACCAATACACATGAAAAAGTTCTACCACATCTCTAAAGGGACATCTTGACTAGAAAATTAAAAAGGGAAGGAAAAGAGGTTTACCCGAAAGTACTCTTTTAAACACCAAAGAGTAATGCTGCTTCTTAGCAACACTGTGATACCACCTCGTCCTCATATGCGTTGGGGGGTGGGGGGTATCCATCATCTGAACAATCAAGAAGTGTGCCCAGTGTAGAGACCAGGCTGCATTTTTCCTTAAGTTGGGAAGAAACACCAAGTCCTGGTGAGAAGGAATAGTGCTGAGCGCCTGTATTGTTTTCATTTCTAGCCTCTTCCTCAGACAACCGGACATGCTATAATCAGCAAAGATAACCCAGAAACACTGTGTTCCCTCTGCAACCTTGAGCCTGGAGAATTACAGCCACAAAGACCTGTGGGATTTGTAAGAATAACACAGTCTAGATAACAGTTTGTAAGCCCTTCCCATGTTAATGCTGGACTGGGCCTCCCCCAAAACGACCTTGAGATTAAAGGTGCAATTCTCCCCATTTGACAGATGAAGAAATGGAGACTCAGATGATTTATCCAAGGCCACCTGCTCTTTTCCCAGGGTTGTGCATTCTGCCGTCAATTAAACGATAAATCTCCCCGAGGACAAGGACGATAACCTTTTTTCTAACACCTAACGCCGGGCCGGGACGTGGCAAACAACCAGAACGGATCAACTCTATTTAAACGAAAGGTCTCTGCCAAGCCGGAGCCCAATGGGACCTTTGTAACCATGCAAAGCCCACCTCATACACAAGGCTTAAATTACATGCGAAAACAATGACATTCCAGGTCGTCTTAAAGCGTGTCACGTCCTCGCAAAAAAAAGCATTTCAAAAATAGGAAACATCATCAAAGCACCAGCATACAGACTGTCTTCGCCCTTCAAGCCCTGCGGTCGGTCGTTCTGACCAATACCGCATCGTGTTCTCCGAGCAATTTTGTTTTACAAAGTGATTTCACGTATCTTATCTCGTTTAGTTCTAAAGCCCTGAGAGAGGACAAGGAAAGAAAATAGAAACTTAAATAAAACCCAACTGACATCTTTACTGCTCGTTACAAGGGCCTGTATTGGTTTTTAAAAGCCAACAAACAAACAAACCCGCTGGCCTCACATGCACTACCTATGGGACTGTAAATTAGTACAGCTTTGCTCCAAGAAAACAATGTGGTAACAGGGATCTCCGTGTAAACATGGGGAGTTCGGAGTCAGGAATTCATTCCACTTTGAGGAATTTGGAGTTAAGTGAGAAAAGATACGAGTGAAGCACACTGCCTGCACACGTCCCAAACCAGAAGAGTAAACCAAGGTGGAATTCAACCAAGTGCCTTGCAACCATTAAAAATAATGGTGTTGGGGCGCCTGGGTGGCTGACGGTCCACGAGTTCAAGCCCCGCGTGGGGCTCTGTGTTGACAGCTCAGAGCCTGGAGCCTGCTTCAGACTCTGTGTCTCCCCCAGGTCATGATCTCACGGTTTGCAAGTTCAAGCCCCACGTCAGGCTCTGTGCTGACAGCTCGGAAGCCTAAAGCCTGCTTTGGATTCTGTGTCTCCCTCTCTCTCTGCCCCTCCCCCACTCGCACTCTGTCTCTCTCTCTCTCTCTCTCTCAAAAATAAACAAACATTAAAAAAAATTTTAAATAATGGTGTAGAAATGTATTCTGATCAAGGTAAAACACAAAAAGCACATCACACAGAAGCATGAAACTACACGTGTAAAACTATATACGTATATACATACATGAATGTCTAGCATGCAATTGCATTAATTTTTAACATTTGTAATCATCTGATTTCAAGGACTTCTTAAAGGGCACAAAAAGTCGTTTTCAAAATGGGACCGACGCTATTGGCACATAAGTATGGGGCTGACGTGTGGGCCGTATTTTCCCATGAAAATTAATCAGTTATTGAAGTTACCACGGACAACTGAGAATCCACATGGAAGGAGGAAGGATCTCTTAAAAACTTTTCCAAAAACACTAACGGACAGACAGCCTTCTGCTGTATCAGGGGCTGGCTTTTCACACCCTGGCTGTGTCACTGATGAAACGTGTGACCTCAGTCAAGTCGAGGAACAGCACTAGACACCTCAGGCTTTCTCGGCTGGGAGATTCTCCTTAGTTAACGTTTATCTTTTTCTGCTGGATCCATACCAACTTCCTCCCACAACCAGGAAGCAACTGACACACTCCAAAAGCTTCAACTCAACAAATATCACCTAGGCGGCCTGCTGACATAAAATTCAGTCCCTCCTCTTGGGGGAGGTAGGGTGGTTAATAGGGTAAGAGACAGCTAAACACGGATTCCAGCGCCTGGGGTTAGGTGTAAGGAGTCAGGCCGACAGAGAGAAGGGGCTGAGCCCTGCCTGTCTGCAGAACAGGGCGGCAGGCCAAGGAGGGCGGGGCGGGCTCCTAGGGCAATGCGTTCAAGAAACCGGGATGTGCAAAGGCGAACGGGATGGATTCAGCTAAAGCGGACTGGGTGGCAGAACAGGCCTCAATCAGGTAGAGCAGGAAGTGTGTGCTGAGAACACACTTAGTTCAGACTTGATCCTGAAAGCCACAGGGAGCCAATGAAGGATCATGAGCAGATCTTCAATTTCAAGGATTATTGCCCCAAGGTCCAGTTTAAACACCTTTGGTGATCTCTGCACGCAGACTCAGTGCCACTCTTAACCGTCAATCTGTGCCTCTCAATCTGTGTTTGGGAGTCAAGCGCTGGATACAGAAGAGCTTCAACACACAGAGAGGGTGGGGGTGGGGAGACATGACATCAAAACGGACTTCAGAATATTGCTACTCATTTGGTTTATTAAGTTAAGAAGCAAAGTCTAGAACTCATTTGATTCATTTATTTCTGAGTCAGCTGGGAAGGCTGCCGGCAGGCCTGATGCCTCCAGGTTGGTGATTTCCAACTGGGTAATAATACCTTGGGCACTTATGCGGGCGTTTGCAATTTACAAAGTGCTTTCACATCAAAAATCTCACCGGCTCTCCCAGCAACAAGCCGGTTAAGGTGCACGAAACAAGTTTTCCAGATGAGGAAACAGCTCCATGAGGAGCTTGTCCAGGGTCACACACGGCCAGTGTAATACAGGACCCAACCTTGAACTTGGCTCTTATCCCCAGTCTTGTCCATTACCACGAGGCAGTATCCTGTATCTTCACAACAAGCCTGTCCAAATGGGAGGCATGGCATTACCGAAGCCCATGCGCTAGTAACAAGGCGTATACACAAAGCACAAAACTCTGCAAGTCTTAATAATATCTGTATCCAACTACTGCTTAACAAAACAAGCACTCATTCCGCAGTCCGCTTTCTGCAAACCTATGGAAAGAATAAATGCAAGAAACACATGCTCAGCTATAATCCTTTCTCATTTCCTCCTGGCACCTGTTTCTGCCCCCACAGGCACCAAACACTTTAACAGCTGGCAGAAATGAGAACCAAGAGATAACCATTGTAGATCAGGCCCTAACCAAAATTGTGGTTTAGGAAATAATAGAGAAAGAACCACCCAGATTTTTTTAAAAAAGAGCAATAAAATGGGGCACCGAAAGGTCTCCCTCGCTCTCCTGGATCCCTCAGGCACAGCAAACCAGAGGGTCTTCCCAATGGAAAACAGACACCCACATGACGCCCTTCCTCCCCACCCCCACCCCCCGCTTCCCCTACCCACCCAAAACGGTATTGCTGGGAAAGGGCTCCTGGTTCAACTGGAGAAAACGGGTATGTGAGGGAGGAGCTGCACTGCAAGTACAGAAAGGGCGATTCTGTTAACCTTCTAGGATTCCTGGTAACTGAACACTGCTGGTGATGACATTTCAATGCTCACTGGCCTTCCTCTTCATGGGTGGTGGAGCTTGACAGACTCACAAAATTAGAACTTAAAATCCAATTTAGGCTCTCAAAAACAGCTCTCAAGAACTTCAACCAGTAGGGTTCCCTCTTTCTAACGCCCTCATACAGGCTATGAATATGGGAATAATTGTGTATCATGTTCCCATTACTCACGCTGCCTCATTAACATAGCCGGGCCGCCTTTGTGTGCCGGGATGGCCCAGGACCCCCCGTAAGGACTGAGGGCAAATGATTTCCCCCAGCGCCCCATGATCCCCGAAGCAGCAAAGTCAGGGGCAACAATATAAGTGCAAAAGAAAGAGTATGCAGCCGATTTGTCACAGCCCCTGCAAAGAAAGCCCGTTCTCAGGAGCCTGGAGAGCCGATGCAGGCCTGCGGGCCCTCGCCAGGGCAGGTGGAGACACTTACAAAAAGACACGGCACACACGAGCCAGTCCCAAGGGGGACTGGGATCTCGGCTCTTTTTCAAACGCGAACTCGTGGCGACAGCCAGCTGGGGATAAGGGGGTAGCTCCACCAACTGGTGTTTAAAAAAACAACAAACACAAACATGCAATGGAGGCGGATGCACTCCTTCTGTTCCAGGAGGCTGACAAACTGCCTCAACGTCCCCAACTTCCTTCAGCGAAACCCGTCTCCAAGCCTGCCAGGAACCCGTTACGGCTCCGACCACCCGCGCCCTTTCCGAGACTACGTGATCACTCATTTTACCTCTGTTTTACCTGGACTAAGGAGTGGGCAAGAGATACAGCCTTTAACTATCTGACCAGTGTCTACTGGCCTTGGTTTTTCTCGTCTGTAAAATGGACTCGACAGCCTCTCTTTCTGGTGTGAACTCACCATGGAAACAAACGTAGGCGATTTCAGAACTGCCTGGGTCGCTGGCTTCACAATGCTTTCAGGAGAAGTGGGCGTTGGGCGGCCCCTCTAGAGTGTTTTCTATGATCCAAGCTCTTCCGGCACATTTCTACAAGCTTCAAAGAGAACCCCAGGAGAGACCGGCAGCCTTCTTGCAAGATGAGCAAAAAATCTGTTGCCAAACAGTGTGGAAGTGGAAAGAAACCCAGACACCGGAGAGGCCCAGGAGGTGGTCCGACTGCTCCCCTAGGTGGGATCCAGACCTCACCCTCTAGGACAGAACCTCCCTGGGTAAAGCAGGGAGCCTCTCCTGCCCCCAGACACCCTAAGGAACCGGAGACAACAGCCCTGCACGCAAGAACAGGAAGCACTGGCAGCAGGCAGGCAGCTTTACCTGACCGGGAGCGAAGGGGGATCGGGCCAACGCTGCCCCTTTCTACAAGGTTCGGCTCTGCCTTTAGTGATTTTATTCTGAATCAGCGGTGAATTGGAAAAACCCCTTATTTACAAAGCGTGAGGCTGTCAGAAAGCAGAGTGTTAACCGAAGTCCCAGGAAAGGTCACAACCTTAAAAAATCTCACTCAGACGGTCCACCTCCTGGCACAAAAGAAACCTGCAAAGATGAGGTAAGTATGGAAAGGGCCCCCTAACCATCCAGGGAAGGACACAACCGTTTAATACTGAAAGTAATGCAACTTCACTTTCAGTAGAGCCGCTCGAAACAGGGCCACCCTTCACCGGGTGATACCTGGCAGGAACTGGCTGGGGAGTCTGGTTTAATACCTGGGGATTAAGGGCAAACCCAACGGAAGCAACTCTAATCAGGGGTGACAGGGACCGAAAAGCTCGGGTACGGTCTGCGGGCTGGGAAACCTGAAAATCCACGTCTATTTTAACACTTTTAACCTAAACACCTAAGTGTGCTTTTAGCAACAGATTTGTTGAGAATTCCAGTGCTCCATGTTATGTTTTGTTTGTTTGTTGGGAAAGGAGTCTGGGCATAAACGAAGTTTGGTTCTTAAAAGGGAATCGCTTGCAAAAGCAATGGTACGTAAAGAATCCTTAACAGATTTTCCCCGAGTCTTTTAAACGGCGGGCCCACATCTCATTTAATAGCCTGATTTTTTTTTTTAAGTAATTCACTTTTATCGAGTGTTCCCAAAACAGTCAACTTAAAAGTTTTCGTAAAAACCCGTTCTCAAAAAAAAAAAAAAAAGAAAGAAAGAAAGAAAGAAAGAAAGAGAAAGGTAAAGGAAAAAGAAACCAACTTTCTTTCCACACTTGTTCAAAGGTTTACATAATATTTAACTGTAATTGCAAGAGTAAGTCTAACTGGAATAACCAGATTTGGAAACAACTGACACTTGGCAAGCCTTCTATGGGTAGGAGCCAAAGGGGACAGAGGCACACATACCCAGGGCCACCCACCGGCCACAAGCTTTGTGCTGGGGTATCACAGTCAACAGATTAAGTAGGCTGGAGAGGTAGAAGGTGAGAGTGGTTATGTAATCCAGGGGGAGATTAAGAGGGGGACCACGAACAGTAGGATAAGAACATGCATCTTGGGCACCCGGCTGGCTCCAACCATGGAGTACACGACTCTTGATCTCTGGGCTCATGAGTTCAAGTCCCGCGTCGGGTGTAGGGATTTCTTAAAAATAAACTCTTAAAAAAAAAAAAAAAAAAAAGACTGCAACTAAATTTTTAAGCATTCGGGATACAGGAGCCTGAGCCCTAAGAACATCGCGTTCAAAGGCAAACCTTAAAAATACTCCAACTGAGCCTTTTCCAAGTATTTAAATGCGCTGCTAGGGTTCATAGGACACGTGTCTGTGTCGTCCTTGAGAGGAGGAAAAGGAGAAAATAGTTCCGTTTTGAACATAACAAACACCGGTCATACACACATATCCCAACAAAAGATTTTTCTCTTTCCAAAGGACAAAAGTTTAAATAACCTTTGGAGGGGCGCCTGGGTGGCTCAGTGGGTTAAGCGTCCAACTTCCCTCAGGTCACAATCTCTCGGTTTGTGAGGTTCGTGAGTACAAGCCCCGCATCGGGCTCTGTGCTAACAGCTCAGAGCCTGGAGTCTGCAGGTCAGATTCTGTCTTCCTTCTCTCTCTGCCCCTCCCCTGGCTCATGCTCTGTCTGAAAAATAAGTAAACACTAAAAAAAAAAAAAAATTTTTTTAATAGTAAATAACCTTTGGAGCAGGGGATATATTAACACTGGAGACATTTCCAAGGCCCTTGGAAGGGAACCAATAGCCCCCAGCTCAGCAACAGAAATTGGTTACGACCTACCAGGAGAGAAAAAAAAAACCCATGATGCCATCTGAATACCAATTAATTCCAGTTGGCTATTTGGGCCAATGACGACAGAAGACACACGAGTCAAATGCCCACCTACAGTAAAGTTAAGAATGATGCAGGCAGGTAACAGTAACTCAAGTTGGGTTATTTGGGGACATATATTTATCTTTCCTTTTACATTTTCATGACAAACTTTTTGGACTCTCCACTTGCCAGTCTTCCTTCCGTAATCTCTCCCTCTCCGGGAATAGCCACCAAAGGGCCCCTGCCCTACACTTAGGTGACAAAGAATAAAGTTTTCCACTATTAGAAAGAGGCAGAAAGCAAGCCACGTAAATAGACCAGGAAAGGAAAAACATAGCAATTGAATGACCATGTACTTGGTTTTTTCCCTCACAACTGTGAAATAACCCGAAGGGAGGGGGGGGCTCATAAATCCTACCACTACATTTTGGTGTGTTTCTTTTTTCTTTACAATTTTATGTAATTGTAATTACAGTAAATCCTGCTTTTGAACCTTGTTAACATGAACTTTTCCCAGTTTTGTTTAATCATACTGCACTTTTACATCAGAAAATTAGATCCTTAAAAACCTACAGCCTAGTGCTACAAATTCTGCTTGAGCTGTCCTAGGAATCAAACCGGTATTTTGTACTCAGTGCATGCATCGTGGAGATTTTTATTCACGTGGCAGGGATTTTTATTTCAAACTCAAAGGTGCTATAAAGCATCAAAGATCCAATGGTTTTGAAGCCTGGATATCACATTTGTTATTCGCCCTAGGAACAGCCCCACCAGCAGAGTGAAGGAAATGGCAGAACACAGCTTTGGAGCAAGGCATGCAACTGTTTTTATTGTCCAAGTGGATTGGGGCTTTGAAAGGCAAATGTTTTCAGTTATTTAAGGTATTGTAGTGGGAGTCGTGCCCAGCACAATTAAGACAGGATTACCTTACAATTTATAAGTTTATCAAGGATGCCATTTAATATGAAATAAAACAATCATTTCTCCCAAAGCCTGCCATCGACAATCCCACCCCCAAACTCTGCTTTGCTAAGGCAATAAACTCAATGGCAACGCTGCACGCATCTAAGGCTTTTGAGACCAATTACGGGCAAAGTGCTGCCTTCCACCAGCTTGATAATGCCACGTTACAGAGAAAGAGCATCCTGTTTTACATCTTTCACGCACATTATCTCACACACATGAGCCTCTCAGATAAAGTGAGGGGCAAAAGCAGGTCAGGTGTTAGTTACCCTTTCCATTTTACAGAAGAGTACATATAAGCACACTCAGATTCCAAGCCTCTGGTTCCACCGTTCAAAAGCACTAAACACAGAGTACCCTGAGACTGAACTGTCCAGAGCTCTTCTAAGAATATATATAAATGACAAATCTTCCCTCGCCCAGGGCCCCCAAAAAGACACAGCACACAGCTGGCACGGCAAAGGAGCGCCACCGCCCCCCCCCCCACACTCACACTATTACAAGGCTTCCAGAAAGAGCAACAGTTAAATCACCCAGAGAAGCATCCCGCCCCATCCCCCAAAGGCACCCCAAACAGGACTTCAAGTGACAAGGTGGCCAAATTCACAACACAGTCCTCCTTACAGAGCAAAGCTTTCCCTGAATAAAGTTTCCTTGCTTTTCAAAAGCGTTGCTGAGCGATCACAACGACCACCGCAGTACTGCCACACCATCCTCAGACCTGGAAACACAAGAAGCGAAAAACAGTTCTGCAGAAAGGAGGCGTCCCCTCCCGGCTCCCCACCCCCTAAATGGAACCCAAGCGAGGTCGGCAGCACTCTTCGGGGACCCAAAGGCTCCCGGCGCTCACCTGCAGTGAAGCGCGGCGTTTCGGGGCGGAAGGCGGAGGCCGATCGCATCCTCCTCCTCCTCTTCCTCCTCCCACGCCGCAGCCGGGCTCCGCGGCGGCCCCCGCCTCCGCACGTTCCCTCCTCCCCCGGCCGCCCCGCCGCGTGGAACCTCCCGCCCGACTTTTGACGTCACGGAGGAGGAGGAGAAGGTTCCACCCGGGCCCGTCCCTTTGTGACGTCACAATGACAACAGAACGCGGTCGGGAGCGTCCGGGAACCCGGAGCGACGGGGGAGGGGGGGACACAGGGAGGAGGGGGAGGCCGGCGCAAGGCGGGGGGAGAACCGGGGGGCGGGGAGGGGGCGCGCTGACGTCTCGTCGGCTTAACCTGTTGCTCTCGAGACTGCGCTGGAGCCGGCGGGCAGGGCCGCGGGGAGCGGGCCGGGCCGCCGCCGCCATGCTCGGCCATGCGCGCGGCGGGGGCGCCCGCTGCAGCTGTGCGCCGCGCCGCCCCCCACCCCGGCACGCCCCCACCCCCTCCCCTCCCCTCCCTTCCCTTCCCTTTCCCGGGGCCCAGCAGGCCGCGCCGCCCCCGCGCCCCACCCACCCGCCTGCCGGCCGGCCCGCGCCAAGCCCCGAGCCGGAGCCAGAGCCCTAGCAGCCGGGAGCCGGGAGTCGGGAGCCGGGAGCCCGCAGCCCGCCCCCTACAGGCCGCGCGCGCGCCCGCCCGCTCGCCCGGCCCCGGCCCAGCCCGCCTCGACCCCCGCGCGCCCTCCCCTCCGCTGCCGGCTCGAGCACGTCGGGAACACGGGCTCCGCTCCGCTCCCCTGGCGTCAACTCGTGCTCTGCCTCCCGCGGCCGCCGCCAGCCACGGGCTTGCGGCCGGACGCCCGGACTCGACACAATCCACTGACCGCCAGCAACAAAAAAAAATCCCACCCCACACAGCTCTCCAACTTAGCGAGGTCTGGGATGGGGTCCGGGGGAGGGGTGGGGGCGGCGGAGGCGGTTCTTGTCCAAGTTCTATCCACCCCATTTGCTTTGTGGCTGCACCCGGATCGGACGTGCCCCGGGAAGGCGTCCACGCTCCAAGGCAAGGTTGTCTCCATGCAGTTTCTACAGCCCGAGTTTAAACTAGTCCTTTGCATTCTACCCAGCCCTCTGCAATGCGGATGTATTTTAATTCTTAAATTCTTTAGGGAACAGCTTTTTTAAGTTGGGCTTGATTATTTAACATTGCATTTCTTTCATAGTTGAAGTTTACGTGCCTAGATTAGAATCAGCCCTCTATAGAAGAGGCATTCAGCTTTTTCATTAAATGTATTTTTTTTTACAAAAAACAGTGCCCCGAAGGTCATCTCCCATTATACACACCACACTGCTCAAAAAGGGAACATATTAACACCAATCTGTCGACTCGAGTTAAATAAAACTTTCTTATAACGTTGCATTATTCCTAATGTATGTTCATTTGAGCTTTTTTTTTAATGGGTTCTTTGATTTAAAGCACGCAGCTAATCACCGATCACTCGAGTGCATATTTGGTTAATCCTCCGTCCCCCTCTACCCTCCCTCCCCCCAAACTTAAAAAAAAAAAAGCCATACACAAAACAAAAACACTCCCCATGCCAATCAAAAGGTAGCTGTACTATGCACAAAACAAATTTAAGTATCCCAAACCATTTAAATCTCTGAATAATCACCCCAATTTCAGAAGCCCAGTTAACAGGGAGAATTCATTTGTAGTCACTTACACATGCATTCACATACCTACTTAAAAACATTAGCTATATTGTATGTCTTTTCCCCCTAAAACTGGAAACCATGAATTTTTTAAACAAAACCAGTCCCATTATTAAAGTCAATCCCAACAAATGCATTCGCTGTAACATGATTCCCAACTGGTTTACGTTGCGAACCAAATAAGCCAAAACGACCACATACATTAAATTTGATGGGCCAGCGCAAGGAACAAGATCGCCATAATCGGACCCTCGGTTGCAACTTAAAGGGCGTCCAACACACACGCGTTACACGATTTTCCAAATAACATTAATAATAATAACACAAGATCATTTGCATGCAAAGTGCAATATGGGGCCAAATCCGCCCGAGAATGCAGTTTAGTTACATTACCGCAGCCCCCACCCCCCCTCCAAGCGCCACCAAAATCCCTTGCCTTTCATCTAAAACTAGATTATGGTTATGTCATTCGAGGTCAATTTATTCACTTGAGGTATCGCTACACCAATCTGTTTTTTTCATCCAAACTAGGCAGACACGACTTTGCCTGAAAAGCCCTCTTTCAGAAAAGAAAGAAACAGCCTTATCGGACGCTGTGTTTAAAACCCTTCAGCTGCAGAATTATCTATAAACTTGACATTCACAGCCATTGCTTAAAACTGCAAGTCAAAGGATGTGTTGTTAAGAGCACTTACGTATTTCTTCTGAATGATATTCCTCTTGGGTCTTTCCTTGCTCATTCTGAGATCCAAATGCTGATTGCAAAAGGGGACAATTGCTTCATGAATTTAAAGCCGTCAGAAATTTGCAAAAAAATATCCTGGTGGTTTTTATTGTTGTTGGTGGTGGTTGATCTTGTAATCCGACTTTTCTTCCTCTTCCCCCAAAGCCCGATTCGCCTTGAAATAAATCCGAAATTGGGAAGGAAAAAAAAAAAAAAAGAGCCAAAGACGAACGAAGCAAACAAAAAAAAATTCACTTTAGTAAAACACTCATAATGGAAAATTTCCCCCGAAACACACACACACACACAGACACACACACACAAAAAAAACCGACGCCCTTCACTCCCCCCCTTTTTCCTCCAAAAACTACATCAGCGAAACGTGAAGGTCCTTAGTGTCTGATCTGTAGTTACATCTTGGAAAAGAAAAGGGAAAGATAAATAAAAAATGTTGGAAGTCACGTTTGTGCTGCAGCAGCAGTGCGAGCAGAAGAGTCAACTCCAGCAGCGGCGGCGGCGGCGGCGGCAGCACCACAGCGAGGGCTCGCCGAGTCTCTTTTTTCCAAGCCCCCTAACCAATGAGAGAGAGGCTATCCAGCCCAACTTTAAATGGACTCTGCTTTTATACAAGTTAGGGCTCCTCGGGTAATTCCCCGACGGACGCTAGCCGAAAACTCCCACAGCTGAGCCGCCAGGCGCCCGCCTACTCCGGCGCCGACCGACCGTGGCCCAGCCCAGAGGACCCCGACAGCCCCGTCGACTAGACACCCGAAAAGCTTCGACGAACCCTTCCCGGGCAAACCCCCAGGCATTGCTCCCACACCGAGCCTGGGAGTGGAATTGAGAGAGGCTCCCTAGCCCAATGCATGGCACGCTCGGTCGCTCCACCTCACCCCCTTTCCCCAGCTTGCCGCTCACCCCACAGTCGCCACATGCCAGCCCCCGCCACTGCCCTCGCGTCTACCTGCAGCGGGGCTGCTGGATACGAGTGCCCCAGGACGCCCGGCCCCGGGGAGAGCCGCCTATTCCCGGGGCACCTTAGAATGGTCCCCTTGATCTTCTGGAAGTTGTAGTCCCCCGACTACAAAATGGCTATGGCCACGGGAGCTGGGAACTACAATTCCCAGCCTGCCCCGCAAGCCTGTCACTCAACTCCCCTCCCTCCTCCTCCCCCCTCCCCCTTCCCCCTCATCGGCCCTGCCAACAAACGCTTGGATATGTCCCGCGTGTGACACTGCTAGAGGCTGGCTCGGGATTGGCCCGCAGAGCGTGTGGTCCGCGAGCGAGGAACTCCCCACGCCGGCCCGCCCCCGCCCCCCGGGCCCCGGCCCCCCTCCCCCGGCGACGCCCCGCCCCCACCCGCGGCGCGAACCGCCTGTGGAATCGAGGAATCGCGCGCGCGCGCCGGCCCGAGCCGAGCGGCGGGGGAGGGACGCGAGGCTTCCTGGGGGAAGGCCTCCGAGCGTGGCGGCGCGGGGGGCGGTGTCGGCGAGGGGTTGGAGCCCGTCCTAAGGAAAACTGGGCCACGCACCAAGAGGAATCCTCGGTGCGAACTAGTTGATCGGCGGCGCCTGCTGCCTGTGCCGCGCAGCCGGTGTCAGCTCAGGACACCGCCTCGCGTATTCGCACACGGCGTGCTGCGGCCGGGCCCGGGGTAGACTGAGGTCACCTCGGCCGGCGCCCCGCCGCCGCACGCGCTGGAAGGCCACCTCCCGGCGCGGCCCGCGGCCCGCGGGCCGAGCACGGCGTCGGGGGGTGGCCGGGCGGGGAACCCGGGGCGGTCGCCTCCTGCCAGAGATCACCCCCCCTTCCCCACCCCCACCCCCGGAGGGATCCGGTTCGAGCTCTGCGCCGGGAGGCGTGTCTGGCGTCGGGGGTGCCCGCGAGCGAAGGGAGGCCGACGCGCTGAGGTTCGAAACGAGTGGAATATGGAGACCGAGCCGCGGGGCCATGCAAACTGCAGGGAAGCATCTGGAACACCGAATGCCAGGAATATCAACCGCGCTGGCCACGCGGGCGCCGCCTTCTACCTGCCTCTGCCCCCCCTGCTGTGACTCTTTAGTCGCCGATGTGAATGAAGGAGCAGGCCCCGCGTTATCTCCTGGGGCCTTCGCCCTGAGTAACGACTTCGGGGAGTCTTACACAGTCGTTCCGCTTCCTAAATGTGCTTGTTTTAACTGTGGCTGCAGAGAAGTGATGTTTGAAATTATCTCCTCTCCGACTCCCCTCTGAGGAAGTGAAAAGTGGGGTCATCGCACTCCCCCATACTCCTTGCTACACGTCTATTCTCCCCACCCCTCAGATTCTCCTAACCGTGAGAGCATAAATACTCGCATAACGTAATTGTTAGATTTTATTTGTGGCAGTGTTTCGGGAGGCCACCATGGCCTAGAAAGGTCTCCGAAACTGGTGGTGAGAGACCTGGATTCCGATCATACCTTAGACCTCGCTGCAAAGCCACCGGTGGCTTCTCTGAGCTCGTTTGCCTCCTCCGCAAATTCGTGATGACCAAACCTCACGGGGTGGATTATGTAATAACATGACCCTAGCTGAGCACCAGACCCGTTATAGGAAGCTTTCAGCAAATGCACTAAAAATGCCTTTTTCAAATGCTCCCTAGTTATTACGCTACCTTTTTAACAACTCGGACTGCCTCCTAAAAAGAAACAATTTCGTCCTACAAAATCTCAGTCGGAAAACTCAATGACCTTCTGTGCCTTAATACTGCAAAGCTTGCTTGCTGGGGGGGGGGGAGGGGGGAACTCTACAAAACAGACTCCACTTTTCAGTAGTGGCCACCCAAGTGACTTTATGGTGAGGTTACAACGAGGTGTTTTCAAAAGATTTTCTGATCATTGTGACCTGTATACTGGAGGTCCGCACTCCTCCACGGTGTTACGTCGTTAACCGGTTTTCTGGAGGTTTAATGTCAGATCTGTCATTCCCCAGGCAAAATATTAAAGAACAAAGGTGGGTTTCTTCTTGGTTCCCTGAGCTAGCCCTGAGGCTGGAATTCTCTGTCCCAGGCCCCAGGACTCCCCTGCTGGGCTACCAACTCCCGGTCACCACAGACACAAACTTAAAACCCTCCCAGTTGAGGCTTGAGGGCAGGGGAAAGGAAGGCATTTGCTCATTTCCAAAAGATTTGGAGAGCATTAGTGTTTTCCCTCAAGAGGAAAATGGATTGGCCTTTTTTGGCGTTTGAAAGCCTTTCCTGTTGGGGATGGCGCCGTCTCCTGATGAACGTCCTTTCCCTGCTACCTTGGCAAAGCTATATATTCCCTTTCCCTTTTCCCTCCTCTTTTGTGTTGTCTAAAATCAGATTCACTTTTTCTCCTGATGAGTTTACCTCCTCCTAGCACTTCTCTTGATGTCTTCAAGTCGTCCAGGGTGGAGGGAAGAGCTCACTGGGTGCATTGCTTCTGTAAGGACCAGTCCTCATTCCTGAAGACACAGAGTGAAAGCCTTAAAGTCCTTTGTTAAGAAACACACAGCTGAGTACAAAAGGCAGACTTAACAGTGCATTGGGATGCCTCTAAAAAGTGCTAATTAGCAACATGGGTAACTGTGCTAAAGGAACACAGAACAGAGGTGCTGGAACTGGGGAGTTTTGAAGGATGACTAGGGGTTCAGCAGTGTGAAGTGAGCCAAACAACTTTACATCATAGAAAAAAAAAAATCATGAGAACTCCAAAAACATACCAAACTTATGGATAGGACCCAATTTTTGTTTGGGAGGGATTTACAAATGATTCTGGGAGGTAAACAGGAGCCAGGACCAGAAAAGGCTCTGTATGCCAGGTGAAGGGTGTTTGGACTTTGCCTGTAGGCTAAAAAGAATCTTAGAAGGATTTTCACTAGAGGAATAAGGGGAGATGAAATTGAGGATCGGAGAACAAGAGACCAGAAGCAGGCAGACCTAGAAACGAGTTGCGAGGTTACGGCATCAACGAGGTGAGAAATGGTTATGCTCTGACTCCAGGGGCTGAGGAAATACCATAGAGAGCAGAGAACAGGTTGAGAAATATTTAGAATGTCAAAAGTCCAACGGACTTGGGAACTGGGTAGCTGGACGGAATGGTGATTAATAGGGTAGAGTCTGAAATGATTCCTTAATCTTACCTTTTGTACTTACGCTTTTTTACGTTTAGATCAATGGTCTACTCTGGGAAGACTGGGAACACAAAGGAAGCGAAAGAGGAAGAGGTAGCAAATCATCAGACACAAATGAGAGCAAGCTCTCACTATTCTGGGTTCAAATCGGTACAGGAAATCATATTTACTTAACTTTTCCAGTCCACCATTTGGTTTGCCATAAGAAATGACAGGCAAAGAATTGTAAGTTAATAAAGACCAAGTACACGGGATGCCTGGCTGGCTCAGTCAGAGGAACGTGCGACTCGATCTCGGGGTCATGAGTTCGAGCTCCACACTGGGTGTAGAGATTACTTAAATAAATATTGAAAAATAATAAAGTGGCGCCTGGGTGGCTCAGTCAGTTCAGTGTCCGACTCGACCTCAGTTCAGGTCTTGATCTCGGGGTTGTGACTTTAAGCCCAACCCTGGGCTTTGCGCTGGGGGTAGAGCCTAAATTAATTAATTAATTAATTAAGCCAAGTACAGAGCAATCATCCATAGTCCTATATCATATGCATATTGAAATTTCCCTCTTGATGCAGGGGATGGCCGGGGTTATCCCACATGCTTCCAAAAACCAATCACATCTGTGGTTCTCCCAAAAAATAACAAGGCTCATCTTTTCCAGAAAGCCTTAACAGCACATATTTCACCCCTTTATATTGTATACTTACTTGCTCACGTTCTCCAATTTTGTCTTATGTTCCCATCTCTTCTCTCCAAATAAAAAATAAACTTTCCAAAGTCAGAGACCATGTTGCCTGATTATCACATAGCCTCTCCAAAGCTCTAGAGACTTCATAGAATTTGGAAGTGTCCAATAAATGTTTACTGTTGAATGTCACCAAAACTGTAATGCCCGATTATTTAGACTATTGCCAGCCACTTAGTCTCACTATCCTCTCCAATTCCGTTTTGGAACACTACTATTTTTCCTCTTGCAGTATCCAAATTCATCCTGAGCTACAATCCTACCTCCAATTCAGCCTGGCTATTTGGCTTTCTCGTTCCTGCCTTCTCATAGTCTCTGTTACTTGAGCCACTTTTTTTTTTAATTTATTTTTAATGTTTATTTATTTTTGAGAGACAGAGAGACAGAGCATGATCAGGGGAGGGGCAGAGAGAGAGAGGGAGACACAGAATCCAAAGCAGGCTCCAGGCTCTGAGCTGTCAGCACAGAGCCCGACACGGGGCTCAAACTCACGAACGGCGAGATCACGACCTGAGCTGAAATCGGCCACTTAACCGACTGAGCCACCCAGGCACCCCTCCATTTTTAAATAAAAATTGTATATAATTAAGGTGCACCACATATTTTGATATGCATATTCATTTTGAAATGACTACTATAAGCAAGATAATTAATATACCCATCACTTCACATGGTTACAACCAGCCACATTTTTTGGAGCTCTTGTTCCATGCTGTCTTGTTTTCTGGTGATGTCATTTGTATATCTTGTCCCTCCTGATTAGATTGAAAATTTTATGGGGCCATGATTTGTCTCATACTGAGGCAGGCCTTGGCAAGGAGTCACAGCTCCGGATGGGAATCAGATGTTTCTAATATCAACTTTCTGAGTGACCATAAGCCGTTCATTTGACTCCTCTGGGCCTCACCTTCATCATCTATAAAATTAGAGGGTGAAATTAAACTATCACCAAAGACATTTCTGGATCCAACATGCTCTAATCCTACTTTGACCTTTGTACTGTGCTTCCTTGCTCCCCTCTCCGTGCCGGCCCCTAAGAAGACTTAAATGGACACTTGTTAAGTAAGATTTGCTAGGGCAACTTTCTTTATACCTGTACATTCTTTTTAATTTTTTAATGTTTATTTATTTTTGAGAGAGAAAGAGACAGAGTGCAAGTGGGGGAAAGACAGAGAATAAGGGAGACACAGAATCCAAAGCAGGCTCCAGGGGCTTGAACTCACAAGCCTTGAGATCATGACCGAGCCGAAGTCGGACACCCAATCAGCTGAGCCACCGAGGTGTCCCAATACCTGAACATTACTAATTTATAAATATAATCTTCTTTCTCTGTGATCTCTAATGGTACCTTTTAATAGTGTTTAAAGCACAGTCATAATAATATCACTGAATCCACAAAACAGCCAAGATCAAGACAGGTATTATGGTCCTCGCTCTTCCAATGTGGAAGTCAATATAAATAGGTTATGATTTGCTCAAGGTCATACAAAGAGCAGGGCGGCAGAGCCAGACGTCAAATCCAATGCTCCTGGCTCCACATCCCTTATGCAGGCTACTTCCCTGGTTTTCCAAAATGTGATCCAAGGCACATCAGTCCATGAAATGTTACTAGATATGGCTGGAAAGAAAGGGATGGTTTGACAAAATAAATGCGGAAATTGCCAACTCACACAAAGATAACTTGATCACCGTAGGATTTCTTCAATCTCAAAAAGGCATATAGTTTGCCAAACTTATTTGGCCACAGAGGCCTTTTTTTTTTTTTTTTTTTTTTTTAAGAAGGAACTTGTATCCACAGAGCAGCCTTGGAGACATGCTTCACCCAGTATGATGAATTTATGTTTCAGAAATGATTGCTGACTGACAATAATTCTTACCTAAGTGACTGAATACTTTATGTGAAGTTTCTAATTTTATATAGGTCTGCCTTCGTGTGTGGGGGGAAGGGAATAATGAGGAGGGATGTAAAAAATAATCTTTGACTGACATCAGGTTTATAAATAACTATGAGCCAGGGTGCTGAGAAGTTGGGGGCTTCCACTGAAAGAAGGTTGAGCAGCTATTTCAAGCTGCCTGAGATTTGCAAGAGTATTTTAAAACACCCTAGGAGGTAAACTCAGAAGTAAACAGCCTTCTTAAGAGTGCGTGATGTCAAGGAGACATTAGTTCTTTTTGTTGACTGCTTCCTGTCCCCGAATTTGCAGTCTTATTTGTCAAGCCTCCCTAAAATGCCCCGGTATAAACCAACTACAATAAAATGATGTTTTTAAAACCTCCTGGTTGTCAGTGGACCTCATTTGTACAAGTCACTGAAAGTCCCTGGTTCTTTGGATAATTTAAAATTTTTGGACTGTCATTGCTATTCTGCTTAGATTGTATTGAAAGAGAGCTGGCCCTGATTCAGAAACACTGGTAAAGGAGCCAAGATGGGAAACCTGCGGTTCCTAAGAATAGAAGTTACTGTTTATAATAATACTGTACTCTGCCTTGGGTGGCGGGAATCTTATGAGTGATCAACTAATCCATAGGAAACCATTATGAGGAAACGGAGGCACAAAGATTCCAAGGCTCCCTTAAGTTGGCAGGGGTAGAGGGAAAGGAGCTATATTAATCAGGACACTTTCTGTTGCAAGGGAAAGAAGCCCAAATGGCTAAGGAGGGGGTGGGGGGTGCCTGCGCGGCTCAGTCAGCTAAGTGTCCAACTCTTGATTTTGGCTCAGAATATGCTCTCTCGGTTCGTGAGTTCGAACCCCAGGCTGCCAGACCAGAGCCTGCGTGGGATTATGTCTCTCTCTCACTCTCTGCCCCTCCCCGACTCGTGCGCTCCCTCTCTCTCTCTCAAAATAAATGAACTTAAAAAACAAAACAAAAAAACAAAACACCAGCTAACAGAACAATAGGGGAAAGGGGTTTGGTTCACCCAGCTGGGAGATCCAGAGTCAGAGTTTCAGGGCTATAAATGATGTCATCTTCCTACCCTCCCTCCTTCCTTCTCTTTCTCTCTCCATTCACCTTTGCATTTCTGTCTCCTGTCAACCTCTCTGTGCAAGCAGTGAAGACAGTTCCAAAGAGAACTCTTCTTTCCCACCTTGCGTTGGGGGTTGGGGGTTTGGGAGGTGGGGCAGGGCAGAATCCGTTATCAGAAGGAGTGGAAGAACATTCTGGGCAGCCAAAAGAGCAATAGGAATCACACCCACCACGGAAGCCATTAGTTCTTCTATCTGTCGGGGACACAGAAGTGATGGGGTAGGAGAAAAATACCCTTTCACCAGTCAGAAGCCTAACCATTCCTCATTTCCTCTGCCTGGAGCTACACGCATTCAAACCCACTTGTACAGTTGATATTTTTTCACAGACAGGATGCACACTGAGACGCTGGTTGATCTCCCTATCAGACCCTTCCCCATACCGCTCCACAAAAATACAGCCTATCTCCTGCAAACTTGTAACATCTGCCAAGTGTATGTTGTTGCTTTTTCCCAAAACCTTAATGTTTCTTTTTTTTTTTATTTTTTTAATGTTTATTTTATTTTTGTGTGAGAGAGAGACAGAGCATGAGCAAGGCAGGAGCAGAGAGAGGGAGACACAGAATTCAAAGCAGGCTCCAGGCTCTGAGCTGTCAGCACAGAGCCTGACGCGGGGCTCGAACTCACAAACCATGAGATTATGACCTGAACCGAAGTCGGACGCTTAAGCGACTGAGCCATTCAGGCGCCCCCAAAAACCTTAATGTTTCTAAAACTCCAGATTCAGCCACACCTTTACAGAAACCCAGCACCATCTCTCTTTCCAATCCTACACACCCAGACACACACACACGCACACAGTAAAACACAAAAAATTCAGGTTAGCAGTTACACTGTGACCGAAACCTAGTGGATTGCTGATTTCCAGATGTTTGTCTTCCCCTCAATTGTCAAAGCCTTCGTTGAAAAAAACACACATTTGTTCAACATTTATGAAGAATGCAATAGTGAACATAGACTTTGTCCTCGAAGTGTGCCTCTTGTGCAGAGCCGTAAGAATTTCACCCCTTGTAGGAAGAATGTCCAGGAAGACAAAAGAAACGGGAAGATATTGGCCGGTAGAAGGGGACCTGTAGGCTCCACTCAGCTGAGGGCTGGCCAGGACTTGCTCTGGTCTTGAGCCTGACAGCAGGTCGCGGCCGAGCCCCCCATTCCTTAACTCTAACCCTGTCTACCCATCCCTCAGTCCCGAGACCCACAGGTGCCAAGGACCCAGAAGTTCCGCCCCCTAACCTTTTTTTTTTCTTTTCACCCCTTCTAGCTTTGATATGTTCATTCATCCACTCATTGATTCATTTATTCACCCAAAGAGTAGCCAGTAACTGTGGGCAGTGCTCCCCTCCCTCCACTCTCCATTCTTGCTGTCCTCCTGAGCCAGCAGGGGTGGGGGCAGGGAGGAGAGAAGGACCTACTGAAAGTGAAATCCAGAGAGCTTGAGACAAGGCAAAGGAGCCAGGATTACCAGAATCTGCCCTTTGTTATTACAAAATGACGGTGTTTTTATGTGTTTGTGTGTGTGTGTGTGTGTGTGTGTGTGTGCGCGCGCGCACGTGCCCTAAGATAAAGGAGTTAAGAGCTTCCAAACTGTGTCTCGTATCTAGAGAATTTGGGGCATTTATGATGCTAGATAAATACAAATACCAGGAGAAAAACTATCGTGTGACTGTTTTAACACAGTCTGGCTTCAGGGCAAGATTATGCTGGGAATCTGAAGCTTTGAGGTTCAGCTTCAGCTTTTGTGTGGCCTTGGCCAACTCACTTTGCTAGGCCTCACTTTTCTTCATTTGCGGAAAAAGGAACTAACCTAGATGTGCCCTAAGACACTTCCAAACCTAATATTGTATGATTACATATCAAACAAGGTTAATCTTGGTAATCTGTGATCACACCAATTTTACACAACATGCTTAATGTTGTTGTAAGTTTTTAGTACAGTAGTAAATTCTTAGTGCATGAACTATGGATGTGGTTAATGCAGTGTTCGTAGCTCAGTCTAAGTCAGATATCTTTATCAGAAACAGAGAGAGAGAAGGGGAGAGAGAGAGAGAGAGAGAGAGAGAAGGGAGGGAGGGAGGAAGGAAGGGGACAAACATTAGTCACAACTTATGCTTTGGGCGCTCTGTGTAGATCAGTAGTTTTGAAGATAAGACTCAGGTCCCAGGTGGTAGGGGGAATCCATTCCTCTCAGGCAACCTAGGACCCAAAGTGGGTCCCCTGGGATTCTCTCAACGTAGAAGGCCAGGGCAACAGGGAGGAAGGAGGCTGGACTTTCTGAAGTTACTACAGACCCAACCAATCCTTGGCCCTTTCTCAGCCATGTCACCATGCTTGCAGCTGGGCCAGCCTTCCCCAGGTGTCAGACAGAGATGATCAGATTCACATTCCTTACGCTTCAAAGGACCCAGCACTTACCTAGCAAGGTATCTACCACAAGGTAGAGAAACTGCTTCTTCAATAAAGGAATGGAATTTGGCCCTCTGCCAATTATCATTTTGTTCACAAATAATTCTCCGCATCTGGAGCGCTCCTTCAAATAGGTCAGCTCCCACCAAGCGTTTGCAATTATAGAGGAAGTGAAACTGTGTGACAAGTGGCATTTAAAAGATCTCCATTTTGCTTTCCGGCCAGCGCTTGTCTGAGGAAATGTCCAAAGAAGAGAGGACACAATGAAAAACTACTGAAACACTTCGGTCACGTAACATGCCAGACATTTACATATGGTGAGTCTAAAACTCAAGACCAGTATAGATATATTTATCTGACAAATGGTATTTGTCTGCTGTTAGGGACTGAATGGTGTCCCCTCACTAAAAATTTAAGTGTTGAAGCTCTAACCCTCGGTACCTCAGAATGTGCTCACATTTGGAAGTAGGATCTTTACAGAGGTAATTACGTTAAAATGAGGTCATTGGGGTGAGCCCTAACCCAATCCTACTGGTGTCCTCATAAAAAGAGGAAAGTTGGACAGAGACACACAAAGAGGGCAGACTGCATGAGGACATGGAGAGAAGGCGGCCATCTTACAAGCCAACGAGAGAGGCTTCGGAAGAAACTAACTCTGCTGACACATCTTGCACGTTTGGCCTCCAGAACTGTGGAGAAATACATGTCTTTGTTTAAGCCACTCCGTCTATGGTACTTTGTTTTGGCAGCACTAGCAAACTAATACAGCTGCCTTGCAAGTTAAAGCTTTGATGTATGAAGATGAAGCTGACCAAGTTTCACGTAACAGAAAGGCTGGGTGTTGGGTTGTTTTTGTAGCAAGGGGATAGGTTGTATGGATCTATTCTCGCATCCCGAGACATGAATTTGCCAGACGAGGTCGGTGAGATTCAGATCCTCTGTAGACGATACTCCCAGCCCGTGGTCTCTTAGCCATGGTCTTTCTGGGGGACATGGGGGTGGAGAGTGGGGTGGGGAAAGGTAAGAGAGGAAGCTTCCCACTTTTCAGTATTGTGGCCCAAGGATGGGTCCAATGTGTACATCCTGGACAAGGACTTAAGAAAACTACCTTCTTCCTCTGCAGCTTTCTTGCTACGTTCCTGCTTTCTTCCCAAGAACTAGCAACCAGCCATTGGCTATTTGAGGGTTTTTTTTTTTCCTGCCAATGAATAGAAAGGAAGAGTTTCAAAAATAGAGAATTACGTTCTCTGCCTACAAATTTTCTCTTCCTACCCCAATTTTTAAATAAAGAAGCAGCCAAAGTATCTGATTTTGCTGGTTTAGTAGATGGATATGTACTGTGATAGACTATTATTTAAGTACTATTTATTTTTTATAATAGTTGACAATAATTTTATTTTAAAAATTTTTAACATTTATTTATTTTTGAGAGACAGAGAGCGACAGATCACAAGCAGGGGAGGGGCACAGAGAGAGGGACACAGAGAGAGAGGGGCACAATCGGAAGCAGGATCCAGGCTCTGCGCTGTCGGCACATAGCCCGATGCGGGGCTCGAACCCACGAACTGTGAGATCATGACCTGAGCTGAAGTTGGACATTCAACCGACTGAGCCACCCAGGCGCCCCTTGACAATTATTTTAAAAGCCCACCATGTATGGCCCCAAAAGTAACTCTTATTTATCCACAGCTCAAATTATTATCTAGGTGAAGGGAGGCACTTAATAAAATATCTCCTTTCTCAAATCTGCGGTCAAGGTTGACCACAGATCATTTGCTGCCCTTTTAGGTAGTTAATTGGCCTACATAGTTAGACTTCTACCATTAGAATATCATTCTTGAAAAGAAAAGAAAATGTATCCCTTTGGGATAAGGCACTCCAAGATCTAGGGATCTATTTTTAAATGAAAGTTCTATGAAAGAGTCTGAAAACCATTATTAATCATTAATATGTTAGCATGAATTAAGTATTAGAGATTAGCAAGCTAGACTTCTAGCAAGGTCTAAGGCAACAAAATGAGGGACTGTTGATATGTATGCAAGATTCTTACACTTTAGAACAGGCAAGAATTTTTAGGGCACTTGTTTGAGATACTGATTCCTGGCCACTAGCCTAGAATTCTGCTTTATTAGATCCAGGGTGGGCTTTAGGAGTCTCCCTTTGACCAAGCACTCCAGGCGTTTCTGCTGCTATAAATCTTGTCCTGTACAGTTTGGAGAAACACTGGCCTACATGATGCCCCACCCCCTCCTGATTCTCTGTCTCGTGTGTCCCAGGCCTTTCAAAGATGGATCTCCTAGGAGTACCTGGGTACCTCATTTGGTTAAGTGTCCAACTTCCGCTCAGGGCATGATCTCGCGGTTTGTGAGTTCGAGCCCCATGTCGGGCTCTCTGCTGACATCTCAGAGACTGGAGCCTGCTTCAGATTCTGTGTCTCCCTTTCTCTCTGCGCCTCTCCTGCTAGCCCTCTGTCTCTCTCTCTCAAAAATAAACATTAAAAAAACTTTTTTAATATCTTTTATAACTCAGCTTTCTTATCAATAAAATGAAGTTATCACATGCTCTAGGATTTGGATGAGGGGAGAAATATTGGAAGTATAAAAACCAACTGAAAGGAAAAGCAGAAAAGAAACACAGGTATCATTGTAGATATCCTTTAGAAGCGATACAGATATATTCCTGGAATTTTGACTACGATAAGCAGATTCTTCATAGACAACTAGCTTTTCCTAACTTCTCATTTGAATACAGATTCTGCATAGACAACTAGCTTTTCCTAACTTCTCATTTGAATACTGAACATGCATTCTTCTAGAAAATGGTTTCAGTATAAACTTTTGCCATAGCCTCCTCATAACCAACCTCTAAGTATCCAGTCCACCATTCTTTTTTTTTATTATTTTTTTTTATGTTTTTCATTTTATTTTGAGAGACACAGTGAGCAGGGGAGGGGCAGAGAGAGAGGGAGACACAGAATCGGAAGCAGGCTCCAGGCTCTGAGCTGTCAGCACGGAGCCCGATGCGGGGCTCAAACCCACGGACTGTGAGATCATGACCTGAGCCGAAGTCAGACGCTTAACTGACTGAGCCACCCAGGCATCCCTCCAGTCCACCGTTCTAATACTATAGTTTGCTGTCCTAAAGTGCACATAGCCATACCCTTCCTCAAAACCTGATATTATGCCCAAATTCACTAAAAATGTGTATGATGGGGGTAACTGGGTGGCTCCGTTGGTTGAGCATCGACCTTGGTTCAAGTCATGATTACAGCTCAGAGCCTGGAGCCTGCTTCGGATTCTGTGTCTCCTTCTCTCTGCCCCTCGCCCTCTCACACTCTGTCTCTCTCTAAGGTAAATAAACATTAAAACAAATTAAAAAAAAGAAAACTATATAAAATCTTGTAAAAATAATAAAAACAAGATACTTTTAATCCCCTTACCTTCCTTCCCACAAAAACTATTCAATAGAGTTACTCCTGAGAATACACCTCCCTCTCCTTCTTACCCCCGGCTTTCTTGGTTTCTAACTTTTCACTCAACACCCCGTATTTCCAGAGCTCAAAGCCATACGTGGCTAACACTTGTGGCTACCACTTTCAACAGCACACCTCTACAGACTCCACAGAGTCCTATTACTTATGCGCTCTGGAGCCCAAGGTCATGAATGACTGCCATGACCAGGAAATGAGGGATCTGGGTAAGGGTTCACCTTTTGGTGCATCTGAGACTTTCCTGGTGTTTAAAACAGAGAGGTCCCACATCCTGGAAAAGTGCCCAGTGCTGGACAGACCATGAAGGCTGGTCACCCTAGGTGAGAAGGACGCTTGGGACTGTAAGGTCCAGGAAGCCAGTGCTTCCATTCTTGACTGTGCATCCAAACAAAGGGCAGAACAGGCTCTCAGTAAATATTTTCAGAGTGACAGAATCCACGAATGTCCACCGAACAAAGACCACCCTCCCTGTTCCCCATTCCTCTGAACGCTTGGGTGAAAGGCATGACCTAAATCCCAAGATACCGGTAGCCACCATGATGCACTGGGCTCTCTGGTCTACAAATGAGGCTTTTTCCCACCAAAGTTACCTTTCCAGGACTCCCAGGACAGTCTTCCAATTCTGGCCCGTCTTAGAGCCAAAAGCAGGAGTCTCAGTACAGACACGGAGGCAAACCTCTCCAGGCTTCGGGTTTCCAGCCAGCTGCAGCGGAGGCTCATGGGAGTGGCACAACTTCCAAAATCCAAGGTTAATAGGCTGTGAATTGCCACTTTCTCTGCTCATTGTCTGTGCTTCAGTAGTTCCTTTAACCCACTGTCATTCAACATGGGGAGGAGAAGAACGTGGGGATAGCACCAGCTGCGAGGGGGCAGCTGACAACAATGCCCTCTCCTCCCGACGCCCCCCCCTTCCCACCCCACTTGCCCCCCAAAAGCACCAGGCATTCAGTTATACAGGAGATATTTATATAGCCTATCTGATGCGAATTCAAATTTATTTCCAAGTCATTAGGGCCAATTACTCACCTTTGGGCCCTGTAATATCATTTGTTCCCTGCCAAACTGATTGCTTTTCCTGTCACAAATATGATAAATCCTGCTTGGCGCCGCTCAATCATGTTTAAACTGACTCAGATTGTCGCTGGGTCGGGATGAATGAACGAATGGGCTGAGTCATGAGGTGTCAGTCTCATGGACGGTTCTCTCCATTTGAAAATAATTCGGTCCTACCAAGGGGAGAAGTCTTATTTGGGAGGTACGAGTATGAATACCGGGACTATTTGTTTCCTCTAATTTAGCCAAGACTTGAAAGAATGCACATATTTTCTTTCGCCTTTATTTTCCGCCACGAAGGATCCTATTTTCTTTCTCCCCCAGCTTTTCACAGATGTATTGAATTACACTCTGTGTATAACGCTCGGCTAGGATCGGAGGAAGTTAGGAAAACAATGATAAAATAGCCCCTACCCGGTGGGAGATTGCAGTCTGCCTAAAAGACAAGACAGGCACACGGGGGCGGGGGGTGGGGGAAGAACCAAGGAAAATGTTCAATAGTGTTCGTGGTTCGGTTCCAAACTGCTGGTTCGGATTCTCTGCAAGCGTGTCCTGGACCGGCAGGATCAGAATCAGCTGGATTGAGACTTGCTAGGAATGCACACCCTTGGGCTCCATCCCAGAGCCCGTGATGGGAATCTGGGGGCAGTGCCCCCGTGGTCTGCCACACCCTCCAGGGAATCCTGATGCTCACCCAGGTCTGAGAACCTCTGGTGTGGACGGTTTCGTTCAGAGGAGTCTGGGAGAGAAACGTGGAAGACAGAAAGGAACATGAATGGACTTTGACCCTGCCAGCTCCTATTTGGACTTTAATTTCCCAAATTACCAAGTAAATCTCTGTATAAATAACTCTTTCCAACTATAGTGTTGATTTTTTAAAATTTTTTAATGTTTATTTATTTTCAAGAGAGGGAGGGAGAGAGAGACAGAGCATGAGAGGGGGAGGAGCAGAGAGAGGAGACACAGAATCCGAAGGCGGCTCCAGGCTCCCAGCGGTCAGCACAGAGCCTGATGCGGGGCTCGAACCCACAGACGGCAAGATCATGACCTGAGCTGAAGTCAGATGCTTAACTGACTGAGCCACCAGGTGCCCCACAACTACACTTTTTTTTAAAATACTTGTGTTAACAGGTATTTAACTGTGATGGTCTTAGCTCCTTTCATTGGGATGCAAACCCCATAAGACAGTAACCTCGTTTCCACTTCCTTCCGTACTCTTGACAGTATGTTGAAAATAAAAGCTGAATGTCTTTCCTGCCGCTCCTGAATTTTGTATTTGTCCATGATTTACAAAATATATATTTAAGGGCCTGTAATGCACCTGATATTGATATTGAAGGGAGTTAAGAAGTCACATTAGAAACGACCCTTGCTCTTAGGATCTGGCTAGAACGAAACATGTCCTCAAGAAAAATTAAATAACAGCACAAGGTGGCTTATGGGTAAGTACAAATAAAGATGTAGATTAAATTCATAAATGCCATAGGATTCAGAAAAGAGGGTTCAGAAGGCTTCCTAGAAGGGGCGAGGCTTGAGCAGGAATTTCCAAAAAGACCAAAAAGAGGCTTAGGCTGGCCCAGAACAATGGCAGAAAGGGGAGGGCTAGAACAAAGAGACCAGACAGCCCAAGGCACTGATCTCTAGATTTGTAAGTATTCCAGGAGCCTGGGGTAACAGCCGCGCCCCAAAGGTGCCCGTGCAGGGAGGAAGGGTTGGAACGGAGAATGGAGTGAGTGTATGTCGTGTCTGGAGAGCCATGAATGCCGGCTTCACTTAGAACTCTTCCCTTAAGTGTATGCTTTGTTTTGTGTTCAGGGCAGGGCAGATAATGAGAAGAGAGTAGATGGAGAGCCTTGTGCAAGAAGGAATTGGAGGGGGGAAGGAAAAGAAAAACACTCAGAAGGGGTTCCTGCAGGAGGCTCAGACCTTCAGCTCCATTTATGGGGTGCTTACTCTGACACACGGAGGGTTCTTCCCCAAAGGAGCTCACCATGTAGTGACGTCAGACAGGCTACTTGAACATACTACCATGGAAGAGTTGGGGATACCCAGCCTGGGCTATCAGGGAAGGCGTCCTGAAGGAAGAGACACCAGACACACTAAGTTGAAGGACTAAGTGGAGTTAGCCAGGCGCAGAAGTTGGGGGAGGGAGCTGCAGACAGAGTGACAGAGAGGGCAGGAGGCATTGTAGGAACTGCAAGCAGACTGGTTAGCTTTGGGCAAGGGAAAATGGTGGACTTGAACAAGGGATGGAAGGTGAGTCTTGGGGAGACGGGCAGAAGCGAGATCATGAGGGTCTTACAGGAAGGAAGCTTAGGACTTATTTAGAAGCTGTTAGGGGGCACCTGGCTGCCTCAGTCGGTAGAGCCTGCCACTCTTGATCTCAGAGTCATGAGTTCAAGCCTCCGTGTTGGGCACGGAGCCTACTTAAAAATAAATAAATAAATAAATAAATAAATAGAAGTTTAGGACGAAGAGGAAATCTTTGGGGGCGCCTGGCTGGCTCGGTCAGTAGAGCGTGTGACTCTTGACCCTGGGGGTATGAGTTTGAGCCTCACGTTCGGTATAGAGATTCCTCAAAAGTAAAATCTTAAAAAGAAAAAGAAAAAAAAGAGAGAGAGAGAGAATTAGAAGGTATTAGAGAGGGTGACATGTTTGTAGAGGACACTCTGAGGGGGGGTTGAAAGGAGGGACTCTACAGGGGTGAAGGGTGAAAGGCTAAATCTGGTGGGAGAGGACAACTGTGGGGATGTTACAAAGCTTTGAGCAGACCAGCAAGACTTGGTGACAATGGGTATGTGGGACAAGGGGAGAGGGAATGGTCAAGATTAAAAACAACCCGGAGTGTCTGACTGGCTCAGGAGGAGAGCCTATGACTCTTGATCTTGGGGTCTTGAGTTTGAGCTGCACGTTGAGTGTGGAAATTACTTAAATAAATTTTTTAAAAACTTAAAAAAAGAGAGATAAAAGAACAAACAAAACCGCGTCAAGAGCTGGGGCAGCTCAGAGGATGCTGTTACTGGGGAGAAGAATAGGGAAGTTAGGAGGGGAAACCGGTTTTGGGAGGGGAAACGGGGGTGGGGAAAAAGATGACTATTTCAGTTTGGGGACACGTTAAAGTTTTCTCTCTTCAGCTGCTTTGTTCGGTTTCTATAGTTGTTCCTTCTTCCCTTAAAACTTAGTTTCGGTGCTCGGAGAAAGAAAAAAAAATGAGCCCAGTGTTGTATCTTGCACAAGATCTAGGTGCATCTATTTTTATAACCTAAAACTACCCGAGAGCCTAAAGAATCGATAGACAACTGAGTTGCCCCGGATTTTAAGTGCCAGGGGCCAAGGTGAGGAGGTGAACCGAGAGAGGCTGTTTCAGTCTTGTCATCTCTGGCCCCAGGTCAAGGGAGGCTTGGGAACCTCACTTGATTGGCTAGACTTTTGTTTTTCTGAGAAGTCCTTCCTCCGAGAAGCAGGGCCTCCCGATGGACCTGTCTGACTAGAATCACGGGTCTCGGACCATCCTGGCTCAGCCTCGGAAAGAACGAGCTTTCAACACAGACACAGACTCTTGCTTTCTCCGGGGGCAGGAATCTCCCTGCAGCCTCCCAAACAGTCACTTACCTCTCGTGGTTTCGAATCCTGCTCCAGCTGGTGGCTGACGCTACCTGTCAGAGAGAAAATAGGTCAGCCCGACTCTCCTGATCGCTGAAGTGGAGAAAGTCCCCAGGTGTGGGGTCAGGGCAGGACAGGACAGCCTGACTGACCTTGGCTCCTCTCCACCGGGTGGGGGTGGGAAGTTAGAGTTGGAGCCAGTTGGAGTGGGGCCGGCGGACCTATCTGCCTCCCAACAAACTCTTTCAAGCTATCAGCCATGCTGCCTCTTAAAAAAATTTGCTTTTAATGTTTATTTTTGAAGGAGAGAGAGAGACAGAGCGTGAGCTGGGCAGGGGCAGAGAGAGAGGGAGACAAAGAATCCAAAACGGGCTCCAGGCTCTGAGCTGTCAGCACAGAGCCCGACATGGGGCTCGAATCCACAAACCGTGAGATGATGACCTGAGCTGAAACTGGATGCTTAATCGACTGAGCCACCCAGGCGGCCTGACACGCTGCCTCTTAAACTCTCCCAAGTATACAGGGGACCCCTGACTGGCCTGTCTGAACACAATGAATTTACCTTTGATTTTTTTGTTGTCAAAATAACCCAACCTGAGTGACTTCCTCCGCAGGAAGGGAGCACTGCTGAAAGATAAACTTCATCTAGGACGAAGACCGACTTTCTTAGGCTGGGTGCTGCCTGGAGTAGGGGGAGCCGCGGAGATCAGGAAGGAGCCCTGGCCTTAACTCTCTTTCTTCTTCTCTTGGCCCCGGATTCTTCCCACTGTAAACCCCCTTCCAATCCATTCCCTTCTCTGCCTCTTAACCACGAGCCTCCACCTGCAGTTCCTACTTGCTCGGAGATACCCCAAACCTGGCCTTCTCGCCCTCATTCCTGCTTGGCTACAATCCGCTCTCAACAGTGAACAGAGACGTTCTTCCTGCCGGGAAATGCAGTTCGGCCCTGTGGTGGACCGTCCACCAGGGTGGACCGGCCATCCTCCAGTATGCACTCTTCCCCCGGACAGGTAGGTTCCACTTCCCCTTCTCTCTCCTTTTGTTAAACGTTTGTTTGTTTTGAGAGAGAGTGTGAGTGGGAAAGGGGCAGAGATGGAGGGAGAGAGAGAATCCCAAGCAGGCTCTGTGCTGTCCGCAGAGTCTGATGCAGGGCTCGATCTCACTTGAGATCACGACCTGAGCTAAAGTCAGGGGGCCCCTGGGTGGCTCAGTCAGGTGGGCATCCGACGTCAGCTCAGGTCATGATCTCACGGTTTGTGAGTTCGAGCCCAACATTAGGCTCTGTGCTGACAGCTCAGAGCTTGGAGCCTGCTCTGGGTTCTGTGTCTCCCTCTCTTCGCCTCCCTTGCTTATGCTCTCTTTCTCTCTCGTAAATAAATAAACATTAAAAAAAAAAAAGGGCCAGATGCTCAACCAAGTGAGCCACCCAGGCGCCCCTACTTCCCCTTCTCTCGAATCTGGGCCTCATGACTTGCTTTTACCAAAAGAATGTGGTAAGAGGTAGAAATGGTATTCTGGAATTTCTAGGCCCAGGGGTTAAAGGCTCAACTTCTGCTTTCCTTCTCTTGGGAGTTAGCTGCCATGGACGGAAGTTTGGGCCAGATTACCAGATAAGAGACTAGATGAGGAGGCAGAGGACCAGTCAGCCCCCACATGTTGTAGCAGCAGGTACGTGACTGAGGCCATGTGAACCTTCCAGCCCTGGTGATCTTGGATTCTCCGGTCCCAGTTAAGCCTCCCAGGCCCGCACCACAGGGAACAGAGAAGATCCATCCCTGTCAAGCCCTATCCAAATCTCAGAATCATGAGCAGATAAATGTGCGCCGCTGTTTCAAGCCGCTAAGGTTTGGCATGGTTTGTTACGCACCACTAGACGGACAGCTGACACCATGTCCTGCTCTTCAGATAAAGTCAGCTGCCCTTAACGTAGTACTGACTCGGTCCTTCTGCCTTCAGCCTTATGGCTCACCATTCCACCTAGTCTTCCCCTCCGGGCCTTTGCACACTTATCCCACATCGCTATCTTCCTTCTTAGACCAACTTCCTTCTCCCAGGAAACAAGTCTTTGATTCCATGAGCCTCGGCTGGGGGCCTCGTTGGGCTTTCTGTTGGATCCTTACTCACTGTACAGTATCACTTAGCAGGTCAGATTATATTGGTCAGATTTATTGGAACTTATTGGTCTCCACCATTAGACTTAAAATTCTTTTTTAACATTTATTCATTTCTTTGAGACAGAGAGAGCATGAGTGGGGGGAGGGGCACAGAGAGAGGGAGACAGAATCAGAAGCAGCCTCCAGGCTCTGAGCTGTCAGCACAGAGCCCCACGTGGGGCTTGAACCCACCAACCCCGAGATCATGACCTGAGCCGAAGTCGGATGCTTAACCGACTGAGCCCCCCAGGCGCCACTCCACTATTACACTTTTAACTCCATGAAGGTGGAGCCTGTCTGCTTTATTTATTTTTATTCTTATTCATTTAGTCTTTTAAAGTAAGCTCCACACCCAACGTGGGGCTCAAACTCACGACCCCATGATCAAGACTCGCACGCTCCACCGACTGAGCCGTCCAGGCGCCTCTGCCTCTTTATAAGTGCGTCCCCTCCCGCTGGCACGCTGACACAGGTTGTGCTGTGTGCCATCCCCTCCCGCTGGCACGCTGACACAGTATGTGCTAATCAAGGTTTAATGAATGAATGAATGAATGGCCAATTGAATAAGGGATTAGAACTGCGGGATATTCTTTTTAAACTTGATCATGCCATCCTTCTCTTATCCCATCCCCCGATCAGCCTTAGCAGAATATTATCTTCTGAAAGCTTTGTTTCAGATTCTCTGAATCTTCAATTTCTTCTCTTTATCTCAGCCGTCTCCAAAGGGACAGAAACTGGCGTTCATGATGATGGGTCCCGAGATAAGATGGAGCCCGGAAGTGATGAATTGTCAGAGATCAGAGTACAGTCTTAATTTTTCAAAATTACTAAGTGGATTTATGACAATCTACATCTGTAACTCTTGACCGACCCCAGTGTTAAAAATCCTCCAACAAGGCAAACGTTGGTCCGTGCTGGGTAGGAAAAACATCTCTTACTTTTGTACACGTGTTTACTTTCTCAGCGGGGATTCCATACCTGCTACCCATTCCATTTTCACCACAGTTCATGAGATAAAGAGAAGAGGTGTTGGGGGTATATTACTATTTCACAGGTTCGAAAGCACAGGTTGTGTGGGCCTCCAGAGTCTTAGAACTGGCTGGTGATACATGTGAGATCAGATCTGGGGCGCCTGGCTGGCTCAATCTGAAGAGCATGCAACTCTTGACCTCAGGGTCTTGAGTTCGAGCCCCACGTTGGGGCGTAGAGTTTACTTTAAAAAACCAAAGACAAAACACATGTGAGAGAGGATCCATTCCACTGATAGTTAACTGGCCCGATGCTCTTGCTGTATATGGTCTCTGTGACAATAGTAGGAAAGTCCAATTTAGTGAGTAACTGAAAATTGTACTTGACATTGGTATTTTTCTCTATGGTATTCAGTTGCTGAAATTTCCTTTCCATTCTTTTTTTTTTTTTTTAATTTTAGACAAAGAGAGAGTGAGGGCACATACCTGAGCGAGGGAGAGGGGCTTAGGGAGAGAGAAAGAGGGGGGGGAGAGAGAGAGAGAGAGAGAGAGAGAGAGAGAGAGAATTCTAAGCAGGCTCCAAACTTAGCATGGAGCCCGGCACGTGGCTCAATCCCACGACCTTGAGATCATGACCAGAGCAGAAATCAAGAGTCAGATGCTTAACCAACTGAGCCACCCAGGTGCCCCTCCATTCATTTTCTTTTAATATTTTTTTACATTTATTTTTGAGAGACGAGTGTGAGTGGGGGGGGGGCCAGAGACAGAGGGAAACAGACTCTGAGGCAGGCTCCAGGCTCTGAGCAAGCTTGCGTTCAGCACAGAGCCGTGGGGCTGGAACCCACAAACCTGAGATCATGACCTGAGCTGAAGCCGCATGCTTAACCGACTAAGCCACCCACGTGCCCCATTCATTTTTTTATTTCACTTTTTACTATGAAATCTTTAAGTGTATAGATAATAATAAGTATACATAATACTATGATGAACCCTCACATACCATCCCCAGCTTCAACAATTATCACTCTTTTTCTGTTCTTGTGTCATCTATTCCTCATTTTTTTCCCCCTGGAGTATTTAAAAATAAATCCTCGACATCATTCCATTTCACCCATAAATACCTCTCTCTATCTATATATATAGACATGTACATATATATATGTAGATAATATATATAGATTAGATATATGTATCTATAGATAGGAGGTCTTTTTTTTCTAAGACATAAACCTAATCCTATTTCACACCTACCAAAATCAGCGCTAATACCTGAATACCATCTAATATGCTATTGATACTCATTTTTCCTCCAGGATTGTTGTTTTGCAGTTCGTTCATTTAAATCAGAATCTAAACATGTTCCACACATTGTTTTTGGCTAATATGTCTCTTCTGCCTCTTTAATCTTTTTATTGGGGGGGAAGGGAGAAACACCATTTATTTGTTAAAGAAACCAGTTTGCTTTTCCTATAGAATTCGCCAGGAGTTGGCTGACTGCATCTTCATGGACACAAAAAACTAGGTTTTTATCTAACACATGACATGTAATTCATCCATGTGAATTAAATATATTAGAACACTTTATGAACACTCCATTAGAAATATTAAACACTTCCACATTCAGGACGTTTCTGTTGAGTATCTATCCTGTACATGCCTCTCTTTGTAAACTCTCACTTAATGGGCAACCTTGCCCACACCAGACCTTGGTCAGATCTTTCCATCGTTTCTTCTATTTCTACATCATACATTTGGCCTTAAGTCCTGCCTAACGAATTCAGACTCATCACTTTTTTTTCCTGCATTTTATTTTATTTGGTTTTTTTTTTTTTTTTAAGTAATCTCTACACCCAACATGTGGCTCGAACTCAAGACCCCAAGATCAAGAGTCACACGCTTCCCAGACTGAGCCCCTGACCCAGCCAGGAGTCTCCAGTCGCTTATTCCTTTTTTTTTTTTTTTTTTAAATGTTTACTTATTTTTGAGAGAGACAGACAGAGACAGAGCATGAGCTGGGGAGGAGCAGAGAGAGAGGGAGACACAGCATCGAAAGCAGGCTCTAGGCTCCGAGCTGTCAGCACAGAGCCTGACGCGGGGCTCAAACCCACAAACCATGAGATCACGACCTGAGCCGAAGTGGGACGCTTAACCGACTGAGCCACCCAGGTTCTCCTCTTATCACTTATTCTTAATTTCTATCATCAGTACTCTAAAACATTCTCAACTCAGTCTGAGTTCCTACAGTGGATGCCAGCTCAATTGTGAGCTTTATGTAAGCTTTATAGTCCCTTGTCTGTTTACCAGATGTCCAGATAAAGATATCCCTAGTACTTAACACATTCTCCTACAGAGAGTAGGGAGACAGTGAGGATTTGTTGAATATGAATGAATAAATGAACTTCTTACCCCCAATTATCTCGTTTCTCACGAGAACACTTAGTCTAGATTCATCTTCCTAACACGTCATCATAATATTCTGCTTTCTCTTCCGAATGCATGAATCTTTCGCCTTTTACCAAAACCTCGTCATTGCTCTGTCTTTACTGAGCACATTTTAGGTTCAGTGGTGAGCTAGAACCAACTCATACTGCTTTAAGGGCCGATTATTAAATGTTCAGGAATTTTGTGAGCCGGTCGGCATCACGTGGATAGTTTGAAATTGGCCACGACAGGAGCATTGACACCGCGGAAATTGGCAAACGCCACAAACCAACGTTTGTGCTGCAGGGAGCACAACGGTAAACACAGCCTGGGCCTGCGTTCGGCACCGCAGCGCACAAGGGCGCGATCAGCTTGTCTTCTGTAAATGCAGGAAGTGCTCAGCCTGGTCTTGGAGTCCGGCTGTTATTTGGATTTACCTTACGTATTGAAACTTTTTCCTGTACCCTCTGCTCATGAACCATCTAGAGTAATTCGACTGTCCTCGCGGCCCCATCCTCCAACTACTTGGCCTCCTTTATTTATCTCTAAGCTTCCAGAGTAAGTTTTCGCCTCTGAAAAGCAGATCATGGCCCAACGCCTGGCCTGGAACACCAGCCACGGACATCTTGCACATACAATGGGCCTGGCTTTTTAATGACTCGTCATCATCGGCTTAGGAGGTACTGCTGTCCCCATTTTACACATGAGGAAACCGAAGCTCAGAGAAGTTCCCGCTGCAAACACGTTCCGTCCCTTGACCTCCATTTCAGTCAGTGTCACCACCTTCCAGCCAGCTGCTAAAGACATTAACTTAAGAGTCGTCTTTGATTCCTCTTTTCTCTCAGTCCCCCAAAAGCCAGTCCATCCATCATCAGGTCCTGTTGTCTCAACCCCCAGAATAAACTCTGAATCAGACTCTGTGCGCTTCTGTCCATGCCGATGGCCACTATCCCAGCGGAAGCTAGCGGCCCCTTTGGCCTCAGTTATTGGGTTCCCTGCTGGTACTCTTTGCTTTAGTCCAGTCTTTGACTGAGGGTCGAAGTAGTCTTTTAAAAATGTAGGTCAAGGGGCGCCTGGGTGGCTCCGTCAGTTAAGCGTCCTATGGCGGCTCAAGTCAGGATCTCACTGTTCGTGGGTTTGAGCCCCGAGTCAGGCTCCACACTGTCAATGCAATTCTCTCTCTCTCTGGCCCTCCCCACTCATGCTTTTTCTCTCTCTCTCAAAATAAATACACTTTAAATTTTCCCATGACTTCTCAGAGCATTTGTTTGTAACCAGATTGGACCCGAGACGGAGTGGCTCATACTAAGCTTGACATCAGCAACCCAAAATTTACCTGTTTTATGCTTGGCTCCCAGAAGCAGAGGGGCCTACACCAATCAATCCATGCTTGTCTGATAGGCACAAGTTACCTCACCCGGCTCCACAACTTCCCTTTGCTCCCTGCAAAGAAAATAACCCTGCTTTAACCAATCAGCAGCTCCCTAGGATAATTCATTGTTTCTGCTCATTTTGGCCTATAAAGATAACTTTGTTTTATGTTTATTTTTGAGAGAGACAGAGCATAAGCGCAGGGAGGGGCAGAGAGAGGGAGATACAGAATCCGAAGCAGGCTCCAGGCTCTGAGATGTTAGCACACCCGAGGCTGGGCTTGAACCCACGAACCCGAGATCATGACCTGAGCTGAAATCAAATGCTTAACCGACCGAGCCACCCAGGCGCCCCTCACTTTGGTCCATTAAACCCTCTCTAATTGTACAACTCTTTGGAGCTCCTTCCTTAAAAAAAGAAAAAAAAAAAAAAGGATTTTACTTTTAAGTCATCCGTGTACCTAACGCGGGGCTCGAACTCACAACCTCGCATTCAACCCAACTGAGGCGTCTCGGGAGCTCCTTCCCAGCTGCTAGATTGATTGCGGCCTGATTCATGAATTGCTGAAGAAAGCCAGTAAGATCTTTAAAGTTTACTCAGTTGGAGTCTTGTTTCTTAACACATTTAAGCTACGGCTTTTCCTCCTTTTACCTCCTCCCTCGAAGAGGAGCTCTAGTTATCTGAACGACCTTTCTGCCTGTCCTGGGCCAGGCTCCTGTATCTCCACTTGCCACTCCTGGGCCCTGCTCTTCGGATCTCCCACACCTGAGAGCTTCCTGCAGGTCTCAGTCCAAGTGCCACTTGCGCGGTAAGACCTTCTCTGACCTCTGTCCCAATTCTCACACATTATTCTGTTTCTTTTCCTTCTTGCAGCCGTATCTTATTGGACTACAGTTGGTCTCTCTCCCAGCATAGCAGTTCCACAAGCGGAGAGCCCTCGTCCCTCAGGTGGACCGCTGGAAACCCGGGTGTAGAGTTAAGTGCCTGGCACGCTCTAGGTGCCTGGGCTGGTTTAAAACAAAACAAAACTCCATCCATCCATCACTACCTGCGGACGAGAAACGATCCAAGACTCGAATCCAAGCTCCAGAGCTGAGCTCTTTGGTTAAATGGAGACTCTGGTTCCAACAAAGGCACTCCTCTGACCTCCATTTGGAGGGGAGTTGGACGGAGAGGTGAGACAGGGAACCTCTGTTGCCAGGTGGTATCCCAATCCTGAGTCGCCAAAGTACACTGGCTTGGGGTGCGGTTTCCCAAATTGGATGCCCCGCCTTTCACCTGAGGCGTGGAGGAGAGGGGACCTCACCCACAGTAGGAACATTTCGGAGAAGGACAGTCTCTTGGAAGCCGTTCTATGGGGAATTAAAAACACAACAGGACCGAAATTAGAGCTCAAGGGTGGGGCACGGAGGGAGGTGACTTGTTTGGCTTTGGGAAGGTTTAGGATGAAAAGGAATGGTTTTGAATTTAGATAACCATTGTTTTTCCTGAAAGAAGTCCCGGGCTCTACCTGTGGGCAAAAGGAGAGACCCTACCGAAAGAGGCAAAGGAGGAAGAAGGGGGAAAATGGGGTTTGGGGATATTTTCCCTTTTGGACTTTTCATGAAACAAGACATTTTGGAGGAGTTTTTTGTTTGTTTATTGTATTTGTGTGTGTGTGTGTGTGTGTGTGTGTGTAACAAAGGTTTATTTCGTCTGTCCTAGATTTGCTACCTTCTTCCGTCTTCTTTTTACTGAAGCGTAATTGACCTACAATGTTATATTAGTTTCACGTGCACAACACAGTGATTGATAGCTGTATACACCGCAAACTGATGTTTACTGCATTTCGCTTATTGTTACCTTTGCTAATCTTGGAGATTTCCCCTTCCTTTGTTTATATTGTTAGGATATTTGGGTGCGCGGTGGGATTTTAAGAACTTCCCCTTCCAGGCACCAATTCTTTAAATTTTTCCTTCAAATGCAAATAAAACCATTTACCATTTGAAAATGTTGTAGTTAAAGAGAGGGAGGGGCTGTTTCTTAAAGCTAAAACTGACTGCCTTTTCTCTGTGTCTGGTGGGGGGGCGGGGTTCAGGCCTCGAGAGGACGCTTGGAGGAAAGGTAGGCAAAGGAGACTGATGGGGTTGCTAAATTCAACAGCAGGAAATAATTGAAGTGGGATCAAATGATAAGACATCAAATCCCACACGATTTGACATTAGACAACTCTTTATGGTAAAATGTTAAGTACTTAATATTTTATTTTCATTGCAGTTCATCCTGCATTGTACCCCAAAGCTATTTGTTCTTAGAACAAATGTGCATATGCTTATTAGATTTAACAATTCACTGCTTACAGTTAGCAAAGGGGTCAGGCTAAACCTGCCTCCGTTGAATGAAAAAGCCTCATTTGCACTTGTGGAGACGAAAACATTAGTGCTCATACCAAAAAGGAGGAGATGGGGCTGGAGGGACAATATGTGAGTAATGCTGACTCCATTCTTTTATTCTTTCATAAAATTTCTCTTCCCGTGCCCCTGTGAGTGTGGACTGTTAACCCCCATGTGTTGAAATTTGAGACTGACTGATCACCTAAGAAGTAATCAAGACAGCTCCAGAACTTAAGCCAAAGTGAAAAGCTAGCAACCCCCAGGCCTCCCTTCTGTTATCTGCCTCTCTTTGCAAATGGCTTTTATTGAATATTTGATGCGGTAAACTCCCAGAAGGGGAGACAACTTACCAAAAATTAGTGTTCTTTTATTCATTCTGCTGACTTTTGCCTGTTCAAAAGGAAATTTAAATTCATCTTCCTAGACCCATACTAACTTTTGGATTCCCTCTTAAGGGGAAAAAAAAAAAAAAAAAAAAAAAGATGGCTTTTGGGGGCCAGGAGCTGAATCATGAGTTTTGTAGGAGTTGGACCAACCAAGGCAGTTGACTAACTGGGCCGTGTTTCCTTTGCTCTTCCAACCACCTTACAGCAGCCTTTCTCTGGGGACGTGCGGGTGACATTCTGAGGCTGAGGCTCTTTTCCAGTTGATGAAATGCTTCGTCATTGCTGTCATCATCAGCAAGGCAGGGGGAAAGACGCATCTTCAGTAATAAGGCATGACTGTAATTCCTCACCCTCTGGCTATTATTAATCATGATTCATTTCATGAAAGAGGGAATAAAAGCCTCTGTAGACCCAAAGCACATCTAAACTGGAAGGATTTCAGGTTTGGGCATGTGAGGCCTTTCCATGTTTAAAGGGGGGAAATGAGTGTGGTCTCCTAAGGGAGAGCGGGCTGGCTGGAGCAGACGAGATAGCCAGATCGGGCTCTTGCCTGAGAAAGGCCTTAAAATCATGAGAAAATAAACTCATCCCCTTTGGACTCTCCATTAACAATCCGAATTGATTTCATATTCTGCAATGATGTTATTTGCCCTTTTTTTTCTCCTTAGAAAACAAGACATGCCCAAGTGCCTTGGGCTATACGCCTAGTCCTGAATTAGCCTGGAATTATTTGGGGATTATTCACCCTTGCTAAAGAATAACTCCCAGGACTACGTAGCTGGAAGAATCTTAGCGATTATCTCCTGGATCCCTTCAATTTAAAGGCGAAGGGAAAAAACGAGATCGATGAGATTTATGGAGACTTGCTCACAAGTACCCCCTCCTGAGTGCAGAATTGAGGCTCATACCCAGGGCTTTCAGCTTTGAGGCCTGTGTTCTTTCCACTGGAACAGAACAGAAGCTGAGCGTGAGCTCTGGAAGTTCATGAGTCCCACCAGGGCTCAGTACGAGGGGTGCCTAATTACGAATAGAGGACAACCTGACACAGGGTAAGAGGTTGCATTCCTGGAGGGCAGGCTTTGCGGAATCAGAAGACTTGGGTTCAAATGAAGACTGTGTCCCTGCTTGACTGCACGGTCTTGGGCAAACTGTTTTCCTTTGGTGAAACTAAGAACTAGAAAACCTTAAGTTTCCTCATCTGGAAGAGGGGTCCAATAACATTGCCAACAGGCCATGGGTGCTGTGAGAATTAAGACCATGAACGTGAAGTGCTCAGCACAGCGCACGGTGTATAGTTAGTACTGGGTAAACATAGGCTTGTATTGCTATTGCTATTAAAAAAATGGTTTCTTGGGGCACCTGGGTGGCTCAGTCGGTTGAGTGCCGACTTCGGCTCAGGTCATGCTCTCACAGTTTGTGAGTTCGAGCCCCATGTCGGGCTCTGTGCTGATGACAGCTCGGAGCCTGGAGCCTGCTTCTGATTCTGTGTCTCCCTCTCTCTCTGCCCTTCCCCCGCTCCTGCTCTGTTTCTCTGTCTCTCTCTCAAAAATAAATAAACATTAAAAAAAATTTTTTTTAATAAAATGGTTTCTTTACTGAGGGCTAAAATAAGATCAGTGAACACTAGGCTGCTTTTCCTGTACCACGTCTTGGCCAGATGCTCCTTCCTTTCCTCTAGGTAGGTCAGCTTTTTTTTTTTTTTTTTTTTTTGCAACAGAGGCCCTGTGACTTTGTCATTCCCAGCCTGGCAACCATAGCAATGTGCCTGTGGGTAGTTCACCCACTCCTGGAAGACAAGTGATCTCAGTTCTTAGGGTCCAGGGTCCAGTCCTCCCCTTAGCTCAGGCCACGCCCATCAGAGAAGGGCAGTTACCCCTGGTCCTCTCCACCCCTTCTCATTTCCCTCTTGTCATCCCTTCTTCCGGTCCTTCTTCCTCCTCTCCTTGCTCTGTCTTCCCCTCATTAGTTGCTACCACTCCTCTAGCACTGCGAGCACTAGGAAATCCTCCAGCGTCTTTGTTTGCCTAGAGTTTGTGAAAAATAATTGTCTAGGGTGTGTTGCAAATAAATTTTGTTTTCAGAGGCGTGACCCGCCAGAGACGCGGCTTTAAGAAAGAACTGACTGAGGCCTGGTGGCCCCGGCTGGCTGTTCTAGAGTCCACCTCAGCTGGGGTCGGCCTCTTGGGCCGTGTGGCCTCTGACAGATGGTCTGGAGGCATTCTTTGTCCCTGGGCCCCCTTGGGTTGACAGGGACATCTTCATCCTCGAGGCTCCCCCTGCTACTCCTGCTGTCCTTCCCTCCCTCCCTTCCTCCCTTCCTTCCAAATAGGTTCCACGCCCAACACGGCGTTTGAACTTACCACCCTGAGAGCAAGAGTTGCATTCTCTACCTACAGAGCTTGCCACGTGCCACCGCCCTCCTGTTATCTTCCCACATGTTCCCTGCGAAACTCCATCCTAGCTTCTGCTCCCCAGCGAACCCACGTGATACACAAAATGGTGTCCCATCTCTAGGTCCGTAACTGTGGGGCACATACGTGCCAGAAAGGGGAACAGAAGACATACGCCGGGGAAAGGGCTCGGAAGGGAAGAAACGTCTGACTACCAGCCACGTGCTGGGCACTGAACTGGTCCTTGTAGATGTGATTTAGTTTAGTCTTCATAACGAAAGTGTGATGTTGGTGTTATTACTTCCATTGCTAGTAAAGACTCTAAGGCCCTGGAAGGTTAGGAAACGTGCCAGAGGTAAGCAGGAACTGAAGGAGTGGGGCCACAACTTGCACCCGGTGTTCGGATCTTTCTGTCGCTGCGCCCAGCACAGGGTAAAGCAGTGCGGCGGACCCTCATCCCTTCCCAGAGCCCCGTGTCCAGGGCTATCTTCCCCGGCGCTCGGTAATTCTATCCGAGCCATCAGAGCCAGGAGGAATCCTTCAGTGGGGTGTGCAGGACAGAGAAATTAGAGTCCCTCATCACTCTACCAACTCCTTCCCAATCTGCTGCCCTGATCCAGCCCTTTCCCCGCAGCCAGTGTGAGACAAAGAACGAAGCCTAATAAAGGTAAAACCCATAATTGGTATCACAAAGCGACAATAACACAAAGATAGCTTGCCCTTAATACGAGAGCTCTCATGATCCATCCCTTTTCATCCACACACGTCCACACATTTTCTCGCTTCGTATTTGTTCTTCCATCTGCCTTGCAAAGATCTGTCTCCCCTTGTGAGTCTTCCGGCGGGTCTGTCCTCCTGCTGACCCTGAATTTCAAGGAGGAGGCAGATGCTAAGCGGCTGCTCAGCCCTCTGGCTATACTTTGAGCCTCAGAGAGACAAGCAGGTACCTGATTTTCTGCTGCGTTACAAATAGGGAAACAAGAAGGAGTAACCTGGATTGTACGGCCTCTGAGGCACGGCTATCCCGGGCTTGGTTGTCTTCCTGTGCTTTGGCTCAGAGGAAATTCTAAACGCGATTAAGCATTTGTTGGAGAGGCTACCTCCTGGGAACTTCCTCTGGACCCTGGATGTATAAACTCTGTATCTGGGTCTGCCGTTAGAATGTCAGTATCGCTGCTTGGTGATTTACTTCTGTGCCAGGCACGATGACAGGCACTGTACATGCAGCCATTTCACAGCTTTCAGGGCAGCCGTGATTGTCCCGTTTTACTTCTGAGCAAACAGATTCAGAGAGGTTAAGCAACTGGCTTAAGATCACACAGCAAGGCAGAATTAGGAGTTCAAATCGGACTCCTTCTGACTCCAAGCCTGGGCTGTGCAGCGTGCTATAACAGGTTTGAGAAGAAATGGACTTATAATACCCTGAACCTTAATGTTTAAGATAAATATTAAAGCTATCTAATCTACGTTGTATCCGCAAGACAATTTAGTGAGATGACAATAAGTCAGTAAAAGGACAGTATTTTCCATCCTAAAATATTCTTCCCTTTTTCCTCTTTTTCTCCTCCCCCAACTACCCCTTTCAAGACCAAACTTTAAAAATTCGTGCCCATTTCCTCACATCCCGTTCTCTCCTTAGCATACTTCCGCCAGACTTCCATGCCCATCTTGTCACAGCACCTGCTCTTGTCATTGTCCCCAATGACCTCCATGTCGCCAGATCCACCAGACCTGCCCCCCCCACCTCATCTTCGTCAGGTTTTAAGGAATATTTGACCCAGTTGATCCTTCCCTCCTTCTCGAAAGACTCTCTTCTTTTGGTTTTTGGGACACCACACACTCTCCTTGTTTTCCTTCTTCGTCCTTTGTCACTCCTTGGTCTCCTTCAAGGGTCCTGCTCATCTACCCCTGGCACATACTACCAGCTGCTTATGCAACAGCCATTCCTTCCTTCTTCCTTACGAACAACCCCCCACCCTCCCACCCCGTGTCGTTCAGGGCAGCAAAGTCCCCAGCTAAAACTACTTCCTTTTCTGGACTCACTGGGTGTTAGAGGTAGATATGCGTTATAGTTCTGGCCAGCAAATAAGTCAGCTGAGTAAAGGCTGCTGGGACGGCCTTCATTTCTGGAGAAAAAGGGGCTCATTTGCCCTCTGCCACTCCTCCTTTCTCCTCCTGAATTGTGGTTGTATGGCTAAAGGTGCAACTACTGTCTTGTGACCCCGAGGCCAAGCTCAAGGATAGAGACCTACATGTAAAGATGGCCAAAGGGGAAGACAGAAGAACTTGGGTTGCTCAGCTCCAGACTTCACATCACATGAGAACACACACCCCTGTCTTTTTCAGACACCCTATCAGTATGTAATGTTGTTTACCATTAAATACGTTCTGACCTGACACACTACCTTGACCTCTGAATACCAGAAACACTCTGGATTTAGTTTTTGGACCCCTTATCTTTCTAATGAGATATATAGACACTGGGAGAATGAAGCTCTCAGTAGGCAACTTTATGCATTCCATTAGCTTTAAATAAGAATTGTGTCCTAATGATATCCAAATTTATGCCTCTAGCCCAAACTTGTCTTAGTGAGATTTCTAGGTGTTGCTGATTTCTTCTGTGTGTCTCACACATCTGGTCCAACAGGAAGCCCTGCTTTTCCTGCCTCTTAAATATGTTCAGAATCCATTCACTTCTCTCCATCCTCAGGGCTACCTCTTTGGAACAAGGCACAAAGAAGGAAAAGCATTTATCCTCACACAGAAATGGCCTAAGGACGTGACTCCCCAGAGATGTCCACATGAACGTGACTTTACTCTTTGGAGAGACACTCACCCAGGCAAATAGCTTGAGTGTTCCTTACAGGAACTTCTAGAAAGATCCACCAAATCCATCAAATCCATCCATCAAATGGAAAGATCCATCCAGCGATATAAAGTATCAACAGACATTTTATGCCTCAAAATTCTTTTGAACCCCTTGCCTTAAAATTCTCCCCGTGTGGGATGCCTGGCTGGCTCAATCAGGAAAGTGTGCAGCTCTTGATCTCAGGGTTGTAAGTTCGAGCCCCATGTTGGGTGTAGAGATTACATAATAGTAAAATCTTTTTTTAAAAGTGTATTTATTTATTTTGAAAGAGAGAACCAGCGGGGGAGGGGCAGAGGGGAAAGAGGCCAGAAGATCTGAAGCGGGCTCTGTGCTGACCACAGAGAGTCCAATGCAGGGCTTGAGCTCACAAACTATGAGATCATGACTGAAGCTTAACCTACTATAAGCCACCCAGGTGCCCCCAAAATAAAATCTTTAAAAACAAGATTCTCCTCTTGCTAGTTTCAACAATTCTAAATTGTTATATCATGATTTCTCCCTGATTCTAATCAAGCCTCCACACTTGAAAAACCTGCCCTAAACCAAACTTCAAATTCTCAATAATCCTACCTTGCCTTTTTCCTTCTAAGACACTGCCAACATTTTGTTCTACTTTACTGGAGAAAGCTTATCAACAGGCTGTGTGGGGAAGTCCACTTTTAACGACATCACCACTCCTCACCAGGACCACCCCAATAACTTCTTTGGTTGGTCTCCATTTCCACCCTTGTTGCCCTCAAAGTTAGTCTCCACGTTGCAGCCAGAATGATCTTATTAGAAACAACTGGGACTCCTTGTTCCTCTGCCTAAGACTCTCTGTAGCAGATGCATCCTCACCTCTTAGCCACTTCTGAGTTCAGCTGTGGCTGGGGTGGCCAGAGATTCTTCACACAGTGCCCACCTGCTGGGCACACCTGGGCCGAGGGGCTTTCTGCTTCCTGCCTGGGGATTCCTTCTCCACTTTTGCAGATACTACAAAGCCTGAGGCAAAGGATTAAACAGTCCCAGCTCTAGTTCATCGGGATGAGAATTCTGAGAGGCTTGCTTTGTGATTATCAGGAAATGCTTGCTTCTGTTGTAAGGGGCAACCATCCACCTGGCTTTTTCCTTCTCCCCTGTCTTAATCTCTAGCTCTCTCCACTTCTCTGGGATCATTCCAAATAAACTACCTGCACATGGGTTTTTATTTCAGGCTCTACTTTCTCAGAGAACCCAAGCTCAGGGACCCTATACTGGCTTTCCCTTGCACTTGGAGGAATCTGCACTCTGCCGGACAATCACTGCCTAACTGCTTTGCCTTCATCTCCTCCCACTCCTCCCCCCTTGTACACTGTAGGCCCGAGGGTCCCTTCCTACGTTCTTGGATATACAAAAATGAAAATGCCAGTGGAAGGCAGCAGAGTATGCCACCCCAAAATATGCTTCTTTGGCATAAGGATTATTTTGAGCTGATTATTTTTGAGCAAAAGCAGACACAGGAGAAGCCCTGAAAACAGTAGAATTTACCCTCTTGTAAGAGAAACTGACATTTATAAGGGAAATCTCCCTTTGGAGGGTCTCTCCCTGTCTGTGCCAGGAAGAGAAGAATGGCAATAAATTATAAGAAACACTCATCAATGGAGAAGGGGCCAGACTTATACCTGTAAAACTACCTTACTGTCCCCTTACTGCTACCCTGTTAAAAAAGAAACAACAGACTCAAAATGGAGTCAATTGTGCTACACCCCACGTCGGCAAACAAAGACTTGATACCCATCCTAATTGCAGTTTCAGCCTTTCCTGGGAATGTGACCTTAAACTGGTCAATCTGGAATTAACAGGTCAGCACCAGAGAGGTAATCGGCCTGTTAGACCCCCTCCTTCCCCCAATGGATGGTGACCTTGTTTGCAACAATCCACTCTGCTGTAATAATGTCCTTGCCCTTCCTCCTTCTGCCCAAAAAGATCTCCTTTGACTGAGATGGGGTTACATCCAGATAAACCTATCATAAATTGAAAAAATCATAATTTAAAAAATGCATTTCACACCTAAACTAATAAACATCATGGTCAGCCTAGCCTACCTTAAACTTGCTCCAAACACTTACATTAGCATACAGTTGGGCAAAATCATCTAACATAAGGCTTACTTCATAATAAAGTATCAAATGTCTAATGTAATTTCTTTTCTTTTTAAATTTTTTTTTCAGTGTTTATTTTTGACAGAGAGACAGTGCACAAATGGGGGGAAGAGGGCAGAGAGAGAGAGAGAGGGAGACACAGAATCCGAAGCAGGCTCCAGGCTCTGAGATGTCAGCACAGAGCCCAAAGCAGCGCTCAAAATCACTAGCTGTGAGATCATGACCTGAGCCGAAGTCCTATGCTTAACTGACTGAGCCACCCAGGTGTCCCTCTAATGTAATTTATTGGATGCTGTACTGAAGGTGAAAAACAGAATGACTGTATGGGTGCAGAATGGCTATCAGTGTATCAGTGATCATCCTCATGATCATGTGACTGACTGGGGACTGAGTCTTGCTGGAGCTGCTGCAAGTCACAGGAGAATATCCTTTCATATATTGCTGACCCGGGAAGAGATCCAAATTAAAAACTCAAAGTATGGTTCCTACAGAATGAATAGAGTTTTCATACCATTGTAAAGTAAAAAAACTCCCACATCGAATCATCATAAGTCAGGGCAAGTCTTCCATTTTGTACAGCTTCTCAGAGTTCCTTTCTTTCTGCTAAGATGGGAAGTTGCCCAATTCATGTCCACCTCATTAAATAAAAGCCAATTAGATCTTTTCCTCCGTTGAATTTTGTTTTTTAACAGATTTGGTGGCATTAGTCAGACGGAAGGAGGCTTCTGCCAGCTCAGGGACAATGAGAAACACAGATGTGGTAGCAGTGAGCCCTCTGAACTCTGGCTTTTTCACCACTTCCGCAGGCCACAGGTAAGTTCCTCTTAGTTTTGAGCTCTACTTTCTTTGTGTCAAGCTTCCAGTCTAATTGGCTTTCCAGTCCAGGGCAGCTCAGGTTGAGCTAGCAGACGGTCAGGGTTCCACATGGAATGTGGACCCCTAGGCCTTGGCTCAGTCTACAGTTCCCCCATTTGAGTGAAAAACCCCAGCCCTTGGTTTTGTCCCCAGACTCCATGTTGGGAGTTGCTGGTGGGTTTAGGCTTCAGATCCCCATTTGTTTGGAATCCGTCTGCAGGCCCCATTCTTTGGAACCTGCTAGTTCAATCTTTTCCCCTGTCTCAGGGTCCATGTTGACAATCATCACTGGTGTGCAGAAGGCCTTCTCTTGGCCAGGCCACAGTAATTTCTCTTGGTTGCATCTGGAGAGTTAAGGTGCACATGTTTGTTTCTCTTGTTTTGTACAGATAAAGGTTACTGTGAATGGGAATTTTAGAAATCAAAGAGTTGCAAAAATTGGTGGGCATGAGTGGAGCACTTAAAAGCTATTGGAGCACTTGACACTCTCATATTAGGATAAGTTGGTCACAGAATGGGTTAGATTGACACTAGGTCACCTGCTAACTGCAGGAAAATGTGCAGAGCAATGAGATACACTGTAAAACACCATACAATCTCCAACCCAATGGCATATCCCCATTAGGTATTAGTTTAGCTGCAAGACACCCAAAATCTTAGCTAAAATAGAACAGGACACATAAATTCAAGAGAGTGAAGGGCACCACTGTCAGCATACCTGCCTAACTTATGTCCAAAAGCTATGGTCATGGAAGCTATAAGTATTTACAAAAATGGCAAAAATTAAAAACACAAAAGTTATCTAGAACAACACCTAGGCCTCCCCATTATATCCTTCCAGGGCTCCATCATCAAAACTCCAACCCTGGGATTGAAGTCTCAATTTATAATCAAGTGGGACACTGGAAAAGAGATTGTCCTCAAGGACTCTATGCAAATTCTTCAACATCAATATTGAATGCCTTTCTGTTTCCCTAAAAGAAGAGCTCCCATGTAGGCCCCTCCTAGAGTTGAGACTCTGAGGGATTTTCTGGTAAACTGTGACATTGTTGCCTTCAACAGCCAAGGGAAACAAAAATTAAAATTAATGAATAATCTCAGCAAATTCTGGTAGATATCAGAGGCCGTAGAGGGAATCCTGGGAACACTGGCAGAAACCAGTGAAAAGTGAGAATTCTTACCAGAGTCAGCTTTCCCAAGTCTCTGTCTTTAGTGCCTAGTTGAGAGAAGAAATTAAAATTTCACATTGTTGGAGCTCCTGGCTGGCTTAGTCCATAGAACATGTAACTCTTGATCTTGGGGTCATGAGTTTAAGCCCCCATGTTGGGTGTGGAGCTTACTTTACAAAAAAATTTTTTTTTTCACATTGTCTCTTCCTTTCCAAATCCAGACCCGTTGATCCTTTTTCTGTCAGGTATAGTAATAATCTTCCTCCTTGTCTCATTTTGAGTCCTAAGAGCTTGTTCGGGGGAGTGTCGAGGTGGCTCAGTTGGTTAAGCGTCTGACTCTTGATTTCGGCTCAGGTCATGATCCAGTGGTTTGTGAGTTCAAGCCCTCAATTGGGCTCTACGCTGACAGTATGGAGCCTGCTTGGGATTCTCGCTCTCTCCCTCTCTCTCTGTTTCTCCCCCACGTGTTCTCTCTCTCTCTCAAAATAAATCAATAAAACTTAAAAAAAAAAAAAAAGACCTTGTTTTGGCTTTCTGCCTGCCTGCGACAGACACTGTCCTCTAGGTTTTCAGTTCTTTCTTATGACTATCTTAGGAAGTAACTCTAGGTTGTGGGCAGGTAGTATCCTTGGCGCTCTCTTTGGGGGCTCACCCTCTCACATCCAAGAGGACTGCTCAGTACGGCCTGAAAACTGACATGCTCTGTGTTCTCCCCTAAGCTAAAATAAAACTATGCTCCCAGAGGGAAAGTTGGCCCTCTAAAGCTTTTGTGGAAGGATTCCACATTTCAGAGACATTCTAAACATAAGACACACTAAAACATTCCAAAGACAAGCAGCTCTAAATCTGGAACATAGAAATCTTTTGATTTCCATCTTAGCTGAAAATCTCCCTGATAATACGAAGCGACTGAAGGTAAGACCGGTGGATGGGTAGATCAACCTATGATGTTATTTTAAGTTGCAACCCAATTCCCTGAGGAATTAGAAGCAACTATCTTGATCCTACAAGTATGTGCGAGAGGAGAAATGCAGCTCTGGAAACACTTCAAAGTCCACCTGTCCTTTTTTTTTTTTCTTTTTAACAATTAACCTCCTCTATTCATCTCAAAAGGCTTGTAGGTATCATAGAAATTCTGGCCTTAGGAAATAAAAATCCTTCTGGAAGGAGCATTGCATTCTTTCCCCGTGACTTTGAGATGTAAATGTTCTACCTGATCTTCTCCAGCAACCATCTCTTCTCATCTTGGCTATCTCCTTGAAATGCAAACTTGAGGGAGGTTAATTCTTATCAGAAGAAAATTAAAAGGGGAAAAAGTGATTTGAAGCTTAGGAGAATGGAAAAATCTTAAGTGTCTTCCCCTCAAATATTGGTAAAAAAACTTGAGCCGTCCAATCAGGTAGACTTAACTTATCATATCTGCCAGAAATACAGGATGGACCCAACTTTTATGTTACAACTAGTGAGTTTTGTCTTTTAATATACCTGATTCATGGCCTAAACTTGGAAATAGAAGGCATATGGTCTCTGTGTGTATATTGTAGGTCTATGATGATTTTCTGCCTCTGGGTGGTATTATTAAAACTAACTTGTAAACAGCACTATTTAATTGGCTTTATGAAAGCTAAATGCTTATGTGAAGTAAGTATTCCTAAAATTCTCAGAAATATAATAGAAACTAACCCAGATATTTCTCAAGCTCATGTGATCTGACATAATCTTTGATAAATAAAAGCTAGTTTAAATTTGGATTAATTAGGGGCGCCTAGGTGGCTCAGTCAGTTGAGCGTCCAACTTCGGCTCAGTTCATGATCTCGCGGTCCGTGGGTTCGAACCCTGCGTCGAGCTCTGTGCTGACAGCTCAGAGCCTGGAGCCTGCTTCGGATTCTGTGTCTCCCTCTCTTTCTGCCCCTCCTCATTCATGCTCTCTCTCTCTGTCTCTCAAAAATTAAATAAAAAAATAATTATAAATAAATAAATGAATGAATGAATGAATTTGGATTAATTAAATTGGCTAAGTCCTCAGAATTGTTAGTGTTAAAAGTGATGCATTGGTAGTGTTTATTCTCCCTGGTTTTACTAGCCGAATAATTGCATGTTGTCCCTGTTTTTAAATTTGTCAGTGCAAAAAATTTGGTATGATGAAAATTTCATAAGTAATCTAAACATAATTGTTGAGAACAAGTGAATTAAATACACTTAAGTGGGATAAAAATTTTTAGGTAAATTTTTTAGTTTTCTCAATCATTTTGATGACCTGAAATCTTAAGATTTTTGCTATGTTAAATTAAATGATGGATAGTTATTTAATATCTAGGTCTTTTTCAAGTAAGATAAAGTATTGAAACATTAATGACAATAGGTGTATTTATTTTGGTTTCCTTTACAGAGGAACTAAAGTTATTTGGGTCTATTGTTAAACATGTTTTGTGCCATAGTGGAAAATTTACTATGAGGAAAATATACTTTCAGGAATTATAAAACATACTCACAAATTTGTTAGTAACAGATCATTCACAATTGTTTAAGGCTACGAGAAATAATAAGGGAACCAAGTCTGTAGGCAAAGAATGTAGGATGTGTCTTTTTGGTAAAAGAAGGTCATGAGGGATGGAGGCACATTTTGTTGAGGGAAAAGAAAGCAATTCTGTCCTAAAATGAGAATGGGAAAGAGGAAAAACATAAGACCAAATCTGATTGTAAAAAAAAAAAAAAAAAAAGCTGTACAGTTTGTGAAAGAGGAATCTCCTAAGAATTTTATGTGTAGTCAGGATGACGGAGATTAAAATGAAATTATCTGAATAAAAAAATGAGTATTGATATCAAAAGTAAACTGGTTCAAAATTACAATTTGTTTTTCTCTCTGTTAAAAGGACAAGGTATCTTGGACTATTGATCTGCTCTTGATAAAATATTACAAAAGGTTTTTCTCTACCTTTAAAGCAATCTGTCTAGAGAACAAAGATCTGATGTTTTACCAAAATACTTCCTGAGTTTTGTGTTATTTTTATCATCAGGTCTTTGATTACTTAAGAGGACTGAGTCTTCTCAATATTAAGAGCTAAGTTTTGTCCACAACTATGTAGTCTTCTGTACTTGCCTTTGAAATCTTTTATTGTCATTTTGATCAAATAATAATTAGATATTATTTTATAATAATCTGTGGTCCTGTTAATCAACTGTTTAAATCTTTTGATATTTTTGAAAAACTTCTCCAAATCAAATTCTTTTTTAAGGTTATTTTTGTTTTGTTTTGTTGTTGTTTTTTTTTTTTAGTAATCTCTACATCTCTACTCCCAATGTAGTGCTCAAACCCACAATCCCAAGATCAAGAGTCATACGCTCTTCCAAATGAGCCAGCCAGGCGCCCCCCAAAATCAAATTCTAAATGAAGTCTTTTTGACCTTGAACTAACACTGGGATGTTTCAGAGGGCCCCTGGACCATCTGAAAAGATTTGTTCTGGGTGCCTGGGTGGCTTCGAAGCTTCCGACTTCAGCTCAGCAGATGATCTCACAGTCCATGAGTTTGAGTCCTGCATTGGGCTCTGTGCTGACAGCTCAGAACCTGGAGCCTGCTTCCGATTCTGTGTCTCCCTCTCTCTCTGCCCCTCCCCCACTCGCATTCCGTCTCTCAAAAATAAACAATAAACATTAAGAAAAAAATGAAAAGATTTGTTCTCCTTTATGAAAAGAGAGATACTAAATTCAGGTTTATTTGATATGTTAAATTAGATGTGAAGCATTACCAAGTAAGAATACTAAGGCTTCTTTTTGTTGAATTTGTATAGGAATATAAATGGTCTGCTGATTTATAGTGTACTCTCCTCAGATTTTAAAAAAAAAAATTTTTTTTACATTTTTTATTTATTTTTGAGAGGCAGAGACAGAGTGTGAACAGGGGAGGGGCAGAGAGAGAAAGAGACACAGAATCCGAAGCAGGCTCCAGGCTCTGAGCTAGCAGTCAGCACAGAGCCTGACAGTGGGGCTCGAACCCATGAACCATGAGATCATGACCTGAGCTGAAGTTGGACACTCAACCGACTGAGCCACCCAGGTGCCCCCTCAGATTTTTAACCATGGACAATTCCAAGATTTTTTGTTTTGGGGTTTTGGGTGTGTGTGTGTGTAAGTCTATTTGGGGGCGTCACTTATGGTTATTATTTTCCTGAGATGCTTTTTGCAAAAGTGTTGCTGCCAAAGTGCTTCATCTTTAGGGGATTCATGGAAAGGACTTTGACAAGGACAGGTTCCTGATGACTTTAAGATCATAATTCTTAACTGGGTAAAAATTTCCAGAACTAAAGGCAAGAAATGGATTCAAGCAGAGCAAGTATTAATTACATGGGTCTGAATGAACTGAGGAGGATGATTATAATTTTTATGACCTGGTTCCTCAATGTTTTATTTTCCCAGATTTAAGGAAATATTTTCTCTTAAGCTATGTATGACTTACAGAAATGTGGTAAAGTATATCTTTGTAAACAAAAATGAAGTATTTACTTTTTCTTCCTATCTGCTTCCTCCAAAATTCCGAACCTCTTTGTTTTTTAAGTAAAAAAAATTTTTTTAATGTTTGTTTATTTTTGAGACAGAGAGAGGGAGCATGCATGCACGAGTGAGAAAGGGCAGAAAGAGAGGGAAACACAGGATCTGAAGCAGGCTCCAGGCTCTAAGCTGTCCGCACAGAGCCCAATGCGGGGCTTGAACTCATGAACTGTGAGATCATGACCTGAGCCAAAGACAGATGCTTAACCCACTGAGCTACCCAGGTGCCCCATTTTTAATTTTTTTTAATGTTTATTATTTAATTTTGAGAGACAGAGTGTATGTGGCAGAGAGGAAGAGAGAGAGAGGGAGACACAGAAAATGAAGCAGGCTCCAGGCTCTGAGCTGTCGGCACAGAGCCCTACATGGAGCTCGAACCCACGAACCGCAAAATCATCACCTGAGCCGAAGTCAGACGCTTAACTGACTGAGCCATCCAGGCGCCCCAGAATTCAGAAACTCTTGAGTATTCTTTTTATGACAATATGGTTAGTTCAATAAGAGGTTGTTCTCCCTGTAACAGGACACAATTGGAAACACTTGCTATATCACCAAGCCATGGACTAGAATGTTCTATTTAAGAGAGATATATATAGACTAAGTTATGACCAGCAACTTTTAAAAAACTGCTTGGATTCCTCATGAAAATTTCCAGCAAAGTAATCTTAAGAAGAGCTTACATGGTCAATCACTATTCATGATATACCAATGTAAACAATCAGGTCAAGTTTAATGCAAACAAATGAGTTTTACTGTGATTATCTTTGGAAAAAATAATGAAGACAATTGTTAGTATCTTTATAGATATACATTCTAATCCTGTTGACTTTGAGGTTTTGTTACACATATACCTGTAAACTGGAGTAGATCTGAAATTCTTCTAGTTTCCTCAAATAATTTTCTGGCTATGACTCTCGCAACTAATATTTCCAATTTTCTCCCAGTCTTCTGATTTTCTTGCTTTCTGGTTTTGTTGTTGTTGTTGTTGTTGTTGTTGTTGTTTTTTTCACTAAGAACAAAGATTATCCTTGCTTGAATCTCTTTGGAAGGGACTACACCAGGTCCTCCTCACTACCCACATTGCAGCTGAACTGCACAGACATGAATCCTGGGTACACACCTCTGAGCTGAAGAAGGCTTCACCTGACATCTGGTCCCATGCAGATGCTGGAGACTCTGAATCCAACTGACGAGTCAGAGGAGTGGCTGACATTGATGTTGACCACTTCCACCCAAGTCACTGAATTGAGAATTCCTACTTTAATCATGAAAGCTTTTCTTTTCTTTTTTTTTTCTATTCTTTAATCTGCCATTGACCTGGAAAGATAACATCATCATCTTCATCATGCAGGCAACTAAGGGGCCTTTCATGCTTCTGGATTTGTCATCAAAAACCCCAATCTGTCCATTAACTGTGCCACCTCAGCAGAAGTGGTCTGTGTCCAAAGAAAATGTATTTTTGTCCGTGGTGGTTGGTTATCATCCTCCTTGGACCTATGATTCCTAGACGCCTGGTGCATAACCAACAAGTGCCTCCTAGGTTATCCATCTGTGCCTTAACACCTTGTTGGCTGACTCTCCTGAGTTTATATTGCCAGGTTACCAAGAAACTACCAGGAGGCTTTCCTGATTCAGAATTCACTTCTTTTGGCAGGGCTTACTTTCCTGGTTAGGAGTAAATGTAAATGAGCCTATAATTAGAGACCTCTCCTTAACTATTGAAAGTACCACTTTCTTTTTTTTATTTATTTATTTTAATCTTTATTTATTTTTGAGAGAGGAAGAGAAAGAGAGAGAGAGAGACAGAGTGTGAGCAGGGGAGGAACAGAGAGAGAGAGGGAGACACAGAATCCGAAGCAGGCTCCAGGCTCCGAGCCGTCAGCACAGAGCCCGATGCGGGGCTCAAACTCACGTACCGTAAGATCATGCCCTGAGCCGAAGTCAGACGCCCAACCAACTGAGACACCCAGGTGCCCCAGAAAGTACCACTTTCAATAGTTAGAGTTTTGCCCAGCAAAAATTTTTAGATTCTCAGGCATAACCCTCATTTTTTTTTTAAATGTTTATTTTTGAGAGGGAGAGAGAGAGAGAGCACGCGTGCGCCAGAGGAGGGGCAGAGACGGGGGCGGGGGAGAGGATCCAAAGTGGGCTCTGTGCTGACAGCAGCAAGCCTGATGCAGCGCTCGAACTCATGAACCTCAAGATCACGAGCTGAGCTGAAGTTGGATGCACAACTGACTGAGCCACCCAGGCGCTCCATTTCTTTTAAGGTGTTATTTTTAAGTAATCGCTACAGCCAATGTAGTAAGGCTTGAACTCATAACCCTAAGATCAAGAGTCTCATGTTCCACCGACTGAGCCAGCCAGGTGCCCCACCCCTGATTACCTTCTAGCTAAGCAAGGTGTCTGCGCTGTGGCCACCACCACTTGCTGCACCTGGAGCAGCACTCTGGGGAAGCTGAATCTCAGTTACTTAAGATCACTGAACAAGCCACTTAGCTTAAAAAGGTGACTCCTTCAACTGAGTCTTTCTTTGACTTAATTGATTTTGACTGGTTCCAGTGTTGGGGACCATGAAGTGCACTCCAAACAAACACTGGGAATTATCCTGCTAATAATAATCATAGTAGCCCCATGTTGCACTGTATCCTCTCAAAACCTTTATAATTTTTTTTGGTGTTTTTTTACTTTTGAGAAAGAGAAGGAGGCAGAGTGTGAGTGGGGCAGTGCAGAGAGAGAGGGAAACACAGAATCCAAAGCAGGCTCCAGGCTCTGAGCTGTCAGCACAGAGCCCGACAGGGGGCTCAAACCCACAAACCATGAGATTATGACTTGAGCCAAAATCAGATGCTCAACTGACTGAGCCACCCAGGCACCCCCAAAAGCTTTAAATGTGTGTGTGCAGCAACCAACCACCAAGCAAATGATCTAAGACTGAAACGTCAAAAAGGGAATGGAGAGAATAACCGAATTAAAAAATGTGAACCCAAAGTTGCAACTTGTGAATACGACACAGATTCAGCAGAAAAAATGTCGTGACCTGTGAATATCACATAGAAGATCAGCAAAAACTGTGAGACTTCAGAGCAGTACCTGGGACTGGCGCTAATGCCTTAAATATTGATCGCATCTCAGTTAAGCTGAGACACTGACAGAAGTGGAATTATTTAAAACGAGAAACAGGTCCGTAATGGAGTCACTTGTGTTAAATCCCACATTAGGAAACCAAAACTTAATATCTAACTCACTTGCATGGGGCGCCTGGGTGGCTCAGTTGGTTAAACATCCCACTCTTGATTTCGGCTCAGGTCATGATCTCACGGTTCACGAGTTTGAGCCCCGAATCAGGCTATGTGCTGACAGAGCCTGCTTGGGATTCTGTCTTTCCCTCTCTCTCTGCCTCTCCCCAGCTCATGGGTGTGCTCTCTCTCTCTCCTCAAAATAAATAAACTTAAAAAAAAAAAACAAGAAAATAAACAACCTAACCTAGTTACAGTTTCAGCCTCTCCCAAAATGTGACCTTTACTGGTCAATCTAGAATTACCTGGTCAGCACTAGTGAGGTAAGCTCCCTGATAGACACCCCTGTCTTCCCCCAAAGGGTGGTGACCTCACTTGAAATAATCCACTCTTTGCTAGAATAACTTCCTTGCCCTGCCTCCTCCTGCCTATAAAAGTTTCCTGTTTTGTACAGCTCCTTCTAGCAACCTTCTATTTGCTAAGACAGAATTCTGCCTGATTCATGAATCCTGAAGAAAGCCAATTACATCTTTAAATTGATTCAGTTGAATTTTGTTTTTTGACACCTCCATAACCAACTTCTGTTCCTAAATATCTTTCTGTTTCCTTTAACTGAATATGGTCTTTAAGGTGGTGGCTTTGGCCATTGTGGGGAGTTTTACTTAGTTTCCCTGGGTATGTCCCATGTACACATGAGGTATATATGTTATTAAAGTTGTTTTTCTCTTGTTAATCTATTTTTTATTGTGGTGGGGGTAGGAAGTTCTCAGTCACAGAACCTAGAAGGGTAGAGGAGAAATTATTTTCCCTTCTTTACACTAACTAGTTTGTGGATTTCAGCTGGAATTTATCCTGGCCAGAGAACTTTGTTATCCATCTCCAGAATAAATGGGTGCATCCAGGCTCAGTTCTGGAGAGCAAGGAATGAGAGCAAAGAGGAGAACAAGCAGACCCCTTAGAGGTGGGTGTCACCCACCCCCTTCTACCCTCTTTCTGTGTAGATCCAGTAACATCCAACCCATTGGAACTGGGACTCTCCCTTAAACATCAGGCTAACTTGATCAGCAAAGGTGTTACTAGCATGTAACCTTGTGTTCCAAAGGTGTTCCTTTCTGTGCGAGCTGCGCAAACCCCCTTCCCCTTTCTGCCAAGGGGTTCTCCCTCCCCCACTTCCATTCAGTCACAACTTTGTCTCAGATATATTACAATTAATCACATCTTAACTTGGAAATGGCCCATATATTCTCAAACAGAGGTATTTCAGGTAGACTGAGATACATCCTAGTCTCCCTGGTGAGGACTCTGTGGGTTTCCCAGTTTTATCAGCAACATACTTTCTTTTTCTAATTAGTTTTTGTCATTGTAATCCCTCGTTGTCAAATTAATAAAGCCTTTTGTGTAATATTTGGAAAATCCAGAAAGGTGTAAAGAAGCAAACAAACCTCCCATAATTCCAGTACAAATAAAAGTTGGTATGTGTGCACAGATTTTTTTCTATGCATGATTTTCCTGTACATAAAACCACCAACCAATAAGATTTAAAACTCTCCTGGAGTGTGGGTCACTCGCACAGATTACTGCTGTCATCCTGTCCTCTAGCAAACACCCGGGCCTGCCCATCCCTCTGGCAGTGGAGGCAAGCACAGGACCCAAGCAGGTCCGATCAGAGTTTTCCCCTGGGAATGGTATGTGGCCGCTTGGAGAAGGGGCTTTCTTTTCCTCCTAGGACTGTGGCAGGGCTAGGACACAGAGTGATTGACAGTATTAGGGGACATTTAGTCTTTCTTTTATATATATATTATATATATATATATACTTTAATGCTTATTTATTTTTGAGAGAGAAAGAGACAGTGTGAGTGGGGGAGGGGCAGAGAAAGAGGGAGACACAGAATCCGAAGCAGGTTCCCGGCTGTGAGCTGTCAGCACAGAGCCCGACATGGGACTTGAACTCACAAACCATGAGATCCTGACCTGAGCTGAAGTTGGGACACTCAACCTACTGAGCCACCTAGGCACCCCAGGGGACATTTTTCTTAGGATAGAAGCTTATCGTGAGAGAGAAACCAGTATACGAGTAAAGAATAGCCAAGAAAGGAAGAGGAGAGAAAGAGCAAGAATTGTTGATCACAAAAAGCACCTGCATCTTTTCAAGATGAACTTGAAAAGTCTACGGACATCCCAGTTTATAGGAGCCAATAAACTCCTTTTTTAAAAAGCTAACTTTAACTGGGTTTCTTTCTTTCTTTTTTTTTAATGTTTACTTATTTTTGAGAGAGACGGAGTGTGAGTGGGGAAGGGGCAGAGAGAGGGGGACAGAGAATCTGAAGCAGGCTCTGCACTGACAGCAGTGAGTGTGGGGCTCAAACTCACGAACCATGAGATCATGACCTGATCTGAAGTCGGCTCAACCGACCGAGCCACCCAGGTGCCCCTTTAACTAGGTTTCTAATATTTGAACCAGTGAATTATAATTAGTGCAGTGCTTGTGAACATGATCTCATTTAATCCTTCAACAATTCTAGGAACTGGATTTTGGTCATGTTTTATAAACAAGGAGCCTGAAATTTAGGGAGGTTATATATCTTGCTTAAAATCACTTGGGCAGAGAGTTTATTCAATGCTAGGCCTGCATTCTTATTCTTGATACGTTACAGTTCCACTTTTTTTATTTTTTTTAAGATTTTATGTTTAAGTAATCTCTATACCCAAGGTAGGGCTCAAAACTGCAACGCTGAGATCAAGAGTCGCATGCTCTACTGACTGAGGCAGCCAGGTGCCACACAGCTCCGCTTTTTAAAAATTAAGTGTTTAAAAAGTTTTGGTTTGGTTGCTTAAATTTGTGTGCTGCTGCTTCTTTCAGGATGTTAATGAGTCCCTAGTGTAAGAACACTTGCTTTTTACTTTATCAGGGGATGCTAAGCATGGGACAAGACAGGCATCCTCTCTGAGCAGGAGACAATTGGCCATAAAGCCCATTGAGTGCCCAGTGGAATTATCCTTTTGTGGGAGGAGCCTGCTCTATGAATTCTCCTTTCTTCCCTCTATCACAACCACAGATCACACACACACACACACACACACATCAAGTACTGTCTGGCCTGTGTCGTCCGTCCATCCTGGATGATATTCTCAAGGTGAGCTGAGCGCACTAACATGATTTTCTCATCATAGTCGGTGACTTACGGCAGCTACAGTGTGCACAGGGGTGGGGGGTGGGCTTGTGCACCTGAAGAAACTTCAAGTATCATCCAGAAGCACAGCTCTGAAGGGACAGTCTCCATCTCTCCCAACCTTTCCTGCGGGAATCCTGACATCACTCTCTTCATATTCTCCTCTCAGAAAGATAGGGATAGCAGAGTGGTAGTATGATTTTCCAAGGGCTTCGGTAACAAAGTTCCACAGACTAGGTGGCTTCAAACTAGAAATATATTCTCCCACAGTTCTGGAAACGAGACATCCAATATCAAGGTGACAACAAGGTCATGCTTCTCTGAAGGGTCTAGGGAAGAATCCTTCCTTGTTTTTTTTCTAGCTTCTGGTGGCCGCAGATGTTCCTTGGCTTATGGTAGCAAAACTCCCAGCTTTGCCTCTACCATCACATGGACTTCTTCCTCTGTCTCTGTCACAGTTCCACTTTTATTAAGACATCCATTTTTTTTTTTTTCCCTGTAGAAGGCCTGGCTTGAATGTAGGAACTGGAAGATGGGAAAAAACCTTTTTGCCCTCTTTCTTAGGTCTAGTACTCCGAGCATGTGAATTCAAAAGCAAGATTAACATAAGAATAAGTCTGTTTACACATGCAACACACAAACTTGTGGGAAGACACAGTGGTGAGTAACACAGAGGGTGGTTAGAATATGGGCCTTATAGTAACGCCTGGCTGGCTCAGTTGGTTGAGCATCTGACTCTTGTTCTTGGGGTCATGTGTTCAAGTTCCACATCAGGTTTAGAGATTGCTTAAATACATAAAGCTTTAGAAAAAGAATATGGGTCTTATATACTATCTTAACAAAGGGTGATAAATTTACGGAGAAGTGACATGACAAAGGAAAAGGGTTTGGGCTCCTAGGGGTGGTAAATATGTGTGGGAAACTAATCGAAGATAAGGGTTACTTTAGTAACGTTTGTTTGTACAAACCCATCTCCTCACAGACTTTCTGTCTCTAGTGATGATGGTTGTTTCCTTCCTGCTTGTATGCGAAAGGGAGGGGGGACACTTTCACAAAGGGACATTTATCACCTGCTTTTAGGCAGATAGGGAGAGGGCAAAGAGCTTTTTCTGTGTTTGTTACTGCTTAACTGATTTCAGCTCAAAACCCGTATGCCAACATATTGCATATTTTGAGAGGGCATATTCTCATCCCCTTCAAAACAATCATGTGGTGAAGCTCAATAATTATTAGTATGCTTCTGTGTATAGAATTATAAACTTCTAGGGCACCGGGGTGGCTCAGTCGGTTGAGCGTCCAACTCTTGATTTCAGCTCAGGTCATGATCTCACAGTTTGTGAGATCGAGCCCCGAGTCAGACTCTGTGCTGAGCATGGAGCCTTCTTGGGATTCTCTCTCTCCCTCTCTCTCTCTGCCTCTCTCCCATGCTCTCTCTCTCTCAAAATAAATAAACTTAAAAAAATTGCTACTCATTTATCCCTTGCCTCATATCCTCCATGGCCCCTCCTCACTACACATAGAATGAATTCTAAACATGACATACACGTCTTCAGGTTCTGCCTACCTTTCCAAACTCCCTTCCTACCTATCCACTCCTCTCTTTTGCCGCTCTTGTGCCAGTAAACTCCCATATTCCCTCTGCGAACAGCACACTACTTTATGTCTTGGTGGCTGTGCCCATGCAAACTTCCCCCCAACAAACCCTTCCTCAGGCATCAGCTCCTCCCAGAAGCCTTCTCCGAACCCCAGGTTGCCCAAACCACCCTTCCTTCGTAGGACTGTGAGTCCATTCGGTGTGGCCACCTTCATTTCTACGACCCCAGGCCTGGCCCAGTGGCTGCCACACAGAGGACACTCCAGTCATGTTTAGTAAATTAAACGCAATGCTTTCACTTTCCTATTGATGGAGCAGGCAAGGTACTTGCTGTGCCTTATCTGTTCCGTCACACTTCAGGTTTAAAAATATTTCCTTTTTGTTACAAATGTTAATTAATATGACTAAAATTTCCCCTCCCGTTTTACAGTTATTAGGTAAGAAGAAAATGCAATTTCCTTCTGGAGCCTACAGACCACGTCATCAGGTTTCCCTTTTGTGAGCATATGTGTCTGTGGAGGGGATGGTGCTTATGTCCTTGGCCACTTCTACATGACTTACAGCAAGGTTCAGTCCTACACACCCACATGAGGAACATCACAAATTAGTGAAAGCGTTTCACTGTTTTTGATGATAATTACGGGGATACTATTTCTCCCAATATTTCTTGGAAAGTTGTGGTCTAATTTAGAGCAGCGATATCTAATTATGAAATCCCCCTTCCTGTCTCTCCACTCTACTGATAACTAGCAGAAGCTAAAATGTAAGAGATGAACTTACCTAACTATGGATAAAAAAGCACCTAAAATCCCTTCTCAAACCCCTTCATGCTATCAATTTGTAGAAAATGCTTACCATTCTGAGACTTCAAAACTATGGCAGGAAGAACGCAAAAAATTACCACATGGTCTGAATGCCAAAAAAAAAAAATGCTGAAATCTTAGGTTAACTTCAAATAATTAAATTTTTATTCATATTTTAAGATAACAGCTATTGAAATGCAATCAAAAATTAAAAATAAAAAGAAATAAAAATTTAAAAATTAAAAATGAAGGTAAGATATTTATAATTTCAAGTAAAAACAGAAAAGACACAATTTATTCGAAACTAGAAATTACAATGCTTGCTTTTGCTACATCTATAGGGTAGCAAGACCCCTTTCCCTAACTTAAAACACTCAGAAACTATTAAAAATGGATGATTTATCACTATCTTACTTTTAACCATCAACATTAGATCAAATGGGTCAAAACCACAACTTTAAAAATGACATATAAAAGTTTTATAAATTATGGATTATTGAAAAATAATTTTATTTTTAAAAAATTTTTAATGTTTATTTTTGATAGAGAGAGTGCACGCACAAGTAGCAGAGGGACAGAGAGAGAGGGAACACAGAATCTGAAGCAGGTTCCAGGCTCTGAGCTGTCAGCACAGAGCCGGACGCTGGGCTTCAACTCACGAACTGTGAAATCATGACCTGAGCTGAAGTTGGATGCTCAACTGACTGAGCCACCCAGGTGCCCCCAAAATAATTTTAGAATGAAGATAATTTTTCTAAATATGCTACAAAGGTTCAGGCAAATTTGGGAAAACTTTTGCAAACTATGTGACAAACATAAAGTTAATATTAATAATATATAAAGGACTCTATACATATCAATAAGAACTTACAACGAAAAAATGGCAGGGGATATAAGCAGGAAATTCACAAAAGAATAAATAGAAGTAACCAATAATAATCACATTTATATACTTATTAGTGAAAGGACCGTAATAATTAAAGAATGTGGGGCACATGGTTGGCTCAGTTGGTTAAGCATCTGACTTTGGCTCAGGTCATGATCTTAAGGTTCATGGGTTGGAGCTCCACGTCGGGCTCTGTGCTGACAGCTCAGAGCCTGGAGCCTGCTTCGGGTTCTGTGTCTCCCTCTCTCTCTGCTCCTACCCCGCTAGTGTCTGTCTCTCTCAAAAATAAGTAAACATTTAAAAAACGCCTTAAAAAATGAAATAGTTCTTTAAGGCTTGTTACTAAAAACAGCTATCCCTGGCCATCTCTTCCCATTTCTTGTTCTCCAGACAGCTGAGCACTTTTAGTTGAGTATTTCAGTATTCGTCTCCCTAATTTTAAGTAATAAGTTTTATGTTTACTTTTTGAGTTCTTAGGTTTAGATATTATCAGTTGATTTCCCAATAGGTGGGGAAGACCACAGCTCTCTCTTTCAGGCCTACCCCAGGACACACCCACACTTCCTGCCCTTATTCTCCCAATCCGGTGTTTAACCATCATTTAGCGCGGATCAATACTAAGTGTGATTATTAGCAGTGTGTAAATCAGGACTTAGCCACAGGGTATAATGTGATTAGCTTTTGTTCCTTGCACAAAATTTGCTGCCTCTGTTAATAATTGCCTTTTCTTCCCCTCTGCATTTTCTGTGTACTCCCCCCGCCTCACTGCAAACCTTCTCTCATTCGTGTATGTCAGCAGCTTGAGGGAACCTTTCCTGAACGCGTGCGGGGAAATCGGTCAGTGTCCTGAACATGCTGTTGTGGATATTGGTCACACAGTAAGGTTCTCACAGGGGAAAGGACAGTGCCGCAGTCTGAATTCCTACTCCTCCACTTTCCAGCTCGGAAGCGACTTCACATCTGTTTCTTACTCTGAAAGGTGGTGATAACAGCAGTACCTGCAAGGTCATTTTACTGTAAAATCTCAATGATAAAATAAATAGCAGTGTTCCACATGAAATAAATACTTATGAAGGACTGTTGCTTTAATTTTTCTATGAGAATAAAAGTAGTAGGAATTTAGACTAATATCCATGCAGAAATGTGTGTCTACCTTAATTTTTTTCCTGATTAAGCAATACATATTCATCAACAGAAAATTTGAAAGGTACACTAATGTGTTAAGAAGCACAAAAGAAAGGGGCGCCTGGGTGGCTCAGTCGGTTAAACATCGGACTTCGGCTCAGGTCATGATCTGGTGGTTTATGAGATTGAGCCCCGTGTTGGGCTCTGTGCTGACAGCTCAGAATCTGGAGGCTGTTTTGGATTCCGTGTCTCCCTTTCTCTCTACCCCTACCCTGCTCGTGCTTTGTCTCTCTTGCTCTCAGAAATAAGTAAAACATTAAAAAAAAATTTTTTTTTAAAAAGAAGCACAAAAGAAAACTTTTTACAATCCCACTACACAGAGGCAACTGGTTTATTTTGTACCAGTTCTTTTTCTTTCCTTTTAATTCACATATTTAGTTATGCAGCTTCTAGCATTTGGAATTCTGCTTTTTTTTGCTGTTGTTGCTTAACATTTAAAACATCTCCCATGCCATTTAAAATCTTTATGAGTGTATCTGTAAATGAAGATCCCATAGTCTGCCAGTGTTTTGCTACAGGGTAACCAATCATTCCCATTTGCCTGCATCGGAGATGGTTCACGGGCCACGGGACCTTTATTGGAGAGTCCAGGGCAAACCAGATTGCTCTGGTTATCCTATCTTTACACACCCTTTCAATTGGATAATTAGGGTCCCCCCCCCCATTTTTAAAATCTTTATGGGGTGCCTGGGTGGTTCAGTCGGTTGAGCGTCCGACTTCGGCTCAGGTCATGATCCCACAATTCATGGGTTCAAGCCCCGCGTCGGGCTCTGTACTGACAACTTGGAGCCTGGAGCCTGCTTTCGATTCTGTGTGTCCCTCTTTCTCTGCCCCTTCCCTGCTCATGACCTATCTCTCTGTCTCTCAAAAATAAATAAATGTTTAAATAAATACATAAATCTTTATAAATAGCACTGGTGTGAATTTTTGTAACATTCACTAGTCTTTAAAATTATTTTTCTAATAACTTCCTGAGGGCAAAAGACCCTATCCTTTGGACTAGATTTTTCTGTTTAACCTATAGTGCCTGGGGCAGTTATATAAATGCTCAACAAATATGCAAACAACCTACTGATTGTGTAGTGTTGGAGGTTGAACTGTATCCCCTCAAAAAATATGCTAAAGTCCTAACCCTGGGTACTTGTGAATGTACCTTATCTGGAAATAGGGTTAGGGTTACATTAATACATTGCAGATGTAAGTTAAGAAGAAGTCTTACAGGGGGCACCTGGGCGGCTCAGTCAGTTAAGCGACTGACTCTTTTTTTTTTTTTTAATTTTTTTAAACATTTATTTATTTTTAAGAGACAGAGACAGATCATAAGAGGAGGCACAGAGAGAGAGGGACACACAGAATCGGAAGCAGGCTCCAGACTCCGAGCTGTCAGCACAGAGCCCGACGCGGGGCTTGAACTCATGAACTGTGAGATCATGACCTGAGCCGAAGTCAGACACTCAACCGACTGAGCCACCCAGGTGCCCCAGCAACTGACTCTTGATTTCGGTTCAGGTCGTGATCTCTTGGTTTGTGAGATTGAGCCCCATGTTGGGCTCTGCCCTGACAATACAGAGCCTGCTTGGGATTCTCTCTCCCTCTCTCTCTACCCCTCCCTCACTTGTGCTCTCTTTTTCTCTCAAAACAAATAAACATTTAAAACAAAAATTTACAACAACAAAAAAAGATAAGATCACACTGGATTAGGGTGGGCCCTAAATCCAATATGTCTGGTGTTTACCTAAGAAGAGGAAAAGAGAGAAACAGATATACAGAACACCACATAAAAACACATACCCCCAGAGGGAAGATGACCATGTGATGACTGAGGAAAATCAAATGTCATAGTCCATTTGGGCTGCTGTTACAAAATATGACGGACTGGGTAGCTTACGGATAACAGAAATATATTTGTTAGGCCTGGAGCCTGGAAGTTGGAGGTGAGGGTGCCCACATGGTCTGACTAAGGGCTCTTTTCCGGGTCACAGACTTCTCCCTGAATTCTTACATGGTGGAAGGAGCCAGGGATCTCTCTGGAGCCTCGCTTATAAGGCAGAAATTCCATTCATGAGGGTTCTATTCTTGATGTACCTCCTCAAAGCTCCATCTACTAATAGCATCACCTTTGAGGTGAGGATTTCAACATACATGGACTTCGGGGGGTGGGGGGGACACAAACACTCCGATCACAGCACCAGAGAACACCAAGGAATGTGAGCAGCTGCCAGAAGCTAGGAGAGCACGGCCCTGGGGACACCCCCGTCTCAAACTTCTAGCTTCTGGAACTGTATGAGAATAAATGTCTGTTGTTTCAAGCCATGCAATTTGTGGTAGTTTGTTATGGAAGCCCTAGAAAACTAACATATAAAAAAGAGGGTAGACGCCTGGGTGGCTCAGTCGGTTAAGTGTCCGACTTCGGCTCAGGTCATGATCTTGCAGTTCGTGAGTTCAAGCCCCACGTCGGGCTCTGTGCTGACAGCTCAGAGCCTGGAGCCTGTTTCAGATTCTGTCTCCCTCTGTCTCTCTCTACCCCTCGCCCCCCCCTTCAAAAATAAGCATTAAAAAATACAAAAAGGTGGGCACCTGCTGGTTTAGATGGTAGAGCAAGTAACTCTTGATCTCTAGGTCGTGAGTTTGAGTTGCATGTTCTGAGTAGAGTTTTCTTTAAAAAAACAAAACAAAACACTAACATAGTTTGGGTGCTTTGGGTAAAAATAGAAAGGTGCAAGGTCATGAGCCTAGCAAAATGCATGCGACTACGTCTACGCAGGACACTTCCAAATTGGTTGGTGTCTTTGGGCTGCTGTCACAGAATACCATAAACAATAGGAATTTATTTCTCACAGTTCTGGGGGCTGAGAAGTCCAAGGTCAAGGTACCAGCAGACTCCGTGTCTGACAGGATCCTGCTTCTTGTTTCTTGTCACTGTGTCCTCTTCACATACTAGAAGGGGTGAGGAGGCTCTTGGGTTGTTGTTGTTTTTTTTTTAATTAATGTTTTTATTTATCTTTGAGAGACAGAGAGAGGCAGAGCACAAGCCGGGGAGGGGCAGAGAGCGAGGCAGACACAGAATCCGAAGCAGGCTCCAGGCCCTGAGCTGTCAGCACAGAGCCCGACACGGGGCTCATGAATTGCGAGATAATGATGGGGAGGAGGAGGCGGGGAGATGCTCAACTGACTGAGCCACCCAGGTGACCCCTCTGGGACACTAACCCCATTCATGAGAGCTCCAGTGTCATGACCTGATCACCTCCAAAAAGCCCCACCTCCTAAAACCGTCCCCTTGTGGGGAATACGTTTAGGTTTTAACCTATGAATTTGGGGAGGGACACACACGTTCAATCTATAGTAGTTGGTATTTTCCATTTCTTCCTTTGCTCATAGCCTTTGCTCTAAGAGGTGCTTCATGTCTGCCCTATTTCTGACGTGGCTTTCCCTGAAATGAGGACAAAAATGAATCAATTTCTTTTATTAGACTTCCTAATATTCCAAAATGATTTATGACTTTTTCCCCTCTGGATGTTCCCTTCCACTAATTACGGAGACTCCCTGAATATTGCTAGTCTTGTGGTTTTGTATTTTGTGAGTGACCACAAACTGATGAATCCTGTGGGTATTGGTCCTGTTCTGGAAGCTTTTCTCAAGGTAGCAGTGACAGCCTTTCTATTCAGATAAATCCTATCGGCATCCTCTTGCTTACCCTGAGCACATCTGAGATTCCTCAAGCTCACCTTGTGTATGGATCCTTATTAAACAGAAGACGATACCTTGGGCCCATCTTTGAGACTTCATGGAAAACACGTTATTGAAGTGGATAACAAGGGGCCATGTTTCCTCATGCTCGATCCCCAATTCATCACCCCACTCTCAGACTTGGAGACCACCTAGGGTGTCTCATTTTGGTATTTTAATCTGGTATTTTACTTCTCTGATATTTATATATACAGAAATGACACAAAAACACAATTTAACCTCACTTTTGTTATCTGCCTGAATTTTTTTAGTAGGCTATTAATAATGCCAGAAGGTGTTTTAAGAGGTAAGGTCGAGGCCTTTGCCCCAGGGGTGCCTGGCTGGCCCTGTAAGAAGAGCAGACTGACTTTTGATCTCAGGGTCATGAGTTTGAGTCCCATGTTGAGTGTAGAGGTTACTTAAAAATAAACAAATAAACTTAAAAATCAGACATGAACTTGGCTCCAGCACATCTGAGAACATAATCATGGGGGAGTCCATCTTATCTATTTGTGAGCTCTCTAGTAATGGATGGAGAATATAGAACTTTCCTTAGTTGTCTGGTCTAGTGTTAACAGACCATTATAGTTAGTAGGTCTTCACTGAGCCTTCTTGTCATCTTTATGAAATTAAAATTTTTGCTGTTGTTAAAACAGTATTAAAAATACTGTTTTGTAACTTTGAAGGAGCAGAATTGGCGATGAAAGTTTGGGGAGAAGGCAGAAGAAACAAAAATACTCAGGAGACATATTAGTTTGGTTTTCTGTTTCTAGAGGACAGTCATAGATTAGAGCTTCAATTGTTTAAGAATTCTTGCCATTCTTTGAAACAGCACGTGTTAAACATAAATGATTCCTAGAGACAAAGAAAACATTGTAGGAGGATTGGATGCCAAGAGTACATGGCCTTCTCTGGCGAGGTCAATTATGTTTTAAAAGCAACAGAATATTCTGGAACATATGTTCTTCTAATGTACTCTCTGACAGAGTCTATCCAGGATGTGCAAAGAGAATTGTTTAAAAGCAGCTGTATTGTAGTTTGTTAGCAAATGGATTATGTAGTCTTTCATCTAATCAGCGGTGTTGGGGAAGATGCCTTAGTTTCTGCTGATCAAAATAATAACATCAATCACTAGTACTTTATGTGACGATCAAAATGCTACTTCTTCCGCAAGAGGAACAGATAAGCAGCTCCTCCATACACAGACCAACGCTATCTTCCAAGCTGAACTCAAAGGTAAGATCCTCTCTGTGTCCTGTAGATACAACACTTCTCCCACTAGCCCCACCTGATATTTTAGCCTGCGTGTTCTAAGGGATATTCTTCTATTTAACCACAGTATCATTATTACATCCAGTTAATAATTATCATCTAAAATACAGCCTATATTTTGAGGCGCCTGGGTGGCTCAGTCGGCTAAGTGTCTGACTTCGGTTCAGATCATGATCTTGAAGTTTATGAGTTCAAGCCCCGCGTCGGGCTCTGTGCTGACCACTCAGAGCCTGGAGCCTGCTTTGGATCCTGTGTCTCCCCCTCTCTCGGCCCCTCCCCCATTCATGCTCTGTCTCTCTCAAAATAAACATTAAAAAAAATTTTTAATGCAGCCTGTATTTAAATTTTCCTGATTCTTCCCAAAATATCTTTTATGCCTTTTATTTTTTCCTGATCGAGAATTCTGTTGAGGTTCACCCATTACACAATTATTCTGATTTCTTATGAAAATCAAAGTTTTCATTTTAAGCAAATCGTTTTAAGTCTATGATGATGAATCTTTCCGTAAACACCTTGACTTTTCCTGAAAAAGGAGCTCCTGGGGTTTAGAAATGAAAGCAGGACTGTATTATAGTGGAACGCTAACTGGGCTAAGCACTTAGCGTGTTGGATTTCCTGGTCTTGTCCTGCCACTAATCATCTGCACAAGGTCAGCAATGTGAGTTCGTTCTGGGCTGCATTTGTCCCTGTAAAAGCTGTGTGGTGTGATAAGAACGTAGGAGTGTGAAGACCCAGGCTTGGTCTCGGTCCTGCGCTAGTTACGTGCCCTTGAGCACACCCCTTGTTTTCCCATTCATTAAAACTGGTCTGAGAAATGTGCCTTCCGTGCTTACCAATGGTCCATGTGACTAAGACAGGTCCCTGTCCTCACAGAGCTTAGAGGGCATTCGGGAGGCCTTATACACACAGCCGTATCAGTGAGTCATTGATTCCAGTTCTGGTAATTGCCCTGAAAACAGTGCCACTGACACAGAACACCAGGGAGACCTCATCAGAAGGGGGGGCGGGGGTAAAGGGAAGGGAGGGGAAAACCCCAGGCGGGCTTCTCGGAGGAAATGACTTTTTAAGTTGAAATAAGAGGGATGAGCGGGCGTTGACCAGGTAAGTATGGAAGAGTTTTCTATCTTTGAGAATCAGTTTTTCTTTTCCTTTTTTTCCCTCCCCAATTTAGAAAAAGGAAAACATGTGTGACAAAGATTGCCTGGGATCCCCCATTAGACGCTCTACCCTTCTTCCGTGTCAGAGAACCCCACTGTCACAGTGATGACATCTCCAGCAACTTTTGCCATTTCTCATAGACTTGTGATTAATCCTGGCCACTGGAAGGATCCATTCTGGAACTCGTCCTTACCGGGAGGCGATGAGCCGCTCCTCACCTTCCTCTACCTTGTGGCAGGCAGCAAGGACTTGGCAGTGAGCCAGCTATGGCCGTGGGGGCAGGGCAACATCCGGGGGTGGCAGAATGGCAACTGCGGCCACCCCGCCATCCCTAGCTGCCTATGTCTGAGAGAGATGAACTGTTGTCTTCTTTGAGCCATTCTGGACTGTAGGGGGTGAGCCAGATCTCTGTTATATGCAGCTGAACTGAAATCCCAAGCAATACAAGTGTGCCTACCACACATTCAGACTGAATAAAAGAGAAGATAATGAAAATGGATTCTCATCACCCACATGCCTCACAGTTGCATGTAAGACATCATGATAACTAGAGCTCAACAGCAAACTCAAGTGTGCAGTGACCGGTCCCTAAAAGATGAGGACCAGGCTGTCCTTTCCCATGGCCATTCTATCTTCGCCAGTGTATTTGGGGACATCGCTCACGTATTTGGGGACATCGCTCACGTGTGGGCTGCCAGTTCCTACTGCGGCCTTTCTGTGTTGCTCTGTAACATCTAAGGTCACTTCAAACTCCATCTCTGCAGGGGCACCTGGGTGGCTCAGTCGGTTGAGCGCCCGACTTTGGCTTAGGTCATGATCTCATGGTTCATGGGTTCGAGCCCCGCGTCGGGCTCTGTGCTGACAGCTCAGAGCCTGGAGCCTACTTCAGATTCTGTGCCTCCCTCTCTGTCCCTCCCCCACTCACACTCTGTCTCTCTCTGCCTCTCTCAAAAGTAAATAAACATTAAAAAAAAAAAAGACTCTTTATAGAAGGATGGCTGTGTGCAGCTTGATCTTGGGGTCATGAGTTCAAGCCCCACAGTGGGTGTAGAGTTTACTTTAAAAAAGAAAAAAAGAAGACTCTTTGTAGAAATGGATGGATAATGGGTTGCACTGTCATAAAATCACTCCTATCTGACTGGGCCCCAAATTTACCTGGCGCCATTTTCGCCACAGCTGAGGGCGTTCACCCTGTGTTACCAAGAAAGCAAGCCGGAGCCTTGAATGCAGAGTCGCATAACTGGACTTGTGCTCCAGGTTAGTTGATTCTGAAAAGAATTCAGTCGAATAAAAGCAATTCATTAGAAAATATATTCTGACGGGGCGCCTAGGTGGTTCAGCCGGTTGCACATCTGACTCTTGATCTCAGCTCAGGTCATGCCCTGCATCGGGCTTTGCCCTGCCCACGTGGAGCCTGCTTGGGATTCTGTCTCTCTGTCGGTCTGTCTCTCTCAAAATAAATAAATGAACTTAAAAAAAAAAAAACAAGAAAATATACTCTGAGCAAAAGATTTTACTAAATGGCCTATTATCTATGGACCATAGTTAGTCCACTGAGTGGTCCCTTTACTGTAGAGTGAGGGGGACGACTGTGGGGGGAGCATAAGACTGGGGTCATCGCAATGTGTGTGCATTCTTCAGTGCTCATTTCCACCAGGGCCTGAACTCTTCTCTGTGAAGACATAGTTTTTTAATATTTGCTTAAAACTACATTACAGTGGACTCTAGAATAGCAGTGAGGAGGGGTGCCTGGGTGGCTAAGTCGGTTAAGTGTCTGACTTTAGCTCAGGTCAGGTTCATGGGTTTGAGCCCCATGTCAGGCCCTGTGCTGACAGCTCAAAGCCTGGAACCTGCTTCAGATTCCATGTCTCCCTCGCTCTCTGCCCCTCCCCCACTCACTGTCTCTCTCTCTCTCTCTCTCTCTCTCTCTCAAAAATAAACATTAAAAAAAAAAGCACTGAAGAGAGGGATTTTCTCTGAGTTCACATTTAGCCCCCTTGGTATGTGAGGTGCTTAGAGGTCTAGCTCCTGTCTCCTTCTCTAGCTTCATGTCTATCCCACCGCTCACTTCCTCCCTACACTCCAGCCCTATTAGACGATATAGCTCTCTGTGCCTTTGCATAAGTTGCTCACTGTTCTTAGAATGCTTGCCTTTTCCTTTTTGCCTTAATTCCTTTTTGTTCCTCAAGACTTAATGTAGTAAATACCACAAAGAATTCAAAGCAGAGTCTTGAGGAGATACTCGTACAGGCATGTTCATTGCAGCACTCTTCACAACAGATGGGAGGCAGAAGCAACCCAAGGGTCCATTGAAAGATGAATGGCTAAAATGTGGCAGACACACACAATGGAATATTATTTAGCCTTAAAAGGAAGGAAATTCCATCAGGTTATAACATGGATGAACCTCGAGGACATTATGCCAAATAAGCCGGTCACAAAAAGGACAAATATGGTATGATTCTGCTTGGTTGAGAATGTATTAAGGGCAGTCAAATTCAGAGTCCGTGGGGCACCTGCGTGGCTCAGTTCATTAAACATCCAACTCTTGGTTTCACCTCAGGTCTTAATCTTGGCAGTTCGTGGGTTCGAGCCCCACATTGGGCTCTGTGCTGACAGCATAGAGCCTGCTTAGGATTCTCCCTCTCTCTGCCTCCCCCTCTCAAAAATAAACATTGAAAACAAAAAATTCAGAGTCAGAAAGTAGAATGGTGGTAGCCATAGCTGGAGGAAGGAAGGATGGAGTGCGAAGTGTTTAATGGGTACTAAGCTTCAGTTTGGGATGATGAAAATGTTCTGGAGATGGGGCGTCTTGCTGGCTCAGTCAGTAGAGCATGTGACTCTTGACCTCAGGATTGTGAGTTCAAGCTCTACTTTAGACACAGAGATTGCTGAAAACGAAAATCTTTTTTAGAAAACATTATTTGTAGTGTAATCTTTCTTACTAATCGATTTTTGTTCTTTAACACTTCAGGAAGTGAATAGTCTCCGTTCGGAGAGCTGTCAGTTTGTCTTTTTAGATCATGAGTTCCTTGAAGATAGGAGCTGTCTCTTTTATCTGTGTGTCTTAATAGCCCAGCAAGGTATCTGGGACACAGGCTTATCAAAAAACGAAATGAAAGTGAAAGGGATAATTCTTGAAACATCAGAGTGGGAATGAAATTTTGGAGCCAAAGGAGAAGAACATTGTGTCCACCCTCCCAATAACTGAGACCATGTATATAAAGTGCATTGCACAATTACTGCACTTAATAGGCAGTCAATAAATGTTAGTTCTTTCCTTTTTCCCCTCATTTTACAGAGAAGGGAGTTGAGGCCCACAGAGGTGAAGTAATTGGCTCCGAGTTAAATAGCTTAGTAACGGAAGACACAAGCACCAAGTCTTCTGGTCCAGTGAATCCTTTTTTTTCTACAACACTGGCAACACGGGATGTGGGGCCGACCTTTGACCCCAACAGTAATAGGTTTACAAATAACTTTTTATTATTCAAATGTACCCAAAAGTAGGGAGGACAGCAGTAAGAGCCCCGTGTACCCATCACACAGCTCCAATAGTTACCAACCCTGGCAATCTTTTGTCATCTGTATCTACCTCTCTGACAGAGTATTTTAAAGTGAATCCTCAACCCTTTATCAAATTCTAAGTATATTTTTCATAAAGCTCTTTTTCATGTGTTTAATTTTCAGAAAGGGTCAATTCAGTTGGAAACGATTTCCATAAGGTGAAGCCTCCATGCTTCTATGAAATGATATTGGAAGTCAGGTCCTTAAAACCCCTATGACATTTGCAGGCCTTGAGAATCCGCCAAAGTGTACGTGCCAAAACGGAAGGCACATATGATGTGCCTCCATCTCTAGAGATCGGTAGATTTCCCCCAACGCTGATCTCTCTGCCCAGTGTTCATGGCTCTATAATGCCTTACCGTTTCCAACCAGTCTAAATCGTCCTCTGTATTCACCCCCTGATGCCAACCTCTGCGCTTTTGTGTACTTTTCACTTCCTGGAACGCCACCTTTCTTCCGAAATCTATCAATCCTTCAGGACCCATGTCAAGAATGTTATCCTACCTAAAACCTTTTTAGATGGTCTCACCCTTGGAAGGAGATGGTGCTTATAGCCACAGCACAGTTTTGCACTTAATTCTTATTTGTTGCACGCGTATCAGTTGTGCCTCCTTGACATGTCTAGGTTCCTTGATGGGAAGGATTCAGTCAGAACGCTGTTTTGGTATTTCCTCTCATTCTCCCCACACCCCTCCCCCCACGTCCCCACCAAAGCCCCTGCCTGACAGTGGAGAGCTCACGCCAAGCTGATCGTCATAGTTTGTTGATTAATCTTTGCACACTCACATTTTGTCAATCACATCCTCTCACAGAGGCATTGTTTAACCTACCCAATGGTCTTGCTTCAAACAACAAATTTAAAATCTCATCGGCTCTCTTGATCCAACTTCTGATCTTCAAGAAGACAGTGAACAGAGAACTCTACAAGGATGTGAAGAGCAGAATCTAGACTGTGGAAAACTTTACCAGAAACATTTCATCAATGGATAAATTACAATGGTGGTGGTGGTGCGGGGGGGAGACAAACAGATGGAGGCGGTACAGACAGATTGAAAAACACCTGACAGCCAGCAGCTGTATATGAACATTATGCGGATTCTGATCCAGGCAAACAAACTGAACAAAATTGATGACGCCAGGAGATAAACACTCCGTGAATAGTTTGATGTGAAGGGCTTCCAAATTCACCGTTTGCAAAATATATACACCTACCACAATTTACCTTCCGAACCATTTGTAAGTTACACAGTTCAGCTGTACGCAATATACTCTCATTGTTGTGTGGCTGTCACCACCACACAACCACACAACTCTGTTCCTCTTGCAGAATGGAAACGGCACCCGTTAGACAGTAATCCCCACCTCCTCCGGCCCCTGGCAACCACCATCCCACTTTTTGTCTCTATGGATTTCGTGCTCTAGGAACCTCATCTGAGTGGAATCATCCAGGGTTTGTCCTTTTGTGACTGGCTTAGTTCCCTCAGCATAATGTCCTCATGATTCATTCATATTGTTACATGTGTCAAAGGGTATTTTTTTGTTTATTTTCTAGGGATAGTAATTGTTCTGTATTTTGTTAAAAATCAGAAGAACACTTATCTTTTATTTATTTTTAAATATTTTTTATTTATTTCTGAGAGACAGCGCGAGCAAGGGAGAGGCAGAGAGAGAGGGAGATACAGAATCTGAAGACAGGCTCCAGGCTCTGAGCTGTCAGCACAGAGCCTGACGCATACTCGAACCCATGAACTGTGAGATCATGACCTGAGCCAAAGTCGGAAGCTTCACTGACTGAATCCTTATCTTGGGAGATACGCTGAAATGTTTATGAATCAAATGATGGGAAGTCTGGGATTTTGCTTCAAGATAATATGGTAGGAGGGGGAGTGGATGGGGGGGACAGTTGGAGGAAGACTGGCTGAAAGTTATTATTTGTTGCAGCTTGGTGATAGGTACATGGGGGTCATTATCATATTCTGTTATTTTTGATCTGTTATGTTTGGCATTTTTCACGATGAATTGTTAAAAAGTAAAGTATCCACAGGGGAATGCCTTGACCATTTAATACTTCTCTGTCCTCTCTGGCTCTCTTCTCTTCGGCAGTGAGGACACTTGTCGTCCAGGAGGAGGTGACCTCTGTTCTCCGCCTGGCCAGGCCCACAGCCTGTGCAGCACGGTTTATGCTGGCACTCTGTGCCCAGTGCTACACTGCTAAGGTTGCATGTAAATCAGGTATCCCTTGGCCACTTCTATTGATAGATTGATCTAGCCGCACTGTTAAAGAGTCTGGGGAGGTGCTTAGAATCCAGACACACAAAGTCAAGGGATTTGTCCTTGTGCTTGTCCCTGGCATGCTGGGATTTACTCAGCATTACCCAGCCGGCCTCAGGCCTAGCACGGCCCACACCGCGGAACAAGAGGTGACCCTCCCAGTGTACCCCAGCTTGGGCTTGTCAACTGTCAGGGGCTTTCAGTCCCGAGAGGAGAGGGGAGGGCGGGTTAAAATAAAAAACAACAAAACAAAAAAAACGAGCCTCATTGTATTAAGCTCTGTAAGAGGCTGGCTCTTCCTCCTGGGGAATAGAAAGTAAATTGCTTTCCTTTAGGAGTTGAATTAACTCTTTCGGGGTTAAGAGAGTTAGTTCAGTAATGACTTTCGGGTTGCCCTAGGATTTCCCCAACTGGTATTTTTAATGAGGCGCGTCTACCCATTGCTACCAACGCCGCAATTTAAGGGAATTGACTGATAAACTCAGCCAACAACAGGTTTGACTAATTTTTTCTCAAAATAGACCAGGTATTCTTGTGAAGGGATCAACTGACTGCTTGTTTCAGAACCGAGAAGGCGCAACCTCAGAGGAGGCTAATCCTTCTTCATTTTCCCAGCAAGGATTGCTGTTTCTTGTGCCCTGGCTGACCATCAGCAGGTCTTTTGTTTTCCTATCAAGTCTTAGTACCTTGTTTCCAATTTGCTACATAATTTGTCCTCAGGCTTGTACTTCAGGGAGGAGGAGTAACAGTAAGCAAGTTTTAACTGACAGGTTTTGAAATCTGAAAGTTAAACATCTAGACAGGTTAGCGGTTGCATTGAAAAAGCTTTAAAGAAGATTGCAGTTGAATTGATTTCCAACTTTGCAGGCGGCGGTTTTTTATAATCGAGCAACTCTGAAACCCGAAGAAAAAGTCTACTTTTATTTGCAAAATATCTCATTTCCCCCAGCAGCACAGGAGGTTGGAGAAATGGGGGGTGGGGTGGAGAATAAGGATTAGTATATATTTTTTTAATTAAAAAACAATCTTTGGAGATTTTAAAGACTTCCCCCCACTTTCTCTTAAGTAGAAAAGTAGTGATCTTGCCTGCAACTGGCCTTTTAAAGAAAAGCTGCCTGAGACAGGAGAATTGACGCCTGAAATAAGTTAGTCAATGGCTCCCGTTTGAGAGAGAAATTTACTTTATGAAACTACTGGAATGCCATTTAGTATGTTGGAAGAGATAATTAATTAAACCAAATATTAGCCTGGCGTCTTGAAAGGGTTAACTCATCTCCCAAGGCCACGTGGTTTATTTCTAGAGGGTGAATTATTTGCCTGCCTCCCCACCCCCCTCGCCCCAGGATGGAGGCTTTGTCCCCTGTCCCAACTCCACCTCCCAGCTGGGCTGGGCGTCTGGACTTCCAAGCTTGCAGGACTTCCCAAAGAAAGCAGCGACTTCAGCATCAGGCTGTCTCTCTGCAAAACTCCCCCAAGGAATCTACAGTCTGTTGGATGTTAGCGCACAGATTTGTCACTGGCGGGGCTGCCGCGTGCGTTGGTTAATTCTTAATGAAAGCGCACATCCCTAAATCCAGGAGGGCCCCGGGGCGGCTCCTCAAAGCTTGGGCTGCGCCGTCGTTGAGCACAGTCAGGTTTGGCTCCTGACCCTAACTAACCCTTACTAGCTTGGTGACCTTGGGCCTGTTATTTAGCAACTCTAAACGTCAGTGTCTTTCTCTAGAACATGGGGTTGACAGAGTACAAACCTCCCAGGGTGCTAAAGGCTTTCCAAGGAGGAAGACTCAGGGAGTGCTGGCAGCTCAGAGCCTGGCGTTCTCAATTGGTCTTGGTGATCTAGCTGCTGCTATTCCGGGATTCCGCACTCTCCAGGCCCTGCCCCCGGCCACCTGCCCCCCTGAGGAAGCCCTCCGTGTTCCTCTGTGCGGGCTCTACAGGTGCTGGCCCTACTGTGTTCCCATCACAGTTTGTAGGCGGCATTGTGAGGGCTCTGACCACATCGTGTTACAACTGCCTGTTTTCTCAACCTTGATAGACGTAGGAATTAAAGTACCTTATTAAGTGCTGTCTCAGTTAGACATGATCTTACCCAACAAATGCTCCCTGGATGTCTACTGTAAGGAATTAGCTCATGGAACCCTTACAACAATCCTAGGAAATACATACTATTACCTTCCCCGTTTTACAATAGGGAAGAAGCCGGCTTGGAGTGGCCAACTAGAAGGGAGGAGAGCTAGGATTCGAACCAAGTCTGTGGGAGCTGCCCCCACCCCCGCCCCGTGCCATCGATCTTTGCATTCTCAGACCCTAGCACGTTTCCTATCGCCTGGTAAATGCTCCATAAATAATAGATGTAACGGAGTCAGCTGTCATTCTTGGCCCTACCGAGAGGGAGAGGGTGAGGGAGAGAGAAAGAGCCCGGTGAGTCTTAACTTAGCTCAGCCCTCTGTGCTGGTCATTTGGCTGTTTGTTCTCACATCCAGTCCTCCCACCTCCCCTGTTCTGCCTTGGATCATGCACAAGGGGCTGATGTGCAAATGGCATTTCCCAGACTCCCTTGCCAACTGGCTTCCAGCTAGGTTCGGCCGGTGGGAAGCTGCCCTGTGGGAGGCGGCTATCCTGGAAGAGGTGTCACAGCCAGCAATGCTGCCAACCACAGAGCTGAAAGGAGGGGGAGAAAGACTCTGCCTTGTCCTCTCCTCCCGCCCCCATCTCCGTCCAGTGTCTCCCACTGACTGACTGTGGCTGGATGCCAGTTGGCAAGGGGACTGAGAAACGGAGTCTGCACAGGTCAGTTCCCGTGTGACGCAGCACACAGGGGCAGTGAATGGAGAGGCACCTGCCTTCTCCCTAGGTGCAAGTTTCTTCCAATCAGAAGCTTTGCTCAGATACAAACGGTCCTCACCTGGGAGAGGCTATCTGGAAACGGATGGTGGGCGTAGGACCGGGGAGCTGAAAGCTTCTCTCCTGGTGTGTGTTCTGCTATTGGCATACTTAACCTTTATTAGTGGATTTGGGCTTGTGGGGCAGGTCATAGCGCATCTTGATGTGTGTTTAACTTGCGCATTGAAAAAATATGCCCATTTACTCCATGAAAAATGACCACTTATGCTGAAGATGTTGTATTCACTTAAGAATCCCACTAGAGTGGCCACGGGAACATTGTTCATGAATCTGTGGCAGAATGAGACTCGTCAATAGCTCACTTAATAAATATAGATTAAAAGGATATCCAATATCTGCCTTAAACCCACAAAGGAATATAAATTTGCAGCAAGAGATTGAGACTCTAATGAAGGCAGCAGGAGATGGCTTTAAAGACAATTCCCTGTTGCAACTTGATGATGAAAATCAGTCTTAACTGTGCATTTAATTTCTTTTGTGGGTTCAAAAGCACATCCCTAAAGTTTTATTCCGGGAAGGTTAATCATGATAGTCTTCGGAGCCCATAAAGCTTCTAATATTGGACACAGTTAGTAAAAGATATTTGTGTTTATAATAATGTTTTGCCTACTTTAAATGAGGTGTTATAAAAAAAAAAAAGAACCTGAAAAAATACCATCTTTGTAGAAATCCTTGAAGAACCTAATGTGGGAAAAGATATGAGATGTATAAACACGGCGTTTTATTTGTTAAAAAAAAAAAAAGAACTAACTGTCCACAGAGCCCTGACTTCCTTAGCATAGGTCTGTGCACTGACTAGGGAAAGGAATCTTTTTCTAAGGGAAGGGGGAAGGGAAGGGAAGGAAGGAAGAAAGAGGCAATGGTACGGCCGTCAGCAGATCTACCTCTGGCTTCAACAGTGTGTGTGGAGGGGACAGACCCAAGGGAGGCCCCTTCCAGCCGCCGGCCACCCTGCAACCTGTTTTTCAGTTGCAACCTTTGGAACCGCTTAGCTTCTCACTGCCCATTCAGCAGGCGCTTCCAGATTCCTCAGAATTATTCCACCCACGTGGGGGCCGCCTGTCCCTGCCCGGTCAACCTGCGCGCCTCGGGCACCCACCTCTCTTGCAGCTTCTATTTCCACCGTGGCCCCCTCTTGGCAAGGTGGCCACAGAGAAGCACGAGGGCGTCCGGGCGTCTCCGGAAGACGCAAAAGCAGCCTGAGCCCGCGCTCCTTTGCAGGGCGTGTAGACGGTGCCCCGGGGGGGGGGGGGTAAGCACCGTGGTCCCTAACCGGCGCCTGCCGCGGACTCCCCGCCTCTGGGACTTCCGGGAGAACCACTTCCGGGTCGGCAGGGAAAGGAAGATGGCGTCCCCCTTGACGCACCTGCGCAGTCTGGCGGCCCAGGCCTGGCCCGCTCCGGCCCTTCTAAGGCGCAGCCTCCGGTGCCACCAGTGGCCCACAGAGCACAGCGGCCTTCGAGGGGCCCCTCTGCCCTCGCCAGGTGCCGGCGCTTCGGCCTGAGCTTCTCCCCGCCGCTGCTGGGAAGCCCTCACCAGAGCCACGAACCAAATGGACACAATAAAGCTTTTTTGCAGAAAAGAAGGAAGGAAAGTTAGGAAGGGCAACGTCAGAACGCCTTTCTGAATGTGGTGGCAGAGGTGCGTGCAATGCAAGACGACGTTTCAGAGGCCCATGGCAGGTCCATAAAACTTGTGCACTTTTCCTTTTTTTCTCATTGATTTTCCTTTTCGGCCTCCTCTGCGCCTTCCAAGACTGGCTTAAATTGTCAAATGGGCCATGCTTTATGAGTGTTTACCTTTGATACGACACAAAACCCCACCTCCACGTCTTCTGTTCTTGCTTTCCCTTTCTCCACCCGCCCGAAGCCTGTTCTCACATATCACTGTGTGCAAGGATCAAATGAGAATTGTTTCGTTAAAAATTCAGATTCCTGGACCCCAGGTACCCCGGATTCTGATTTAGTGATTCTCTGTTGAGGTCCAGGAGTCTTGAATTTTACCGAATACCTAAGTACCTCCACGCTCTTAAACTGTCGGATAAGACATGACCTTTCACCAGCGCGTTTTCGTTTTATTGGAAGAAGAATCCATCTTTAATTATGGAACTACAAGCATCAGAATTTCTATGATGAGTGTAATCCCTGACAAATCCTGTTGTGGGGACTGCAGTTCTCCTCACTGGATCTCCTCTTCCCCATAGCAGTGGGGGTGCGGTGGGCCCCAGTGGTTTCAGGGGATCATCTGTGCCTGATTTAGAATTCAAAGAGTAGGGGAGCCTGTGGCTCTCATTCTTTGGTAGACTATTTTCCAGCATTGTTAGGCTTTTACAATTTAAGACAAACTGAAAAGTAATCAAAACTTGTACTTGGAGATTGCCCTTATATATGTTATTTCAGAAACGAGAATTGAGGGGGATCAATTCTGGTTTAAAAAACAGCTCCCCCACCATATGTCAGTGTAGCTGAAATTCTCCCATTACAAATGACCACCTTTGAGGGTGCCTGGTTGGCTCAGCGGAAGCCTCCGACTTCGGCTCAGGTCATGATGGCGTTCATAATGGGTTCGAGCCCCCCCCCCCCCCATGGGCTCTGTGCTGTCAGCTCAGAGCCTGGAGTCTGCAGCCTGCTTTGGATTTTGTGTCTCCCTCTCTCTCTCTGACCCTCCCCTGCTTGTGCTCTGTCTCTCTGTCTCTCATAAAACGTTAAACAAAAAAATAAATAAACAAAAACAAAGGACCTCCTTTGAGCCCTGGAACATTGTTAGGCCTCAAAAGTCGAGCTATTACAATGCACATACTTGCAGGTCAATATCACCTTAAACTGGAATCAGAGCCTAGCATGTTGGTGATAGTTGAAGATGTCTGGAATTGGGATCAAAAAGAATGGGGAGGGTGCCTGGCTGGCTCAGCTGGTGGAACATGGGACTCTTGACCTCAGGGTTGTGTGTTCAAGCCCCATGTTGGATATAAAGATTACTTAAAAATAAAATCCTTACACAAAACAAAACAAACAAAAGATTGGGGAGTTTTGCCAGAGGCTTGTTATCCTCTCAGGGGAGGAAAATATGACCTTCCCCCCCCCCTTACTCTAATCACTTGTACTGTAGGCAAATAACAAAATTTAAAGAAAATTTGAAGAAAAAAGAAAAAAAACCCATACCCAGTAGGAGTGGCTCTTTGGATGAATTCCAGACACACTGAAATAATTCTTAAAACATTGCACATGAACTCTCCAAAATCTAAATATATTGAGTAGCAGAAATGTATTTTTACTGTATATGTTTTTGATATCAATATATAATAACAGTATTCTTATTTTGTATGACATAATACATATTGAAATCAATTTGAAATTATCACTTTAAAATACTGAAGGGCACTGTATTAAGTTTGAAACATTGGCTGAAACTATACAATACAATTTTATCTTATTTTTTATTTTTTTAAGCTTTTAAAGTTATTTCTTGATATTTATTTATTTTTGAGAGAGAGAGACAGAGTGTGAGCAGGGGAGGGGCAGAGACAGAGAGAGGTAGACACAGAATCTGAAGCAGGCTCCAGGCTCTGAGCTGTCAGCAGCGAGCCCAATGCGGGGCTCGAACCCACAAACTGTGAGATTATGACCTGAGCCGAAATCCAGAGTTGGATGCTTAACCAGCTGAGCTGACCAGGTGCCTCTTCAATATAATTTTAAATTCTGAAATTAGAAAAGGGAAACTTCAGGGTAGAAGTATGTATTTGAGTTACCCAAGTTGTGTTAAACAATGCTAAAGGTTTGTAAGGCTGCAACACAGTCTCCTTTTGAACAATTGTAGAAATCACTTGTTTGAGGCATCAAAGATCAGCCTTCATTTTTTTCTGTATTTTCTTTCCCTCTTATTTTGCCACTTACCCCAGTCAGTACATTTTCTACAAACGTTACTCTTTGCACGTGAGCATACAGAGTTGATTTCTGAGGGTGCCTGGATGGGTGGCTCAGTCGTTGAGGGTTGAGCATCCAACTTTGGCTTACGTCATTATCTCATGGTTGAGTTCGAGCCCCACACTGAGCTCTCTGCTGTTAGCAGGGAGCCTGCTTTGGATCCTCTGTCCCCCCCCCCCCCCGCCCCTACCCCACTCGCTCCTGTGCGCTCTCTCTCTCAAAAACAAAAACAAAAACAAAAACAAAACCCAAAGTTGATTTCTGAGCTGGGAACATTAATGCACCCTTGGATGAACTTGTGCTCCAGAGGCCTGAGGCAGCCTGCACTTTGAAGGGCTCTCTTTTCTGGTTGCAGCTCTGAGTAAGCGTCTGACCTTGGCAGGCAATCTTTGAATACCTTGATTTTCTCAACGATAAAGTGGAGATAACAATGCCCATTATTCGAAAAAGGGTTCATAAGATACCATCTATGAACTTTCCTAAAGTGTGGGATAAGAGCATCTTATAAGTACAATGGTTTTTGTTCTCGTTAGCATTATTGTAGTTACACCAGGGACTTTATTTTGGTGGAACACTCTCTAGTATGCAACTGCTTTGCAAGAACTGGTTGGTTTTAATATTTACTCTGAGACAAGGGGGAAGAGAAGGAAGGTTCCCTCACCCCCAACTGCAGATTAAAATGTTCTGTCAATGTGTTTATCTTCAACTTTAGTACAAATCATTTTCTGAATAGAATCTCGTTTTGATAGTTGAACATTTCATGTATCATTTTATCTTATTTTATTATTATTTTTTAATTTTTTAATGTTTATTTCTGAGAGAGAGAGAGAGAGAGAGAGAGAGAGAGAGAGAGAGAGAGAGAATGATTGGGGGAGTAGCAGAGAGAGGGGGAGACAGAGAATCCAAAGCAGGCTCCAGGCTCCGAACTGTCAGCCCAGAGCCCGATGAGGGGCTTGAACCCACGAACCGCGAGCTCATGACCTGAGCCGAAGAAGTTGGCCGCCCCACTGACTGAGCTACCCAGGCGCCCCTCGTGTATCATTTTAGACTCCACTTTCTAGCATTTGTTTTATGTGAAAAGTTGCTAAACTATGTAGGACTCTGGAAAGATATGTTGTAGCCATTGAAATAGGAACAGTTCTTATTCAAGGAACTAAGGCTGCAACAATTTGAGACCCACACGTTGTGTCTAATTAGATGGGGTCCCTCCCCCTCCCAAGACAATTTAGGGAGTTTGCTTTCTCTTGCTTAGACTCTAAATTATGGCAATAGTAAGTGCAAACAAGTGTTCAACTGTGTATGTTTTCGATACTCTATCCAAGTCACCAAGTTGTGTGCCTTTTGCTTGGAGAATTGCACACTTTGCAGCAGGCAGTTGCACATTTATACCCATGCACAGACTTAATGGAAAACATTTGAGTCTGGTTGCAAAGATTTGCTCAGTGTGAAATCTGTTCCTAACACAATGGTCAGATTGAAAGGAGTTTCATTACATGGCTAGGCATTTCTTCTTTCTTTGGGGAATAGAAAAGGTGAATGCAATACTTTCCAGTTTAAAGTTACCACAAAACTTCATAACCTTAACCTCAAAATCTACCCCTAACTATATACAGGGAACCAGAGCCCTTGAGCCAGCTACAACTGCCTCTTTGACCTTGGTTAAGTTCCAAAAAGCCAGGGAGAGTTCAAAACAGGGCCAGGGGCAACTCCACACTGTAATTCATGCTCCCCCTTTCCTTCCCTCCTTACTCTCTCTCCATCCTTTGGTATGAGCTATGGTATATATCCATTTCAATAGCCCTAGACACTGTAGATTCTAGAACAATGAGGAAAGCGTCTTTCCTTATTGATACTGACAGGCCCTTTGGTCAGAAAATGTCCCTCAGCAGATGTTAGCGAGTGTGGTCATAAACCAGAAAGATATCTGTTACAACTTTTAAGGCCGTTTCATTTCTAGCTCTCTAAATTCCACTGGATAAGGTTAAATTTTTTTTTTCTTTAGAAACCCCTCTTGAGGGTTTAGGATACAGGAAAAGTAGTTGTGGTTTAAGATAAGTTTCCGACTTTCCTTTTCATTAGTCACCACTTCCCCACCTTCCCAGAAAGAAATAAAGAGAGAACATAAAGGAAAATTACAAAGCAACACAGATAATAAAACAAGAATGAGTTCTTTAAATTTATTATTCAAGGTACTGTATTTGGAAAATGAATAATGCCTTTTTTGTTTTCAACCTAAGCACACCGGATGTTAGGTCAGTCTGATCATATTATTGGAAGAGGGTTTTAGATGATTTTAACTCTAGGCTAATGAATACATTGATATTAAAAAGAATTGAATTGCACTCTGACTTTGGGATCTACAAGTGAATTACTGCTTTAGAACTGACTGAGTCAGAAATTCACTTTCTATCAAAAGGGCCACCCAGCACAAATGAATTCTGCTTACAATTCTTTTCTTTTTAAACCTTATTTTTTTAGTTAATTTTTTAAAGTAAACTCTACCCCAAACGTGAGGCTCGAACTCACGACCCTGAGATCAAGAGTCACATGCTCTACCCCAGTGACTGAGCCAGCCAGGTGCTCTCAGCTTAGAATTCTTAAGGATATCACAAGTGCGGTCCATAAGTGAATAAAACTGGAGTTTTAACACCTTACAGTAATGTCTTCCTTTTTTCCCAAGATGATTTATTCTCTGTAAGACCAACCAAAGAAGTTTGACAAAAAATGAGAAAAAGGTGGAAAAAGGGACAGAAAGGGTATGCAGACACTGAGGTTAGAGGGTAGAGTTGTATGTGACTCTGCTGTCAAGTCACATAGAGCCCAAGTGAGTCCCCTACTTGCTGAGATAAACATTCCTCTTGCTCTCCCAGTTCTGAGGTTGGGCAGGAATGGGAAGGAATGCTTTTTTCTTTTTTAATAATTAAAAAAAAGTAATATTTATTTTTGAGAGAGAGAGAGAGAGAGAGAGGGAGTGTCAGAGTGTGAGTTGGGAAGAAGCAGAGAGAGAGGAAAACCAGAATCTGAAGCAGGCTCCAGGCTGCCAGCACAGAGCCCGATGTGGGGTTCGAACCCATGAACCATGAGATCATGACCTGAGCAGCAGTCAGACGCTTAACTGACTGAGCCACTCATGTACCCCAGGAATGCTGTTCTCTTCCTGTTTTCATTGCAGGGGCTCTTGAACATTGCACGAAGGACATGAAGGTTAGAGTGAGGAGATCTGATCATGTGAACCCTGGGGGAAGGGTTCAAGGGTTTTGGCAGAGGGTATTTTCCAAAGGGTGTGTGTGTGTGTGTGTGTGTGTGTGGCCCCACATGATCTTTTTCAACATGATGTTGACATTCCTCCATTGAGAAGGTATGTTCTCTGCCTCTGCACTTGGGAAAATCTCTGTAACTGCCCTGACAAATGGAATGTAGTAGAAGCGCTTTGATTTTGCCTCTGAGGTTAGGTCACGAAAGGCAATATGGCTTCTCTTCTGGCTCCCCTCTCTGTCTTCTGATGCTCCCCTTTGGAACCCAGCCTCCATGCTACGAGGAAGCCCTGGCCACTTGGAGAAGCCATTGCAGGTGTTTCCATCCACAGCCTTAGCTAAGAGACGGTCCTGGGTTTGGGGAGACTAGAAAAGGGGGGGGGGTTGGGAGGGAAGTGAAAAGGAAAGGAGAGATGACTATACTGACTCTATGAATACTATTGCGTTTCTTGCTGTACTGGGCACTGTTCTAGAAGCTGGCATACAGCTGTGAACAAAATAGACAAAAATAGCCCCCTTCTTAGCTCCTTCTGCAGATTCTGTAAATTTAACTTACTGAGCCTGGTACAACTGGGAGAATCAAGCTCAGATTTTATATAATCCTGACCAAGTTTTGTGATTTCAGTGAACACATTTCACAGGAATTAATTTGTTCTTTGAAATACGGTTCCTCTTTCTTACAGATGCAAGCCGAGGGAAGTTGATGGTGACCCCTCTTTGTAGGATCATTAGGGAGGGCAGCTAAGTCATCTTTGCCCCCAGGTTTTACTTTTTCTATAAAAATCAGCAAGAGTTTGCTCCCCCAGAGGCAGCAGCTTGGGCTTAGTGGCATTGCAGAAACAGCTGCCTAGAAGGCACTTAGGTGGGAAGAAGGTCCCTCCTCTGTCCCACAGCCCCTCATGCTCTCTTCCCTAAGAGCACTTCCTGTCCTAGAAGGGTAAGAACATGCGACCCTTGTCTCTGCATCCACAGTGCCCAAGAGGGTTCTAGGCCCTGATTACGAGCTCAGTGAATGTTTGGGGAATATTGAATGAATGAATGAAAGGATGAATATGTGCTTGGGTGGCACCATCCCCCTCCTGACTCCATTCCCCTTCAGGATAGCGTGTTCTGTTTTCTTGGCCACCGACGTTTCAGGAAACATGGAGGTACGTGTGTTAGCTTTTCCCTCAAGGAAAGACTTACTGTCCACCTGCAGGGAGTGTGGTCAGAAAAAGGCCTCCAGCTGTCAGCTCCTCAGGGTCTGCTTTGTCTGCAGATAGCCCCTCTGCCCAAGGCCATGCTCCATCAGGGGTTCCTGAATCCCATGCCCCAATGCCTGCCCCAGGGGGGCCCACCTCACGTGGGTTGTGTTTACTCTCTAGCCCCCTGCCTGGTGAGCTGGGATATGGCTGAGCCCACATCCTATTTCTACTCCTACCTCTGGCCATCCCTTCTTCCCATCTTCCTTTCTCAGGTCTTGGTCCTTAAACATTTGACACCCCCACCGTCCATCTCAGCGTCTGAATCAGAGGAACTCAACCTACAACTTCCATGTGCCTTTAATTCATTTGCAAGGCTCTTTACCTTTAGTTACTTGACTATTCGCTGCGTTAACTTACAATGTTTTGTTAAGGCTTTACAATAGTCAATTCTGGATATGGTCCCGAAGCAAGCTGACAACTCCAAGTGAAGGTCAGCCATAATAGCATTGCCGTACTCACTTAGAAAGCTTGGTAGTACCTTGCTCAGTGCTGCTAGGAATATATATTTGGCTGAAATTAGACTTTTGTAAAATTTTTATTTATTTATTTTGAAGGAGATAGCCAGAGTGGGGGGTGGGAGAGAGAATCCCAAGGAAGCTCCGCACTGTCAGTTCAGAGCCCGATGTGGGGCTCAAACCCATGACCCTTGAGATAATGACCTGAGCCGAAATCAAGAGTCAGACACTAAACTGAGCCAGCCAGGTGTCCCAGAAATTAGACTTATTGTTTATGAAATCACTATATCAACTGATGACCCATAGATTGCTGGTTTTTCTTACCTCTTGACCGCTAATCTGCTGTTTAGGGCCATCAAATGCCCTGAAAAAGAAAAACTACTTCAGCTGGCAAATACCACGGTCACCTAAGACTCCCTTCTCGCTGGAATTTTGCCCCTCCAGGTCCTAGGTGCCTTGGTACCTCTCTGATGCCCTCAGATGGACTCTTTTTCCCCCATCTCCACCTTTTCCCCCCATTGTTGTTCAGGGAAGTGTTGGTCTGTTACAAATTAATCTGCCACAGCTGGAGGCAGAATTGTCCAGGATCACCTTCCCTTGAACTCATTAATCTTGCCCAACAGAAGTGATTTGAAAAAGTAGATGTTATCTTGCAGCAAGAAAGAAGAGGAAAATTAAAAAAAAATTTAAAGATTAAAAGATTATTAGAGAAAAAACGTAAGATGAAGCAGGTTCTGGAAAAGCATGTGTTGCTTTTCCCATCAGTGTTCTGTTCCTTAATTCACCCTTCATTAGAAAAACATGACTTCCCCTAAGCCATAAACACATTTAAATTTTAATTCTTCCTGTTATTTTGTTTGTTTCCTTTTGTTAGTTTTTAAAATTCCATCACTTTAGGGGCACCTGGCTGGCTCAGTCAGTGGAGCATGCGACTCTTGATTTCATGGCTATAGGTTCAAGCCCCATGTTGGGTGTAGAGGTTGCTTAAAAAGAAAATCTTAAAAAAAATCCCATCACTTTAACTATTCTTAATTAAAAGGAAATATATCATAAGTTACTAAGAATTTAAGAACTTAGGGGCACCTGGGGTGGCTCTGTCAGTAAAGCATGCAACTCTTTTTTTTTTTTTAATGTTTATTTTATTTTTTGAGATAGAGACAGAGAACAAACAGGGAAGAGAGACACAGAGAGAGAGGAAGACACAGAATCCTTAGCAAGCTCTGGGCTCTGAGCTGTCAGCACAGAGCCCAGTGTGAGGCTCGAACTCACAAACCGTGAGATTGTGACCTGAGCTGAAGTCAGATGCTTAACCGACTGAGCGACCCAGGGACACCCTCTCTCTCTCTCTCTCTTTTTTTTTTTTAGGATACGTCTCTTGAGCTCAGGATTGTAAATTCGAATCCCTCATTGGGTGTGTTGATTACTTAAAAATAAAAAATAAATCTTAAAAGAAATTTAAAAAATTTATTTTAGAGAGAGAGAAAGAGAACGTGAGCAGGGGATGGGGCAGAGAGAGAGAGAAAGAGACTCTCAAGCAGGCTTCATGCTCAGCGCAGAGCCTGACATGGGGCCGGATCTCATGACACTGGGGTCAGAACCTGAGCTGAAATCATGAGTCGGATGCTCAACCAATTGAGCTACCCAGACACCCCTAAAAAGTAAATCTTAAGGAAAGAAAAGAATTTTATTCTGATAAAAATGTCAAGTCTCCAGTTAACTCAGTTATTTACAGTAAAATGTAGGGACATTTTATATTCATAATTGAAATCAATGAATAATTTAAAAAATTTTATCTTTGGCTTTGAATGCCATTCCTTTTTGCTTGTTAAAGATTTATCTTCCTGATTATATTCTACTTAAATATACTGACTTCTAAATCTACCTTTCTTGGCTAAACAACTTTTACCATTTAATGTGTGTCAGAGTTTAAGTGTGCTTTTAAGATTGTATCCATCCTTCGTCAGTACAGTGGCATTCCATGTAGATATTGATGTTTTTAGCTGTGTAATAGGTAATACTATTAACTATTACTTAATACTTTGAGTATCAATACTTTGAGTTTCCATTGTTTGTTTATTTATTCAAGGAATCAGAGTCACAGTGTCGAACCTCTGATGGCTAGTTGGTGAAGATCTCTACTACCAAGATGAAAGTGATGAAGCAATACTTCAAGGGAAAAAAAAAGAAAGAGAATGCCTTTCTGGGCAGATTAGAATAGAATTCAGGTCTATTGACAAATGCTGCTAGGAATGCCCTTCCTTCACACAGAGCTCCTGGGATTCAGTGCCTGGGAGGATGAATTAGAACCAAAGTGATTAAGTTCGGTATTTCTCTTAGGGAGAATCTCAATGCTGCAGGGACAGAACAGGTACCTGGTCAAGCAAGATGGCTCTGCTCAACTGCATCCAACTCTTGCCAGCATCTTTATTTTTCCACACTATGCTTTTCTGACTTCTCAGTTTGGGTCCAATTGGTTTATTCATTCATTTATTCATTTATCCATTCATTCATGGATTTATTTCAGATCTTCTCTGCATAGACACAGTCCAGTTACCAATGCCCCTTTGTACACAGCATGTAGCATCTTCCTTTTTCAAAACCCACTACTTCCCTGCCTTCCTCCACACCCTCCTCCCACGGCCAGTCCCACATCCACTCGCTGGCACCGCATCAGATCCTGGGGCAAAAGGCTAATGATGGCTCAGGAAAGGAAAGGGCTGGTTACTAGAAGCTACTTCTTTCGACTCTTCTTGGTTCTCCCATTGGTTTTTTAGTTCACAGTCCATGCTCCTACAGCTTTTCTTTTTTCTCTTTCTGTTTCTTTTTCTAAAAAAAGAGAGAGAGAGTGTGTGTGCATGCGTGAGTGGAGGAGAGGGGCAGAGGGAGAGAGAGAGAATCTTCCACAGGCTCCACGCTCAGCATGGAGCCCAATGTGGGGCTCGATCCCACAACCCTGGGATCACGACCCAAGCCCAAATCAAGAGTCAGACCCTCAGTCAGTTGAGCTGCCCAGGTGCCTCTCCTCTAGCTTTTCTGTTGAAAGATCCAGGACCTATGATCTACTTTTCTTTGAAATGTAGATGAGTTATACTTTGCATCTTTAATGTACCGGAGCTTACCTTTAATATCTGCATTTGGCCTGTCATTCCTTATAGAAGAGAGTAAAGAGAAGTGACCAAAAAGAAAAAAAAGTGAATAAAAAGGAGTTGAAGGATAAAATGTTTTCGTTCTTCACTTTATTTTTTAGGTTTAAATACTTTTTTAAAGTAATCTCTACACCCAATGTGGGGCTTGAACTCACACCTCCACAATCAAGAGTTGGGGCTTGAACTCACCACCCCAAGATCAAGAGTTGGATGCTCCACCGACCAGCCATCCGGGCGCCCCTGTTCTTCATTTCTTATTGCTATAAGCAGCAAAGATCTTTGGAAAACCAAGCGACTCCGTGCCACAGAGACAGGAAAGCAGGGAGAAGTGATTGGACTAGATCGTATCCTGCTGCAGGCCGGGGGGAGAGAGACGTGGGTCATACGGAACAGATGGTAGGAATGGGGTAGGAGGTGTAAGGCTAATCCTGGGACCATCAGAAGAAAATAAAAGGCTTATGGAGTACCATCTGTACCAGCTCAAACACACGCATGCTCAAATTCAGTGTTTCCAAATGTCTTCCTTGGAACACTAGTCCCAGGAGGTGCTCTCCAAGAAAAGGGGCCTCAGTTTCAACATGTTTGGGAAAAGTTACATATCACATTCCCGTCTTGAAGAATCCTGCGGTAAGAAATCCATTCCATCTCTCCCTTTCATCTCATTAGGAGGATTGCGGTGTCGAAGGGTGTGTGCGTTTAAAGTGTTGGTGTATCTGCAAGTTTGTATACATTACTACATTATACCAGTGATGTATGGGACCTCCCTGCGACCCCGCACTTCCCATCTTGGGAACACTTATTAATCTTCTAGAGAGCTCATGTTCCAGAAAACACAGGTTTGGTGTACTGGTCAATTTTGTATCTTCTGCCCACCTGTGTACAGTGTATGTTACTATTCTCTTTATGGGGATGATGAACTGGGGCTCAGAAACTTGACCACTTCATTTTTCTTTAATGTTTATTAATTTTTGAGAGACAGAGAGAGAGACAGAGTGTGAGCGGGGGAGGAGCAGAGAGAGAGGGAGACAGAATCCTAAGCAGGCTCCAGGCTCCGAGCTGTCAGCACAGAGCCTGACACGGGGCTCGAACCCACAAACTGTGAGATCAAGACCTGAGCTGAAGTCGGTCACTTAACTGACTCAGCCACCCAGGCGCCCCTTAAACTTGACCATTTCTGATGAGGTTGACTCCCGTGACCCCCAACCTGCTGGGGATCCCCTCCCCCATTCTGATCCTGCCCAGTCAGAAATGCCAGCACAGGCTGTACTGGGAGACGCATTCTCTCATACTGCTGGGGGGGTTGAACTCTGGATATTTTCGTTTAGAAGCATTGATAAGTGTATATGATGGCTAGGTTTCTATGGTCTTTTAAGCACAGTTCTTCATTTCTGGTACATTGCAGGTTATTTACTATTACAGTTTTCCCCTCTGATTCTAACTGCCACGGAAAGTAGGGTTTGATTGATAATAATAGCCATTGTTTATTTTTTATTTTATTTTATTTTAATAGCCACTGTTTATTGAACATCTACGGTATGCCAGGTCCTTGAGAGACATCGTTATTTGTCACAACGACCCTGCAGTAGAGATACCCTTTGAAGAAGCTGTCCTCGCTTTCATTTGAGGCTCGGAGAGGTTATTACTTGACGAACCAGGATTCACTCAATTTTCTCTGACTTCTCTGAATCATACTGCCTTTTTCTGAAAACGTGTTTTGAGCCCTGAGCAACAACTAATGTTTGGGACACACCTTGTTGCCTAATTCGAGACTGGGCTCATCCCAAACCTCCCGGACAGTGACTGGCTGCTTCTGTCTCCAGATAGGACCTTTGTCATCACCCTACCCATTGATTAAGATCTGCTTTGGTTTAAACAGAGTTAAACTATGAGATTACTGATATTTTCTTATCCCCTCCCTCCATTTTCTCTTTATTGTTTCCCTCTCTTTTTTTCCCCTCTGTTCTCGTTCTTCTTTCACTTTTTACAAGACAGGCGAGGTTTTTTCTTTTTCTCAGAATATAACATCTTTGCCTTCTGCCCTGCAGGGCATCAAATAATAGACCTTGTGAAATATATCAAGATCGAAGGAAAAGTCAGCGATTCCCAATGTTTTTATTCCGCAACCCTCCTCCTCCCTCCTCTGCCCTCATTAATTCTATAGTCCAGCTCTCTTACCTCTTCCTTCACCTTCCTAAGTCCCTGTCCCCCCCCCCCCCCCCCCCAGATAGGGAGGTTTTCCTTTGAAGGGGTGGGGGCTGGGGAAAGGATCTTAAAGGCACAGAGAGCAGACAGGTGTGGGAGGGGTGTGAGGGTAGGGGCCTCTCCAGCCAGGCACAAGGATGGAAGTGAGAGGAAAGGTCTTGACATTACACAGAGGGCTGAGAATGTGCAGCCGAAAGCTCCAGAAGTGGCAACGGAGCAGAGGAAAGAGCAACAGAAAGAGGAGACAGAGATCAGAAGGCTTGGAAGGAGCCTGCCGGAGAGGTAAAGCTTCTGAGCAAAGGAGACAAGGTGGAGGCAGGTGACAGCACAGACATTTTGGAGAACAGAAGGGCATTCAGGGAGGAGAGCCAAGGCCACATAGGGTCGACTGTTGGTTTCTTTCTTTCTTTCTTTTTTTTTTTAAGGATTAAGGATGAATCACTGTTTTCATAAGCATCAGCGCACACGCCATATGTTAGGTGTTGCTAGAGTGGAAAACACGTTACGCTGACTTCGAACAGACCCGACAGCCTCACACTCTGCTCTGTCGGAGGCTTGGGAGGGAGCCCCGTGGGTTTAGATTCCCCCAGAGATGAGGTAATCCTTCTCAGGCGTCTCTTGGTGCATGACCCTCACCCACTCCCTCCTATAAAGTGAAACCCAAACCAATATAAACCCTGTAAACATTCCTTGACGGCTCAAAGGTTAGAAGAGAAGCGGGGGTTAGCTGCACCTCTAATGACAGATTCCATGGTAAAGGCTCAATAAACCCGTGGTAATTAATTACAGAGAAAAGAGGAACAGGATACTAATTTAGGTCATAGACTCCTTTGAAAATCTGATGAAAGCTAGGACCCTCTCCCCAGAAAAAAGCACATGTGCATCTACGCACCCAATTTTATTTATAATATCAGGATGTTCACTAAAGTTCTGAGGCAGCGGAGGCCAAAGCGGGTGGGGTGGAGGGTGGGTCCATGGGCCCTTGGGTAAGAAGCCTTGACTTAAAGTATATGAAATACTTTTATATCCATGCGCCGTTTTGTCAGACCAAAGCCCTGGAGGTCAGATAGAAGCTGCCAGAATTCGACAGACAAGGACCCCTACCTCTGCTCAGAGGCAATGTGGGGCTACAACTTAGAGCTCCAACCTCTGAGGATGGTCTTGTTCCATTGCCCACTGAAAACATAGAACTTGCTGTTAGGAAGACAGAACTTTTATTTTATTTTATTTTATTTTATTTTATTTATTTCTTTATTTCTTTATTTAAAGTTTATTTATTTTGAGAGACAGAGTACGAGGGTGCACGTGCATGGGAGGGACAGAGAGAGAGAAGGAGAGAATCCTAAGCAGGCTCCACACTGTCAGCACAGAGCCCCCTGTGGGGCTTGAAGTCATAAACTGTTAGATGGTGACCTGAGCTGAAATCGAGTCAGATGCTCAACCGACTGAGCCACCCAGGCACTCCAGAACTTTTATTTTAATTAAAAAATTTTTAGGATGTCTGGGTGACTGACTCTTGATGTCATCTCAGGTCATGGTCCGGGGTTGTGGGATCGAGCCCCTGGTTGTGGGATCTGCGCTGACAGCACCGAGCTTGCTTCGAATTCTCTCTTTCCCTCTTTCTGCCCCTCCCCTGCTAGTATGTTCATGCACATGCATATGTGGATGCTCTCTCTCAAAATAAATAAACATTAAAAAAGAAAGATAATAATAATAATATTAATAGTAACTACACATGTTACATCTGCTACATCTTCCCCTTTGTCAGAAAACCGTACTCCTCATGGGGTCCACTTGTGACTGGATGACATATAACACAGGGAGTAGAGTTCACAGACACCCAAAATGCAATCTGGATGTGCTAAGGTCTGGTGCAGTCTTCTCACCGATGCCTGGTACAGTCTTCTCACCGACGATGCATGGACCAGGCAGCGTCCTAGCCACTTGCTGGTCTGAAATTCTTCTTGTCAGGATGCTGTTCATCTCCTTCAGGGTTTCATAATGGAACAATGTGGCCGATCGCCATGAGTCATGGAAAATACGTATGCTACCGCATGGAAGTTTCATTTCATGAGAGGATGAGCTCTTCTGAGTTTATATATTGTTTTGTTGGGGTTTTCATAGTTTTTTGTTTTTGGGGGGGGATTTGGCTTTGGAATAGCCCTATTATAGCATTCTGTATACTCAGATCTTAAGAATTTGTGACTAATGTATAAGGTCTCAATATATTATCAGCATAAAACTCACACAGGGAGCTTGTTAAAAACTTGTAGGCTCCAAGCATTAGGTTAAGATGCTTCGTTCCTTAGGGCGGGCATGGACATGGGGGTCTGTGATATAAGAACTGTGTTTGTTGCAGGAAGTCTGAGGACTTGCTTTGAGAAACTCTGATCCAGAGAATTAGAGAGGCGCCTCATACCTCTGGCATACAGATTCCCATACTGCAGTCCCTGCTCTATTCTCCTATCCCTTCCACTCCTCAGAGATGATGAGCTCCTTGAGGGCAGAGACATATTTATATTCCTGGATCTTGGCACAATTACTGGTTGTTGACTGAGTGAGACAACAGGAATGGTAGTTGATATGTCAGAGGAGGAATATTAATATGTCGAGGCATTTCGATTTAACACTATAATCATGAAAAAGAAATCTTTATTTAAACAATAGAAATCCCACATGCCATAAAATTCTAAAGTGAAAGCAACTTGATCATGCACATGTCAGCGCTCAGGGTAATTCACTTCTTCCTCCCCGTCACCGTGCTTTCTGGATATACATCTTGAAGTGACGCGTTTTCTGCTGGTTTGGAAAACGTAATTTGAAAAACAGCAACTGTATGTAAGCACAGACTTTGTATGTCGGTCCTGTGGCAGATCAAAGAGTTCCAACTACGAGATTAGGTAGGGAAAGATGACGTGTACAAGCCCATGGGCATCTACAAAACAAGGTGACAAGATCAGTGAGTGCCAGGAACGGGAGGGGAGCTGGCATCCAGGTGGCCAGTTAGATTTGTCTGGTGGTGGAAGAGGTCATTCTGCGTTTGAGCAAAAGCAGAAATGCGAGTTTATAAATTTTTCCTCGTTTTTTGTTAGCCTTGCATTGTTTTTTGCCTTTTCTAGGGACAGAACCCTCTTTTACTTTAGAGGACTCCCCGTCTGAGCTGCATGGGGTCTAAGAGATGCTGGCTCTTCTCCGGACAAGGACTGTCACCCATTTAGACTAGGCAGACTGTTTCTCTGGCATTTGCAACGTAAATCCAGAGTTCCTAAGGGAGGTGAGATTCTAAAAAGGCTGTTTTTGGGTTCCTGCTGCCTATATTCAGGTGTCTGCTCTTCCTAGGGCCTGACTCTACCCTTTTCTTCAGTTCTTCCCAGTAGATTTCTTGTTTGCTTCAGGCAACAAGAGTTGAAGTCTGTTGTGTGAAGCCAGAGAACCCTAAGTAATGGATGCCGAGAGCAAAAAAGCACAAGTCAAATTCAGGGTACATGCAGAGGCTGTGTTTGGTTGAAATTCAATGTTCTGGCATAGGAAAGGATGGAGATAAGGCTGATTAAATAAACTGGGACTGGACTTGAAGGAACTTAGGTGCTTTGGCAGATAATAGGCTCCTGGTTACCGGAGATATTCCGGTCTTGGCTGGATGACCACTTGGTAGGGTTATATTACATGACATGACCTTGATGTTCACCTTCAACCTCAAATTCTCCAACTCTCACTAGTCATTTACTGTCAGTGACGAGCCCCCAAACGTACATCCCGGTAGCCCAGGACAATCATAGCACATAGCGATGAACAATGCAGACAGCTGTTTGTCCAGGGACTGTCTGTGGCACATTGAACAATCACTTCTGCTGTTACAGAATCTCAATCTAAACATATAAACAACCCCGTAGGATTTGGTCAAGTGCACATCTACTTGGAGAAAGATAATTTTGCTTTCCCTACATGAGGCAATAATTTGTAAGCCATATGCATTAGGATTGGCTTTTAAAGCAGCAGTCGCTGTAATAAAAAATTCAACTTATGTGAAATTTCAGCCATCTCTCTGCACAGTTCTCTCGTGCTCAGTGGGATTTGGCTGGGGCCTTGAGAAAGGAGGAAATTTTCATAGTAGTAGTCATTTCAAACCAAGCTGTTAGAGCATCGTCATGAATGAGGTTGGGGTGAGAAGCAGGAAATGAGATGAATTTATGATTTATTTCAATGCCTTCAATTCCCAAAGTGTGTTTTAAAATATATATATATATTTTCTGGATGTGAACTTATCTACCCGCAAAGCTTGGTGTTGTGTGCTCTTGGACTGGGAAAGAAAAACATTGTAAGGGTCTGTTTTGGACCATTAAGGCTCCTAGCGATGGGTTACAAATCAGCCTTTACGCTTCCTCTCTGCAATTTACAATCACCTGCCAAAGATGATCAGGGAGCAGACCATTTTTCTGTTTCAGCATACCTGTGAGGGCATACGGAAACATATCATCTCCTAAGTTTCTGTGTCAAGATTGGTCTGTCATTCAGCAAGCACACAGGCATTTGCTATTTGCTAAATGTGGCACAAGTTAAAATTTGGTGGGTTGTCTTATAAACCAAACGGCTTTTCCTGGAACCTATTGAACATGTAAAAGTGACAAAGAGTATGGGGCTAGTGTTGATTTTCAATTTTTTTTAATATTTATTTTTGAGAAAGAGGGAGAGAGAGAGAGAGAGTGAGGGAGGGAGAGAGAATGAGTGAGGAGGGGCAGAGAGAGAAGGAGACAGAATCCGAAGCAGGCTCCAAGCTGTCAGCGCAAAGCCTAATGTGGGGCTTGAACCCATGAACTGTGAGATCATGACCTGAGCCAAAGTCCGATGTTCAACCAACTGAGCCACCCAGGTGCCCCTCGATCTTTATTCAATGAACATTTATTGAGCATATATCATATGCTGGACGATGAATAAACATGATCCTTATTGTTAAACAACTCAGTCTTTGAGAAACCAACTCCTATAAACAGGTCATTACAAGTAAAGGTGGTTAGGAATGCATATGTAGAGTCTGATAAGCAACACTTCTTTTTGCTTAGTGCTAAGATAGGTGCTCAGATGATTTCTATATAGGAATTGAAATTGTTTAGAGTTCACAGAGAGAAGGTGGAAAGGAGTATCATAAGCAGAAGGAATAATATGACTAAGGATTTAGAGATAGGACCACGTGTGACTTCTTTAGGAGATAATGGTAATCTAGAACTTTGCTATTCAGAGCGTAGACCCCAGCCAAGCAGCATTTTCATTACCTGAAGATTTTGTTAAAAGGGAGATCCTGGAGTGCCTGGGTCCCTTAGTCGGTTGAGCATCCGACTTCAGCTCAGGTCATGATCTCACGGTTCATGAGTTTGAGCTCTGTGTCAGGCTTTGTACTGACAACATGGAGCCTGCTTGGATCCCCTGTCTCCCTCTCTCTCTGCCCTTCCCCTGCTTGTGCATTCTCTCTCTCTCTCTCTCTCTCTCTCTCTCTCTCAAAAATAAATTTTTTTTTTTTAAAGGAAGGGGTGCCTGGGTGGCGCGGTTGGTTAAGCATCCGACTTCGGCTCAGGTCGTGACATCACAGCTCATGAGTTCAAGCCCTACTTCGGGCTCTGTGCTGACTGCTCAGAGCCTGGAGCCTACTTCAGATTCTGTGTCTCTGTCTCTCTCTGCCCTTCCCCTGCTTGCTTTCTGTCTCTTTCTCTCTCTCTCAAAAATGAATAAACATTAAAAATTTTTTTATTAAATAAAAATAAAAATAATTAAAAGTAAATAAAAATAAAGGAAGACCCTTATTTAGTGCATCTGGGGAAGGGCCCAAGACTCTGTATTTCTAACAAGTTCCCAGATGATGCTGATGCCGACGGCTCATACCAGAGCATCTGGATGTAGGTTTCTTTCTTTCTTTTTTTTTGTTTTAATTATTTAAAATGTTTATTCATTTTTAAGTGACAGAGAGAGACAGAGCATGAGCAGGGGAGAGGCAGAGAGAGCGAGAGAGAGAGGGAGGCACAGAATCTGAAGCAGGCTCCAGCCTCTGTACTGGCAACACAGAGCCCAACGTGAGACCTCGAACTCACAAACCATGAGATCATGATCTGAGCTGAAGTCAGATGCTTGACCAACTAAGCCACCCAAGTGCCCCTGAGTGTGGATTTCTTGATGTGAGGTGACATCAAGGCTATGAAGTTTGTGCCATTCTGAGGTGTGTGGAGCTGATCCTCGATCAATATCTTTGGGGGTAAGGACACCTGGGCTCTATTTTTACCTTTGCAATTCTCTCCCCTCATCCAAGGACGTCATTTCATAGGACTGCTAATTATTGTAACTCCTCATGAACTCCTGTGAATTCTCTGGCTAAATGGTATTATTGAACGACTGTAAGCATGCTGGTGCTTGGGAGGTGGGAAGGAGCAAAAAGAAATGACTAAAGCAAACACCGTGTGGTGTCAAGATACAAAGCAGATGGCCTGTGTCCTAGCACACTTGACACAGTGCCCAAAACTGCTGGAACGATTGTTCATTTATTCACTCAATCATTCAACCCCGTGCCTTGCTCATTATGCTCAGCACTGGGAGGGGGGGGGGGTGGCTCAGGAAGGGGTGGGTGGTGAAATGGGTGGGGAGGGGGAAAGGGACCATTCTGACCTGGACTTGAACTCAGACTTGGAAAGTAGTTTTCTTTAGCCAGATAACTCTGGCACACAGCAAAAGGAAAAGTAAGATCTGGGTTATAATGTAGGATTTGAATAATTGTAGGATAGGAGTTCAATACAGAGGATGATGAAGCGTCACTGAAATGTGGATAAATGATGTACCCAGTTGTGGGCAAACCATAGTCTAAATGTGTATTTTATGAGTTTTCAAAGTGCTACAGGGGTCATCTAGATAAGACCTGATGTGATTAAGACACAGCCCCACACACCATCTGAGAAGAATGGCAGAAGTTTAGCTTGACCCATACTTGGCCCAATTTATAATCTAAGAAGAATTAATGATACCTAGATACATAAGATGTCCTTTTTTGATGATTATTATTTGGCTTCAGTCTTTGCTAAGATGGAAAGGACCTGAATGTTTGCCAGAAAATGGATTGCTAGCTGATGGGAAGAGAAATATAAAAGCGATTGGGATTCCCCCCTACCCATCACTCCACTCAGACTAAATAAAACTAAGTGTGAAAGGAATAAAGACTGAAATCCTTTCCCCTGTGAAGGGCCTCTCATTCATTTTACTGAGTAGCAACTTCGGGCCAGGTACTTTTCATAGGATACCCAGTTAATTCTCAAACAAACTTGTGATCAGTTACCATTATTAATATTTTACAGTTAGATAAGCTGAGACTCAGAAAAGTAAGGTAGCTTGCCCAACAGCCTGTCAGTTCAGAGTCACATTTGAATGTAGGTCTCCCTGGCCACCTGTGTTATCTGGCCTCTGGTGCCATGGCAGTCTGTGCCATGAAGGCTTCAATTTTGTCTTGAAAGACATGTGATCCAAAACTAATGATTTGAGGAGCAAGTCAAGGTCCTGTACTAGTGGACCTAACGAAGTCAACTGTTTCAAGGATGAGGGAAATTCTCATCCTTGGAAAAATTTCCTTTTTTACCAAAAAAAATAAAGTTTATTTAGTTTGAGGGAGAGAGAGAGAAGGAGAGAGAGCACATGAGAAGAGCAGAGAGAAAGAATCCCAAGCAGGGTCTGTGCTGTTTTCCCAGAGCCCCATGCAGAGCTCAATCTCACAAACCATGAGATCATGACCTGAGCTGAAATCAAGAGTTGGAAGCTTAACTGACTGAGCCACCCAAGTGCCCTATCCTTGGAAAATTTCCTTTTTAAAAAAAAAAATTATTTATTTATTTTTGAGAGAAAGAGAGCACAAGTAGGGGACGGACAAAGAGAGAGGGGACGGAATCCGAAGCAGGCTTCAGGCTCTGTGCTGTCAGCACAGTGGCCGATATGGGGCTCAAACTCACAAACAATGAAATCATGACCTGAGCTAAAGTCGGATGCTCAGCCGACTGAGCCACCCAGGCGCCCCGGAAAATTTCTTAATGAGAAGGGTCAACGTCATCATGATACATCACTAAGGATAAACTTGTAGTGTCCACATGTCTTAAACTCTAAGGAAGCTATGATTCAGCCCACTAGAATAGAGAATTCTTGGTTGGAGAAGCTTTTCCAAACGGATTGGAAATGGCTCATGAAATTCTCATTAGAAATCTGGGAAATTAAAGTGAATCAAGGCTCAGACATATTCTTGAGTCTTTAGACTGGAGTCCTCCCTTTTCTGGGAAGGCTCCAAATGGATAAGAGAAGGGTGAATTAACCCCCTGACACACAGTGTTCTCCTATTTTATTTGGAAAAGTTTTGATGGTGCATTGGGAAGTGGAGCCTCCAGTAGATGGATGGTCCTGAGGCCAGTTGTGGACCTGGCAGAACACTCAAAGATAGTGTGGTCTGGTAGAAACAAACCAACAAACAAAACAGCTGTGAAGTGAACGGACCTGAGTTTTTAATCCTCCGTTCAACCACTTCGTAGCAAGTGAATTTGAACAAGTTATTTCGACTCTCTGAGAATAAATGAGATGATGTATAGGTAACGAACCTAGCACAATATCTAATATCTGGTGCTGGGAGCTGGCACGATGCTAAGGGATCATTTATCTGGGAGTTTAAACTTGGTGGTAGGGAAACAACGACATTACTGAATGGTTCTAAAAGCCTCTTTAAGAAGATCATCCATTAGACAAAGAAAAGCACTGTCACAACAGAAGAACCATTTGTTATGATCTCTGGGCTGAGAGGCTGATGAGGTGATGAAGGGCTGATCTGAGAAAGGCAGACTTCGGATGACACGTCGGTGCCGTGGAGGCGCTGTGGGAGCTCGCTTGGAGTGCTGGTCCTTGCCGACTAATTGATTTTGATGGGTAACAGCTGTTTTAAAGCTTCAACTTACTAGTGGGCAAACATGTATCACAAGAAATGAGTTTGAATTTGCTCGGCAACACACGGATGCAGGGAATTTCACGGATTTAATTTTTCTACGTTTAATTGCATTGAGCTCCTTGGGAACCGTGTCCCAGGGCTGGTAATTTGACCAATGTCAGTTGTCCACGGTGGGCTTCTCCACGTCCCTAGATGTGTCTAAGACCTGTTGTGGACAGAAAGTTTGTGTCTCTCCCGCCCTCTCAATTCATATGTTGAAATCCTACCCCCACCCCCACCCCTAAGGTGATGGTATCTGGACACGGGGCCTTTGGGAGGTGGTTAGGTCACAAGAATGGAGCCCTCACGAATGGGGTTAGTGTCCTTATAAAGACCACAGAGAGTCTCCTCACCCCTTCTACCATGTGAAGAGGATACAGTGACAAGAAACAAGAAGCAGGACCCTCTCAGACATGGAATCTGCTGGTATCTTGACCTTGGACTTCCCAGCCTCCAGAACTGTGAGAAATACATTTCTATTGTTTATAAGTCACCCAGTCTGTGGTATTCTGTGATAGCAGCCCAGACTAAGACACCTACTCATGGTGGGGTCCTCAGAACTTGTTACTAATATAGACATTTGGGGACCACCCCAGACCTTTGAGTTAGAATTTGCATTTTTTAAAACATTTATTTATTATTGAGAAACAGAGAGAGACAGAGCATGAGCAGGGGAGGGGCAGAGAGATGGGGAGACACAGAGTCCAAAGCAGGCTCCAGGCTCCCAATGCGGGGCTCAAACACATGAACTGTGAGATCATGACCTGAGCCAAAGTCGGAGCCGAAGTCAGACGCTCAACCGACTGAGCCACCCAGGCGCCCCTAGAATTTGCATTTTAACAAGAGGCTCAAGCAATTCATGTGCACATTATAGTTTGGGAAGCACTGATGGGAGATACTTAGAGGCCTATGGACCTCTGAAAACTTAAGGAAGGGCCACTGGTCTTTGGAAGTTCATGATCATTGGGGCACCTTGGTGGTTCAGTTGTTTAAGCATCTGACTTAGGCTCAGGTCATGATCTCACGGTTCGTGAGTTGGAGCCCCGTGTTGGGCTCTGTGGTGACAGCTCAGAGCCTGGAACCTGCTTTGGATTCTGTCTATCTGTCTGTCTGTCTCTCTCTGCCACTCCCTTGTTTACGCTCTGTCTGTCTCTTTCAAAAATAAATACAAAAACACATTAATAAAGAAAAGAACTTCATGATCATTGCTGAAGTACTTTTGTTCAATCTTCGGAGGTTGATCAGAAGGCAAGCATTTCAGGGCGCCTGGGTGGCTCTGTTGGTGGAGCGTCTGTCTTTGGCTCAGGTCATGATCTCACAGTTTGTGGGTTTGAGCCCCACATTGGGTTCTCTGTTGTCAGCACGGAGCCCGCTTAGGATCCAATGTCCTCCTCTCTGCGTCCCCCCAACTCTCTGTCTCAAAAATAAATAAACATTAATAATATTAAAAAAAAAAAGAGAAGAAGGCAGGCGTTTCTATTTGTTCTGGGCTTCTGTTACTGCATCAGAAATCCTGCCATCCCTGGGCACCTGGGTGGGCATGTCCTCACCACTCTGAAACCACCAGCATCTATTTCCCAGCCCCTTGAGAACATCACAGCCCAGCCATCTGGGGCAAATCATCTCTTCTTCATCACTCTTACTGCTCCATGTGGTCTCAGCAACCTGCAAGCCACACTTGCTTTTCTGTGAGGTTCCATGAAGTGGGTCTGAGGTGGGACTGGCCAGTGACTCCTTTTAGGAGGAAGGACACCCACTTCCAGCAGTACACCAGAACCAGCAGCCAGCAGCAAATGTCCCGTACAGGGAAACACTTGAGAAATCCAGTCCTGATTCAGGTTCAGGCTGGACCAGCAAGACTGGTGTTTGGCTGTGTTTTTGTCCTATGAAATAATCCAGGTGTGAGTGGGCCACTAAAACTCTTTCTCAAGGCCTGTGTAATGACTGTTTCCTGAATCAACATCAAGCACAGGGTTTCAGTGACATCGGACGCTTCCCACTCGCCCCCTTAGAGTAAACAAACAACTAAGAAATTCCAGGATGTTTTAATTACTTATTGTGAAATGGCAGCAGAAAATTTGAAACTGAGGCTGATTCAGGAAATTCAAAATCTGAGCCCTTTTTTGGGGTAAATAATTGATGTTTTGGGAAAAATAATTTGATTAGACCTCCTAATCCACTGTTATTGTCATTGAAAATAACAAAGCAGACGCTGTCACTGTAGTGTTTCACTGCCTAAGCTTTTACGAATTCATTTATCCTTACAAGATAGCACATCTTAAAGGAAAAGAAAAAATGTTGTTACAAAAACTTAGCACGAAATACATTTCAGTATAAATATTCATTAGTTTCAGGTTTTGTCTGTCTTCCTGTTCTTTTTCTTTTCTTCCTTCCTTCCCTCCCTTACCCTCCCTTTCTCTTTTTTCCTTCCTTCCTTCCTTCCTTCCTTCCTTCCTTCCTTCCTTCCTTCCTCTCTTCCCTCACTCTCTCTCTTTCTTTCTTTCTTTCTTTCTTTGTAGAGGTGAGATCTTAAAAAAGAGCTTGAGCCAAATCACATGTGAATTGTGCCCAATTCCCTTGGTCTGATCCCTGCTGACCTTTTGTTCCTATAATTAGAATCGCTGCTTACATCACTATTAGTTAGGGAGATTTCATATTTAGATAGATCTGTTTTAAAATTGCTATTAAATTGGGTGCAGTCAGGTTCTCATGTGAGCTCACAAGTCTTCAGATCCAGGATGAAGGCTGTTTCTCATTTAAACATTGTCAGACTAAGAAGAATGATTCGCTTGCTCCTGAATTTTGCATAGGTCAGCATAGTAGAAGCTTAGTCATGCAAATCCCTATTACTTAGCATGTCCCTAGTCCAGAAATGCAGAGCTGTTTCCATATTTTATCTGTGTTTGTAGTTGAAAGCATGCCTTCTATTGTGCTTTTAAAGAACAGATGTCAGGACAATGTTTAAAGCACATAACCCGAGTATTGAAAAATGTTTTTTCTACTTTAAAAGAAAAAAAATCCACAATAATGAATTCAGTCTGCCAGTTTGTATTTGCAAGGAATATTTTAACTGTTGAGGGACTTCCCAGCTCCTACCCTTTAAATATTGCCCTCACACAGCCAAAGAAGGGCCAAAGCCATTCTGAACCAACAGTTTCATTATAGACTCATGAAGACAGCAATATATGTCAGTCTTTGGAGCATTCAGACTTCCTTACAACTTCAGGGCTCTGTGTTCTCCTTTACGGAGCAAACAGCACATGAGGGAGAGCGGTAATGGCCACATTTACTTTGAAGACTTAGGTGAGGATGAACCGGAGAGGCAAGTTCTCGCTCAGTTGTAGACCAGGGAGGGTCAGAAGAGACCCGAAGGCCGAAGATGGACCGTCTCCCTGGGGGACATGTAGGTGAAGTGGCAGGAACCTAAGGACCAGCGGGTGGAACAGATGGTCCAGGGTCAGGGCTCAGGTTCAATTCTGTGTTGGGTGGTGACGAAGGGTTCTCAAACAGGGAAACAAAACAGTGGGCTGAGCACACCCAACAGGCGGATGTATAAAGGTCACAACATGTTTGCCCACACCTGGCAACTCCTGGTAAGATTGGAACAGTTCCCAGCCCGGAGAGGTGAGGCTCCTCACCTTATCTTCCCAGATAGAGTTTATGGGGGAAAGAAGATAACAGGCAGGTAAACTGCAGTCAAAAGCATGGAGTTGGAGTAGACTTTTGAGATTGACTGAAGGAGTTCCCTGGTGGTGGAAGGAAGATGGTAGAAACCAAGTCAAAATTTAGGTTATTTAAGGTCCTGGGGCCTCTGCCAGTCACCTGTAAATCAAAAGGGTCCACTGTCATTGCTAGGACGGTGGTAAGACCAAGGGTCAAACTCAGAACTCTCCACGCACTATATCCAGATTGATCTCGCTTAGGACTAGTTTTGCCAGGCGCCTGGATGGTTCCGTCAGGTGAGCGTCCAACTCTGGATTTCAGCTCAGGTCCTGATCTCAGGGTTTGTGAGATGGAGCCCCGCGTCAGGCATTGTGCTGACGGCATGGAGCCTGCTTTGAATTGTCTCCCTCCCTCTTTCTCTTCCTGTCTCTCTCTCACTCTCTCTCAAAATAAATAAACTTAAAAAAAAGAGAGAGAACTAGTTTTGCAAATTAGTACTGGCCCACCACAGGGGTCTGGGAGACAGACAAGACATGGTCTAAAAGGCCTGATGTTATGAAGAAGCATCATGCGAACAATCTTAGAAAGAGGCTCTACTTTCCAATTTCTCTGGGTAGTGAGTGGGTATCAGGCTTGGGAGAGAAAAATTCCAAGAAGGAACAAACGCAGGCTTGGCATTGGAGCCCGCGCCTTGAACTGTTCTTTGACAAGCAGTATCCGTGGGAGACACGTGAGAATACGATCATGGAATTCCTCTAGCCAGAAAAGCAAAGCAGCAGAATGTGCGGGCACTTCTCACAGCTCTTCACAAATCACCCCTTTCTGTTTCTGTTGATGGTAGAGTCAGGCAAGTGATTTCAGGGGTGTCTACACGTATCGCCGACCGAGTAGAGACTTGTTCCAGCATCCAGCTTCATCGGGGCCGGAGGTATGCAGGGCGGGAAATGGATGGGCAGTGGACTTGCGCTTGGCTGATGATAGCACAGCCACCTTCTTCTGCGATTTCTTCTCTAGCCCTTTCAGTCTTTCAGTAAGAAAGTAGAACACATCTGCTATTGTGTCCAATGCTTCACGGCTCTGCCGCAAGTGACAGGGGGCATTCAAGGTACGTCCCTGCCCTTAAGAAACTTATGCTCTATAGAGAATCCAAAGCATATTTGAGGTACGTGGGAAATAATTATAAAGTAACTCACAATTTCTCCTCCTTTGAGGTAAAAGATCAAAAGGGCTGTGTTACAATGGCTCATCGCGTTGGTGCCTGTCTGAATTGCCCAAGTGCTCTGAAGGCATTTGGATTGGAGGTGAAGAGGGGCTGGGACTAGGTTTTACTGGCTCTCGACTTTCCCACTCCCTCCCCTGGACCTGTTGCCTCACCAGGAGCCTGGGAATTACAGTGCTGGCTCTCTGACTCACCAGGATGTCGTAAAGATGGGCGAGACGTGGTCCGTCCTGCACCTTCTGGCTTTTGACAGAAAGGCACCTCCAGAGATGAATACAGGGTGTTAATGCTGATTACAGCAGTTTCGATTTGCATTTCCATATGCTAGACAACCTAATCCACCCTGTCTAAACATGGAAATCCCATAACTCTGCCCAACTCATCACTCCATTAATCCACTTAACCCCTGGCCAACACACAATCTAAATATTTAATCTTGTCTATTTGTTATCTGTGTTTATTCCATGTTAATTCATGGTCTGAATCTCCTCTCTGTTTATCCATGGTAGTGGAATCTTACTTTAACTAGAAGAACTCCAAGGAGGGGGAGGGAGGAATGGCTTGTTCATTTCTTTTCTGCTGCCTCGTCCTGAACTGGGCACATAGTAGGTGCTTGCCAATTGTTTGATGTTAAAGGGCAAGAAGCTCTCAGAATAATTCTACCTCCTCCTCCTCTTCCTCCTCTTCTTCCTCCTCTTCCTCTTCCTCCTCTTCCTCCCATTCTTCTTCTTCTTCTTCTTCTTCTTCTTCTTCTTCTTCTTCTTCTTCTTCATCTGCAGAGAGATCCTTTATTATTCTCATGGAAAAGTTTTATTGTTTCAAATGCCCACTACAAGGCCTGGCATACAGTGAGTACTTAATGAAAAGCTGGATAAATGATCTTAGGTCATACTGTGGGAGCAGCACAATATGAACCGGGAGAACTGCTCTAGAAAGCAGGACCCTTGGTTTTGCAATAAGCTGGTATATGAGGTTGTCCAAGCCCTTTAAATCTTCGAAGTCCTCAGTCTTCTCATCTGTTGCATGGACAGATGCAGATCAGGTGAATGCCGAGTTGCTTTGACTCTGGCGTGTGTGACAGGGAGAAGCCCGAGGAGGGAGTCACCCGATGTCAGTATGACCACTTCTTCCCACCACTGGCACTCAGGGATGAGGGGAATGGGCAAGAAAACGGGGTGCCTGTTCCCCTCCAGGCCTCCCACTCATTCTCACTGTCCGTCCCTCCCAGCCTGGGCTCAGGACTCCAGACATCTGCTCATTCCATCTGCATCAGCTCATGCTTACCCAGTGCCCCTGGACGCCTGGGCCCCAAGTCACCTGGGGGAGGGTGAGTGCAGAGTGGGCGGGGAGTGGGTCTTGATTGCACCAAAACCTCCATATGGATTGTATTTTTCCCCCGTGCAAACCCCAGGCATGTGGGAGGTAGAAGGAGAGTGAAGGAGATCCTAATTTATTGCTCAGTCATGTTTATTTTCACTCTTGGCTGGTTTAGGGCATTTTTCCTTAATGTATTAGGGTCACAATTTTATCGACTTCAAGGATGCTTGAAAGCTGTGTGAGTAAGACAAAGAGAGAGAGAAAGTCTGTGTTAAGATAACTTGGCTCCTCTCTTTTTTATCCTCATGGACTTTTGTTTTCCAGCAACACTCTGATTTTTAGGGGCGCCTGGCTGGCTCAGTGGGTACAGCGTGTGGGTTGTGAGTTCAAGCCCCACGTTGGGTGCAGAGCTTACGTAAAATAATTTTTTTAATTAAAAACCTTTTTTTAAACCTGGATAACGAGCCATCCTAGCTAAATATGATTCCCTTCTCTGAGATCACTACACTTCTCACCAACTATCATGATTAGTGTGATTTCCCCAGATGAACATTAGAACCTGACTTAGATCTGTTTCAAAGAGTCTCCCTCAGCTTCTACTTTTTTCATGAATGCACACGGCTGTTTTCCTCCATGGTCTTTGTTTTCATTTATTTTTATTTTTTTAGACGTTTATTTATTTTTGAGAGACAGAGCACAAGCAGGGGAGGGGCAGAGAGAGAGAGGGAGACACAGAATCCGAAGCAGGCTCCAGGTTCTGAGCTGTCAGCACAGAGACCCATGTGGGGTTCAAAACCATGAACTGTGAGATCATGACCTGAGCTTAAGTCAGACACTTAATTGACTGAGCCAGGTGCCCCTCTCTGTGGTCTTTTTTTTTTTTTTTAAATTTTTTATGTCTTTATTTTATTTTGAGAGAGACACTGAGAGTGAGGGGGGGAGGGGCAGAGAGAGAGAGGGATATACAGAATGTGAAGCAGGCTCCAGGCTCTGAGCTGTCAGCACAGAGCCCGGGATGGGGCTTGAACCCACGGACTGTGAGATCATGACCTGAGCCGAAGTCGGCACTTACTATTATTATTAAAGACCAGAGAGAGTGGCGCCTGGGTGGCTCAGTCAGTTAAGCGCCAACTTCAGCTCAGGTCTTGATCTCATGGTTCTTGAATTCGAACCGTGTGTCAGGCTCTGTGCTGACAGCTCAGAGCCTGGAGCCTGCTTCAGATTCTGTGTCTCCCTCTCTTTCTGCCAGTCCCCTGCTCACGCTCTCACTCTCTCTCTCTCAGAAATAAAAATAAACATTAAAAAATAATAATAACAGTACTGACTACTATTTATTAAGCACTATGCCAGGCCCCATGTTAAGTAGTTTACATGATAATGTAGGAAATATCTCTATTTTACAGGTGAGGAAATTAAGCTTTGGAGAAATTAACCCGGATTATTTTATTTTATTTTTTTAAGTTTATTTATTTTGAGATACAGAGAGAGCAGAGGAGGGGCAGAGAAGGGAGGGAGAGAGAGAATCCCAGGCAGGCTCCGTGCTGCCAGTGCAGAGCCCTGATGCGGGGCTTAAACTCACAAACTGTGAGATCATGACCTGAGCCGAAACCAAGAGTTTGATGCCTAACCAACTGAGCCACCCAGGTGCCCCCAAATTAAATGGGATTAAAACACAGGTTTGCTGGATTTTTTCATCCCCTACAAATCAAGGCCTCAGAAAATAGGATTTAAAGTATGTTTTGGAGGGCCAAAGGTGGAGTGAGATATGCCTGAGCTGCGAGTGGCCAAACCGGTGGGGAAAATGTGGGATCTTTGCTCCTAGAAATCAAGGCAGCGAAAAGGAGGAGAAGGTTGCGTGCAAAGAAGCGATTGGAACACTCTGGTGTGTTCCCTGGGCTCTCTCCCTAACGACCAGTAGAGTCACCTTCAGGTCTCGGGAAACCGTTGGTATCACTGTCGCTGCCCAGCTACATCTTTCAACGGTTTTCCAAAACTTACCCTTCAGAGGGTGCAACTTTTTTTTTTTTAAGTTTATTTATTTATTTTCAGAGGCGGGGGTAGGGGCAAATAGGAGAGGGGCAGAGAGAGAGAAGGGAGAGAGAGAATCCCAAGCAGGCGACGCGCCATTAGCGCAGAGCCTGATCCGGGGCTTGAACCATCGAACTGTGAGATCATGACCTGAGCTGAGATCAAGGGTCAGACGTTTCACCTACCCAACCACCCAGGCGCTCCCAGAGGGTGCAACTTTTGATAGTGTTTTAGTTCATTTCTCTGCAATGCTAGGCCCTGTGCTAAGGACAGTGTTTCAGTGTTTGCAAAGATGAGCGAGACCCATTCCCAACCCCCCCGGGGGCTCATGGTTCAGCACCTCGAGGTTTCTCAGCACTTAGCTGGATTGAGAACCCAGTGCCTGGTCACGGGTGGGTGGTCCCCGCAGTCCTGAGTGAAGCTCAAGGCTGCATGAGAACCATAGCCCACTTCTCTTTCTAAGCTAAGCAAGTGATTTCGAATTCTAAATGCGCCCCCCACCCCAAGGCACTGGTGGTGTGGACTGCAGAGAGTGATTGAGTTTCTGAATATGTGTCCCATCCAGTGGCCACTCAGTAGTAACTTGTTCTGACAGCCTATGACAATGTTTCCTGTGTTAAATTTACGCTCTTGTGAAGGGACAGTGTCTGCCAAATTATCAAAGCATTGCCTGGGTGGCACTTTACCTTTCAAAAATCACTTTTGATGGCTGTGGAAAAGATGTCAAAGTTTCCTAAGTCTTGGGCTGTTTTCCTGTTTGTCTTTTTTGTTTTTTTTTTTTGTGGGGTGTGTGTGTGTGTGTGTGTGTGTGTATTTGCTAACAATCTTTTCCCTCTGACCTCTTGGAAATAGCAGAATGGGAAAAGAATGTTAGGATAGTCATTTCAGGGTGATAGAGATGTGGCTACATGTATGAGCAGGGACGTATTAGGCACTTAAATTAGAAATAGTTCTCAAACATTGGCCCACATATTTCTTATTTGAAATCACATCGTTTATTTTTCTCAGTTGAATTTCATCAAGAAACATACAAATGATTTAACTTTTAAAGAGCATTTATGCAAAGGGTATTGGTTCATTATGTTTACCTATAAGCATGTAGAGAATTGTTCCCTATGGGTGGTTCTAGGGCATTGGGTGGGAAATATATTTGGACTATATTTAGATGCTTATTTTGGTTATGTGTATATGTGGGTAGTTCAAGGGAGAACTTGGCCAGAGGAAGCTGACCCATATTTTTTCCTGCATGGAATACACTAAGAGACAGGGCAGAAACTACTCTGTACCAAGAACGGGGTGCACGGGCTGATGAAAGCAGAGAGCTGGGATTCACGTAAGATGATTAAGGAGCTGCTATGTGCCAGACATGGTAGGTTTTTGACAAATTATTATTAAAATTTTTTTCTTTAATGTTTATTTATTTTTGAGAGAGAGTAAGAGCAGGAGAGGGGCAGAAAGAGAGGGAGACACAGAATCTGATATAGGCTCCAGGCTCTGTGCTGTCAGCACAGAGCCTGACGCAGGACTTGGACTCGTGAACCTCAAGATCATGATCTGAGCCAAAGTCGGATGCTCAACCGACTGAGCCCCCCAAGTGCCCCGGTTCTTAACAAATTATTAAATAATTGTTTGGTCAAATGACACATTTTCTTCCCTCAGTGCTTCCAGTCTGTGCATCAAGGAGAAGTGAAGCAGGACTAAGTCAGTGATTCGTTTCTGTGAATAACAGTCACACTGTACCTTTCAGATCTTTGGATCTATTTCAAGACTCCTGAATCTCACTTTTCGGAAACAAAAATACACAGGTACATGTCAAAGCCTTAAACTCTGGCATACCCTTCGACTCAGTAATTTTATTTCTAGAATTTGTTCTAAGGGAGTAGTTGTAGATGTACCCGAAGTTTTAGCTGGAAGGATGTCTAACTCAGCATTGTTTAAAATAATGAAATTTGAAAACTACTTAAATGCCCAGCAATAAAGGGTTGGTTAAATAACACATGATAAGAATATATGGTGACATGGAAAAATGTTGACAAGAAAAAGATTAAAAAATGATATGCATTTGACTATACTGTCAATAAAGAGTATGTATTCACGCTTAAGAAAAAGACTGTAAATTAGGTGGCAAAATGTTAATGATTATCTTTGGTTGGTGAGATTATGAGTTATAAGTTCTCTTACTTCTGAATGTTTATAATGATTACATTTCTTTTGCAGCGAAAAAAGAGCTACTTAAAAAAACTGCCTATAAAGACATTCAATGAGATTCTCCTTTTAAACGAAAGCTCAGATAGTTGCGCGGTTCTAGAGTAATCTCCAGCCACTTGATATGATTGCACTTCAAACGGTGATAACCTAAGTAGAGGGAAATGTTTGACCTCAGGGCCTCTGTGTTCTCTAAACTCCAGAGTTTAGTGTTGATTAAAAAAAAAGTTACCTAGAAAGAATTTTTCCTCCCTTACAACTCTGAAATGTATCCGGGAATTAGTTCCAGTCAGGCAGGCAAACGGTCATACATGCAACTGTCGTGATTATAGCAAGTGCAAATATGGTGTCTGTCTTGTAACAAATGCTAACGGAGAGGGATCGAAGGGTACTTTTTGCTGTAATGAATGTGCGATTTCATTTCCCGCAGTTTCAAGATGTGAAATGGCAATCCTTACAAGGACTGCTAAACTGAGAGCTTTTTTTGAGACTCCCATATGATTCTTGATGGTAGATGAAAAAGTATTTGGCAAGTGTCAACTGCCATGCCAGCATTAATGGACTTGTGTTAGAGGACCCATGATGTGTTTTGGCAGGAAGGCTACTTTTTGTGTTCTTCATGGAGGTAGCTGATGGTAAGAGAGGCGTGGTAGCTGGCAGATATTTCTGATTGGGCTGAGGGGGATTATACCTCACTATGCGTACCTCATTCTAATTGACATTACTGTGGTCATTGACTAGCTGATTGGACTGGAAGAAGAATGACTTGCACAGTGACATAACAGTTAATATATCCACAGCACTTTTGCTTCCATGTATGTTATTACACGCAATTCTTTTCACAACCTTGTGAATATTACTGTTCAGAGATGAGGAATGTGACCTAACCCAATATTTAAATCTGTGATACAGCTGAGATTTGAACCCATGTCTCTGACACCAAATCCTATTCTTTTCCGTGGTTTTCGGCTAGTTGGAATCTCATTAGGGATAAAGTACGACCTAATATTTGGCCAACAATTTCCTGGATTACATTGACATGGTTAACTTTTATGGGGTGAAAAACACCATAACAGATACCTCTCTTACATGGTATATTTTAAGTAAATATTTCTAGATCTTTTTCAATTATTTATTTTACATTGGCTTTGAAGGTAAATATTAATGTGATATTATGAACGAAGTTTTAAATTTATGGCATCCCTAAAAAAATTTGCAAACAATCTCAATGGGCTGAGTTTTTCAGATGGATTTTTTAAAAAAATTTTAAACATTTTATTTATTTTTGCTAGACAGAGAAAGACAGAGCGTGGGGAGGAGGGGCAGAGAGAGACGGGGACACAGAATCCAAAGCGGGCTCCAGACTCTGAGCTGTCAACACAGACCCCCCCGAGGGGGCTCCAACCCACAAACCACAAGATCATGATCTGAGCCAAAGTCAGATGCTTAACTGACTGAGCCACTCAGGGCACCCCAACAATGAATTGAATTTTTGAGCCGTTCGCAACTCAAGAATCTAGGATTGGATAAATAGGTAAGACTCTAATGGCAGACGGAGGAAATAGAAAACATGAATCTCGAGCACCAACTTCTTTGTGAGAAATTATCTATTTGGCCGAGATGCAATATATTTTCTAGGATTAGAGAATCAGTTTGGATATAGATTTAGCAAGTGGCAAGTTAAGGGTTATATTTGGAGTTCTGGCGAAAAGTTGACATCACTTAGGTAACGTTCGCTTTTGAAATGGATGTCTCTAAGGAAATGACATACACTTTTTACTACTCCCCAAATTACCTGTGAGGGCTAGATATTCCATTTGTGTCATTTACTGCCATCATTATGACTGACGGCAGTGTTAAGGAGAAACTGAGGCCATGAAAGAATAGATGAAGCGTCTGGGGCCACAGAGGTAGAGAAGGTTCACTGTGCATCCTCTGAATGGGAGGTTAAGTTATGCACTAAAGTCTTAGGAGTCGAAGACAGACCAGAGTAATGGCCCTCAAACTTTATGAGGGTGAGGACCCCTTGTTAATATCAAAGAATTTAATGAGCCTCACGCGATAGTCGTTATACTTTTAATTATCTTCCTGCTGGAAACTACTTGGTATACGGATTTGCAACCTCCTTGCAATTTCTCCCTGGGGGTCTGTGGCCTACAAGGTAGGAGTCACAGAGAGGATTTTGGTGCCTTACCCAGACACCAATGCTTCAAATCTTCTTGCTTTCAACTGTCTTTGGTTTTCTTACCTTCTTTGCCCTGAGCATCTGGAATCAAGGTTGTGAGTGAGTCCTCTAAGCAAACCTCTTACTTTAGACATCTGAATCTAGCCTTCAGGAAAACCCCAATGGGCCCCATCACACCAAAAACTCTTGCTCATGATAAGTTCCTGGTGAGAGACTTTTGGCTGATGAATTTGTTCTTTGTGTTAGTCAATGTTGAGGTCATCATTGGGAAGCTGTAACTTGCCAATCTATCTTTTGAGATAAATTATGCAGAAATACAGTTTCTAGACCAGGTAACAAATTTCCCCCCACCCTCCCTTATATGTGTTTTCTAAATTTTCCATAATCATATGTAGTATTCGCATAATAAAAATGAGTTTGAAAGTATACCAACTGTATTTTCTCTATTTGGGACTCTGTGGTTTTTTCTTCTTCTTCTTTCTTTCTGCCATTCTTATTCTTCTTTGCTGATGCTAATAGAAGCAAGCGCGCTACTAATTATGTTTGTGTAAGACCACAGTGGTCTGGAGAAAGATCTCGTGCCCTTAGGGTACGCTTGCATCTAACGGGGTAAGACTGGAGAACATGTTTGTGGGTTGGTGGATGTTTTGGAAACTGTCTACCAAATTGATCCGTATTGTGTATAAAAACAATAATTTTCCAGGCCGAGCTTTTTGTCATTGTTGTCGTTATTGTCTGTCAAGCTCAGTGGAGGCTCAGCGTGAGCTCTGTGATGATAAGAGCAGTTGACAATTGGGAGAGAGGAAGGAAGGGTTCACCTCTGATATGCTGGCTCTGTGGGAGGTTGGGGGTTTGTGTGGCACTAACATGATAATCAGGAGTGAAATTTCGCCCGTGTGATACAGACACTCTGCTCAGGCTTGGCTGGTTTCTCTCTTTGTAGCATAAATTAAGCTGTTTATTCTTGTGCTGTTTATTAGCTCTGCCTGGCCGGATTTCCATCACCCAGAATATGAGAACTTAGCGTCCCAAGTTCTCTGGCTGAGGAGTCGCCATGTCCTGAAATAAACATTATTTCGCAGGAGTCTCATTTTCTTTGATTCACAGCACTTCAAAGCAGAGTATGCAGGGAGGTGGAAATGCTAGCGAACTTACTCAGTAGGCCAAGTTCTGTCTACCAGGGGCCCTTCCAGACAGGTCATGGATTGGATTGTCCAGGTGTCCAGTTTCTTGAGGAAAAATACTCCTAAATCTCACGAGGTTAGAGCCGGAGAATGCTTCCAAGTATCTGACACTAGTATCTAAGCTGAGTCACAATTTGTGACCCATTCATATATCTGCATATATTCATATACTGCAGGTGCAGGGCTCATGGGTTTGCGGGTTTAGAGGAAATTCTGGTGGCTCAGTTGCCCTTACTTGCCTTGCAGCCAAGGTTACCCCTTCACTTGCAGTGTGCTAGTAGGCATCCCGTGGGCCACTGCCATGGTCTACATTCCCCAGCCTCTGGTTATGCCCTAACAATATGGCGCACACATGGGAAGGCAGGATGGTGTAGTGATTAAAGGTATGACCCCGTTTTAGTCCCAGCTCTGGGACCCTGGGCACTTCATTCTCTCTGTGCCTGTTTCCTCATCTGTAAAATGGGGGGAGTTCTAGCACATTTACCTCTGGGGACTGTTGTGAGGATTGAATGAGTCAGTGTAGGTCCCCCACTTAGAATGGTGCTTGGCACAGGGCACATGTTCGAGACATGTTTACAGTTATCATTCTGCTCTACACATGGTGTTGAATACTTTCTTCTTCAGTCCCACGTTCCCCAGTGACCCTTTCTGTCCCACCAGTAGAGAAATAACCCTCCTTTTCCTTTTTTCTTTTTCTTTCTTTCTTTCTCTTTCTTTCTTTCTTTCTTTTTTAATGTTTGCTTGTTTGTTTGTTTGTTTAGAGACAGAACGTGGGCAGGGGAGGGGCAGAAAGAGACACACACAGAATCTGAAGCAGGCTCCAGGCTGTCAGCACAGAGCCGGATGTGGGGTTTGAACCCACGAACCGCGAGATCATGACCTGAGCCAAAGTCGGATGCTTAACTGACTGTGCCACCCAGGTGCCCCTAAACTTTTATGTTTAAATACAACTACTAAGAAAAATTTTTATTATGGTGAAATTTACATCAGATAAATTTACCATTTTAATCATTTTTAGGGGTACATTCAGTGACATTAAGTCTACTCATGTTTTGTGTGACCATCACCTCCATCGACAGAACTTTCTCAGTTTTCCAGGTTCAACCTCTATATCTCTTGAGCACTAACACCTCCATCTCCCTCCCCACCAGACCCTGGTAACCGCTACCATTCTGCTTTCTGTCTCTATTAATTTGATTATTCTGGGTACCACATACAACTGGAATCATACAATACATTTGCCTTTTTGTGACTGAATTACTTAGCATGATGTCTTCAAATTCCATTCATATTGTCCATGTGCCAGAATTTCATTTCTTTTTAAGGCTGAATAGTATTCGTCTGTGTGTGTGTGTGTGTGTGTGTGTGTGTGTGTGTGTGTGTGGTTTTTCCATGGACACTGGGTTGTTCTCATCTTTTGGCTACTGTGAATAATGTGGTCAATTTAAATTACATATATGCTGCGTGTTATATTCCTATTGGAAAGGGCTGTGCTAGGGTGTTGATATATTCTTAAAGGGTGGCATTGGTGTGGCTTCTAATAAGTGCTTGGAAACACTGCCCGAGTTAGACCCTCAGGCTTACAGCTGATCCAGTTTGGGCACGCGCCTTCCTGCTGGCCTTCCCAGGGGTCCTGCTATTCTCTCTGCAGTGTTGTTTCTCCGAAGTTCCTACAAGTCACTGGATGGACCATGTGGCAGGTGAGAAGGATTTTATCTTCTCCTCCAGAGTCAGGGACCCTGGCCTTGACTCTTATCTGGCTGGGCACAGGCCTGTATTTAGGCCATGGCGTAAGGAGGAAAAAAGAGTCTTTACTCCATTTCACGGATAAGGAGACACACTCGGAGAATGGAGACTTTCCCAAGGGTGTGATCTGGGACACAAAGCTGCATCTGACTCTAGAACTACCAGAATTATTTTATTTTATATTTTTTAATTATTTTTATTATTTTTTAAACTTTTTTTAAGTGTGTTTATTTATTTTGAGAGAGAGAGAGAGAGAGAGCGCTCAAGCAGGGGAGGGGCAGAGAAAGGGGGAGAGAGAGAATCCCAAGCAGACTTCCCACTGCCAGCGCAGAGCCCGATGGCAGGGCTTGAACCCTCGAACTATGAGATGATGACCTGAGCCGAAATCAAGAGTCTGACTCTCCACCAACTGAACCACCCAGGCGCCCCTCCCCCAAACATTTCTAATTCGGATGATAAAGTGGAGTCTGACCTAAATACACCTTTCTTTGCTATGCACGTATTTCTCATTGGTTTTTCAAACGCTTCAAATATTTTTTGTCTATGCAGCATTAGTAAAAAAAAAAAAAATGGGTGCACTCTCAACTTATGTATATTTATGCATTCTCTCACATTGTATAATGTATTAGTAAAAATAACTTAATGAATTTTACAAAGTGAAATAGAATAAAGTAAATAAAATAGAAGTTTTACCATTTCCTCGCTGGGCCACAGTGGGTCATCTTACATTCTGGGCTGCATGTACCTTACTTTGGAGACAGTCACATGTTTTTTAAACCGGAAGGATACAAAATCCCAAGAGTGTAAGTAATTTGTTCTGCTCTTATTAGTGGGAGGAAAGAATTATTACTACAGCTGAAACTATTAATTTACTTAATCCAAAACCTGACAAAGGGGCGCCTGGGTGGCTCAGTCGGTTGAGTGTCCGACTTTGGCTCAGGTGATAATCTCACGGCTAGTGAGTTTGAGCCCCGCGTCGGACTCTGTGCTGACAGCCCGGAGCCTGGAGCCTGCTTCGGATTCTGTGTCTCCCTCTCTCTCTGTCCCTTCTCTGCTCGTGCTCTATCTCTTTCTCTTAAAAATAAAGAAAACTTTAAAAAAATTTAAATAAAAAAATAAACACCTACAGCAAAGCATGAGAAATATTGTAAATTTTGTCTAAGAATTACCCAAAGCACATCCCCCCGCCCCATGAGTATTACGCTGGCAAAGTGACAAAATGTTGAAAACATACATTGTTTTCATTGTATTTCTCACCGTATACTCTTGTTTACTATCATTAGTAACATCACTGCATGAAAACTTCCAGGCTGGCAACGTTACAAACAATAAGACACAGAACATCTTCTTTCAGGCTCTGATAGCGAAGGTACAAATCACAGGCCAGCATGGCGGGATCGAGGCATGGGCGTTAGTCGCAAGACATTCGCTATATAACCCTCATGTGGAAGAAAAATATTCAAACCTTTATACATGTATCTATCTGATATTATTTGTGCTCTTAAAAAATGACTCCTCTAGGAACTTTTCCAGATTTTAGAATTAAAAATTTTTTTAAAAATGTTTATTTCTGGGAGAGAGAGACAGAGACAGAAGGTGAGCAGGGGAGGGGCAGAGAGAGGGGAGACATAGAATCCGAAGCAGGCTCTAGGCTCTGAGCTGTCAGCACAGAGCCCGACTTGGGGCTCGAACCCACGAACCGTGAGATCATGACCTGACCTGAAGCCGGATGCTTAACCAGTTGAGCCACCCAGGCCCCCTGAGATTTTAGAAGTTTCTAGATGCAGCCCTCAAAGGGAGACCTCCTCAGATCTGCACAGGGTCCTGCTTAGATGTTACGTGACAGGAAGTGGTCTTTCTCTGCTGCTCCCCCAGTCATGTTTGGAGGATTCGTGTAATTAGAGCCTGTGCTTGTACAGCACTTCGACATTCTCAGATAAAAAGTGCTAGATGAGCGTAAAATTTTATAACTGTAATGGAATCCAAGCAAACAGCATTGTAATAAATGGGTCTTGCTGCTGATACTGCATTTAAGAGTCCCCTGTTTATTATCTCATGTTTACTATATGTGATGAACCGAGGTGATTAATAACAATGATAATAATTACTCCTACAGCATTTTATGCTTTCAAAGGGCTTTACAACTTGTTCATTATGTAATCTTTAATCTTCACAGTTGCTACTGTGCTAAGTCAGTACTGGGGTTTGTTTTTTTGTTTTTGTTTGTTTCTTTAAAAACATTTTTCACAGAGAGGGAGAAATCTGAGGAACAGAGAGAGAGGGCTGAAGTGTTCAAGTTCACACAGGAAGTCAATGTGGAGTTGCGAGATTTCCATCTGAAGACAGGATGAAGTGAGACGAGACGAAGGGTTAAGGTAATCACAGTTAGCGGGTGCCCTTTGGGGCAGATTGGTACGCCCTGAATGTGAGGTGCCAAAGCAGGGGTGTTGGGTAAGGTAAACCAAAGGAAGACTTGATTCAGAATTTGGAGGTGGAAGGTCCTGCTCCCTCGGCCCCCTCTGGGAAGGTCCGGATGCTTCAGTAGAATTTCTGTGGTGGCCTGTGTTCATGCAGCTGGTACTTAACACCTGGTCAAGGTTGATCAAGGGGAGTAGGGCTTTATGTGACAGCTAATTGGGTGCTCTAAGGAACAGAACCCAAACTGTGGTGTCAGCAACGATGCATTGCATAATCAGCTGTTTCGAATGCCCACCAGGGGATTAGAGGGAGATAAGCGAGTGCTGCAGGTATGTGTAAGACTAGCAGCGTGTCAATTACCCTGTGGATGGCCAGATTTATGTGCTTTTTGGCAGTGCCGCCGAGCCATTAATCACGTCTCATGGAACGGGCCCCATGTAAACCAAAAGCAAACGGCACATCTCATGGTCCGTCCCAGTAAAAAAAAAAAAAAAAAAAAAAAAAAAAAGTCACATTTCCCCCTATATCTTCCGCTGACGTCTAAGGTACTAAAACAGCGAGAATGGAGATGCAGAAGCATCAAGCAATGAGCAAGTCCGACTGACTCATTTTCTCCTTTTCTTCTCCCTTTTAAAAAAGAGAGACGTACCCGTGTTTTCTGAGCTGGGGAGACTGGATTCCTAGTCAGCAGCTGGAAACGGCATATTTCACATAAAAATGCACCCGTTACCACGTTTTCTTTTAATGACAACGTGAGGGTTTCATGGCTTTCCTTTACTTTTATTACGATGTCGTTTAGATGGGCCATACGTGTCGATTTCTTATGACTTGCTAAGCTACACATCTCATGAAGTGCAATACATCTAATGTCATAATTAAATGTCGTCAGGCTAATGTGTATGAGTGTTCGGAGCTTTATCACTAATTGCTGTGTTAGCATGAATTAGACAGTGAGGTAATTAGAAGCCGAAATGCATCTGTGTCATGCGGTGCTGTTTCTGGGGTGGGCTGTGTGTGTGTACGTGCGGATGCCTGTGTGAACTGGCTCTCCCCTCTTCCCCCCCTTTTCCTGAGCGTCTCAAAGGGCTCGCAGGTCTCCTGTCTGTGCAGAAGTCTCTGAAGTGATGTCCAGAATGGAAGCCATTGTCTCTAAGAGGGACTCCGTGTTTCTTTAACTAAAGCAAGCCTCTGTCATCAGTCGGCCAGGAAAGCTTCACACTGGAACCCAGAATCAATGCCAGACAGGGCTTAGGGTTTAACAAATGCATGTTTATCTTCGAGACCGATTAGCTAGGATCAGGGTGTGTGTGAGTCGCCGTGAGGGGGCTGGGAGCTGTACAAAGGCGAAAACACGAAGATGTTTCTTTTTAGCTTGAGATCTCTGCTAATCTTTCCCACATCCGTCACATCCTCAAGGTTCCATCCTTCTGACCGTGCGACATCTCAACGTTTCCTCTACCTCCTCCTCTCCACCCTCACTCCTTCTTGGTTTGGTACTAAACAGGCGTCGGAGGAGAGGCCTATCAAAATCATGCTCTGGCTTCCGGCCCCCGGACCTTCCCAGGGAAAGTTCAAGACACAAGGTGAGGCCTTCCTCACCAAGACCCTGGGTCTAGGAGAGTCCTTGACTTTGCCCTGGCCTCCTCCAGCCCCTCCTCTCCACACTTCCTCAGTCAGTGGGTACCTTTTTCTTTTTTTGTTGTCGGGGTGTGACTGTATCTGCCAGGCAGCTGATTTTAATCCACCACGGAGCTGAGGAAGATGATGTGACAGCCTCAGGGAAAAGCCCATCCTCCAAGAACTTTTATCTGCCTGTGAGGCCATTTCCACCTGCTTGATTTCTCAGGCAATTTTAATTCATTGCTGCCTGGCGATAGGGAATCTGAGAGAGGGAGTCCTTCACTCTATTGAGTCACCCCATAGGCTCCTCCCACAGCCCCAAGATGCACCGTGTGCATGGCATGTACCTGTTTTATTCATCCAGATATGTTTTTATATGATGGATTTATGCGTCAGCCCCGCTAATGCGTGAGCGGCTTTTTACTGTGGTTTTAGCTCTTGTCCTCGAAGGCTCCGCATACCCCACGAGTTGTTCCCCTCCCGTGGTAGGAACAGGGGAATAAAAAGGACTCGGCTGCCATCTGACAGTTTTGACAAGCCTTGTCAAATTCCCATCCCCAGAGGTGTCTCCTGCCCATTAGGAGGCTGATTGCTTACAGGGAGTCTCCTCAATTCCAGCAGAGACAAGATCAAGGTCTAATGCATCTCCTGAACACAGGGCCTCCGTCTCCTTGACCAACAAATTCTGACAGAATGGCTTGTCAACAAATAGGCCTGGGGTGGGAAGATAAAGAGTTGTCATTTAGACATAAATGCTGTTATTTCTCTTTACAATTTGTAGCCTCTTTTTCAACTCTTTCCCTCCCTGCCTCTCCCTCCTCTTCTCTAGTCCCTCGTCTTGCTTCCCAGCAAAATGCTCCCACGGCCGTGCCAGGAGGAGCCTCACGCTTGGCAGCGGTACCCTGGTGCTCCCTCCTGCTGCGAGGACTTCTTGCGCCTCACCTTCCTAAACGACCCCCTCCCCGCTGTAAAACAAATCACACGGCAGTGTGAAAGCATGTCAGAGGCAGATCACAAAACCCACCGTGTGCATCCCTACAATGGGCAAGAGAGATCTTTAATTTGTCCCTCTTCGCGTGGCAGGCAATGTTCAACGTTCCTTGCGTGTTTAGTGGTTTATAATTTAAATCACTTACATTTAATACAATTCCACGAACTCTTCTTCACACGGCTATTTATCTGTCAAGTCTCACATGTTGAGGCTTTTGTATTATCTTTTTGCCCCCTCCCCACCAGAGTATGCACCACCTCATGCTGCTTGGCTATTTTCTTGTCTATATAGCACTCCGAATTACACGCTTCACGAGGGATATGTCTATCTAGTTCGTAGCTGTATGCCATCTCTGGCATCAGACTTGGTGTATAAATGACACTCAACAGTATTAGCTGAGTGACTGCATGAATGAATGTGTGCTTTGCTATACAGAGGATACTGTGCCTGAGTTTCTGCAGGACTGAGTCTGATTTTTAGAAATGTATTATGTAGGGGGCACCTGGGTGGTGCTGTCAGTTAAACATCCAACTCTTGATCTTGGGATATAGCCTTTAAGTTGGGCCTTGAAAGATAGTTGGGGTCTTGATGGATGAAGATGGGGCAGAATGGAGGTTTGGAGGAGAAGGAGAGTGTGGTGGGCTTTTGTTATCCACATGCATTCACCTAACTTTTAGTAATAGCCCTCAGTTCTCTTTTGGATGTTGTAAAAGACCCCCAATGTCCCTCACTGGGCCCAAGGGGCTTTGGATGTAGCCGGGGATGAGAGCTGGCCAGTGAGATTCAGGACTAAATATGAAAGATGAGTGACAGTCATGTCACAAAGAAAGAGATAACAATGGCAAATAAGTACATGAAAATATGCTTGACATTGTTTGCCATCAGGGAAATGCAAATTAAAATCAGTGCGGTGCCACCACACAACTACTAAAATAGGAAAAATTAAAAAAGCAACAATACCAAATGCTGGAGAGTATGTGGAATAGCTGAAATTTTCATCGTCTCATACCATGTTGATGGAAATACAAAATGGTACAACTGGCTTGGAAAACTCTTGGCAGCGTGTGTGTGTGTGTGTGTGTGTGTGTGTGTGTTTATATATGATTGCTGCAGAGAGATATATATATCTCCAGCAATTGTTCTCTTCTTTCTTAGGTATTTACTTAAAAGAAATAGGATACGGGCGCCTGGCTGGCTCAACCAGTTGAGCATCCAACTCTTGATTTCAGCTCAGGTCATGATCCCAGGGTTATGGGATTGAGCCCTGTGTTGGGCTCCACGCTGAGGGTGGAGCCTGCTTAAGTTTCTCTCTCTCTCTCCCTCTCTCTCTCCCTCTGACCCTCTCCCTGACTGTGTTCTCTCTGTCTCTAAAATTAGAGAGAAAAAAAAAAAGGAAAGCATAAATCTACAAGAATGTTCATTGCAGCTTTATTCCTAACAGCAAAAAATGGGAACAACCAAATGTCCATCAACAGGTGAGTGGATAAATGGAATGTCTATGTCCATACATTGGAATACAATTCAGCAAATAACAAGGAATCCAACAACTGGATCAATCTTAAAAATACTATTTTGCATGAAAGAAGCCATATACAAGAGAATACACACTTGATCCCACTTATATGGAGTTCAAGAACAGACAAAACTAATTTAAGGAGATTGGAATCAGAATGATGGTTGCCTCTCTCTCAGAGAGGGAGATTGATAAGGAAGGGCCATTAGAGAACTTGCTTGGGTTATTGGTGTATATACATTTGTCGAAACTCATTGACTATACCCTTAAGATCTGTATGTTTTATTGAAGGTAAATAGTACTTCAATTTTTAAAAGCCAGAAAATTTCCAAAAAGTTAGAAGTAGAAAAACATTTCAGTAGCTTACCACCCAAAGAAAATCACTACTGACATTTTAGCATAGTCCCTTCTGATATTTTAATTTTCTATATGCTTATTTTATTTTATTTTTATTTTTTTGTTTTTGAGAAAGAGACAGAATGCAAGTGGGGGAAGGGCAGAGACAGAGAGGGAGACGCAGAATCTGAAGCAGGCTCCAGGCTCTGAGCTCTCAGCACAGAGCCCGACGAGGGGCTCGAACCCATGAGCTGTGAGACCGTGACCTGAGCTGGAGTCGGATGCCCCACATAATGAGCCACCCAGGTGACCCTCTGTATGCTTATTTTAAAAAGAGTTGTGACCATACTTATGTTTAATATTTTGTAGCATTTTCAATTAATATTACATTATAGGCATTTGCCAGGTTATATTACAGATTTCAAAACACACCATTTCTCATGGCCGCGTGTTTCTATGAATGGCTGTACCTTGGTTCACCATCAGCATCTTTTGCCTACAGCCGTGTCCTAACTGAATGATGTTCACATTTCTAGCTTTAGCCACTGAATGACTGCATTACTGCCTTACGATGCATTCCTAGAAACAAAGGAGGTCAAGGGAATGAACGCTTTGATGTTTCTTGATGCACATGTAGTTTAAACAGTGGGTTTAGTGTTTCGGAAGATTCAAGCAAACGTGTCCAGAGCTAAAATAGCTAATGGCAGTCCATTTTGCAGTTTTTATTTTATTTATTTTTAAAGGTATTTATTATTTATTAATTTATTTATTTGAGATTGAGAGAGAGAGAGAGAGAGAGAGAGAGAGAGAGAGAGAGAGAATCCCGAGCAGGCTCCACACTCAGCACAGAGCCTGACGTGGGGCTCGATCCTGCAACCCTGAGATCATGACCTGAGCCAAAATCAAGAGTTGGACACTCAACCCACTAAGCCACCCAGGTGCCTCCATTTTGCAGTTTTTAAATGGGTATTCTACATTAGCCACCCAAATTCACTTCTGAATCTCTAATTTGCTTTGTTGTCTCTACCGGAGCCAGAGGAATGCAGATCCATGGCGGAGTGAATTAATGCATTGGCCCGTGTGGTTCTAACTCGAATATTCACACAACGCTGTCAATCTCATTTTAATTTGTGGAAGCAAAGAAATATACATGTCACAACTGTTCGCAGGACTCCCCCTATGAGCTTGCGGTTGAGTAGTTTAGTGTTTGGCTTAGTTTGACTTCTCTCTTACAGAACTGTCACCTCCACTCACAAACTCACTCCGCAGAAAGCTCGTGACCTGGATCTGGGCTCTTTCTTGTCTGGGACTCCTTGCCTGCTTGTCTTCCCCAGTGTCAGACATTCCACATCTTGGGACTCCTAACTCCATATCATCTACGGGGAAGGTCACGGCCAAAGCCAGAAAGGGAAGGATTGACGCTTTATTCGATGCACCTGCTTTAATAGGTTTTCTTGTTTAATTACCACAGATGCTTCTTGAGGTGGATGCTGGGATTTCTGTTTTACCCAAGAAGAAACTGAGGCCCAGAGAGTTAGATAAGCTGCTCATTGTAGAAAGTGTTGTTGAAATAATAGATGTTTATGGTCTGGAGATAAAACAGCAAGTCAAATCTTGTGCTTATTCTCCAGTGCAGGAGCCTCTCCCTGGAGAGGCCCCAAGGGTCCGTGCGGCGGGAGATACCCTAGCTTTCAACAGACCTGCGTTAGCAAGAGCCATGTCAGACATCAGCGCGTCTAGTGGGTGGGTGTTAGAGAACAAAATATTTTGTGTGGCAGGCTGAGACTGAGGCCACGTCTACACTAGTCGCTCACCGTGGCACCCTCTGTCACTCTGTGGTTCCATCAAGATGGCTGGATTTCCACGAAGTTACTTTAACACTAAAACAGCTGTCTCTCTGTGGGGCCAACGAATGCTACCGTGGCATTCTCCATTGAGCTGCCCCTTCGCGATGGAGCCAGTTTTTTTCCAACAGGAACCAGGAGAAGGGAGGACTGTGGGGAGGGTCAGGTCCAACTCAGAGACGGGAAGGGACATGCAGAGAGTTTAGTGACAATTTCAAGTCTAGATTTTGGACTTTCCATTCCGTATTTCTCCCAGAAGAGGATTAAGTATCATTGATGTCTTTGGCGTCTTTTTGGGGAGTGTTTCAAGTGATACTTCTATTAAATGATTTTCCTGCCCAACATTTGTCAACCTCTCCCCCACCTTGAGACAAGAAGAGCTTCCTTACCTTTCTTAGGTGGAGGGACACATTGGAAGTGATGACGTTGGTCAGGGCTGCTCTTGGCTCAAGGTGACACAACCCAGGACTCTAGCCACCCTGGCTCTCCCTGGCTGCCCTGAGAGCTGTGGATTCACTACCCTCACTGTGACTTATGCTTTGGGCACACTGGTTGGAAACTCTGTCTAAAGTAGCAGTGGAGGGGCACCTGGCTGGTCCAGTCAGTAGCATATGTGACTCTTGATCTTGGGGTTATAAGTTCGAGTTCCAGTTTGGGTGGAAAGATTACTTTCTGACTTGATTTCGGCTCCGGTCATGATCTCATGGTTTGTGAGATTGAGCCCTGTGTCAGGCTCTTTGCTGACAGTGCAGAGCCTGCTTTGGATTCTCTCTCCCTCTCTGTCTCTGCCTCTCCCCCATTCGTGCTCTCTTTCTATCTAAATAAGTAAGTGAAAATAAATGAAAAATGCAAATTACTTTAATGCAAACATTATAAAAAAAAAGAAAGATTACTTAAAAAAATTTTTTTTTAATCTTAAAAAAAAAAAGTACCAGCAGAGACATTGCCCAGGCTGCCTTAGCCTTAGGGTAAATGGTTTTCTGTACAAAAGCTAAGGATAAACTCCTGAGGTTAAGGGATATGTCTTTGTAATCTCCCTCTCTTTCTCCTTCATGCATTGAACAGAAAAAAAAAAGAGTTTGAACTAACATCCTGGGTTTACAATCTTATCTTTATATTGATGAGAATACTATCAAGTGGGGGAGGGGAGTGGGACAGAAAGAGACAGAAGCAGGAAGAAGACAGATGGAGGAATAAATTGAATTTTACTAGTAATATTCAGAATTGCTCACCCATGGATCATAAACCATTGAACAACTTCCTTGGAATTGTCCAGCTTTAAATAACGCTCTGGGTTCTATTAACACAAATCCACTATCTAAGTCAATTATGAAAATAGGTGGCAACATGGAACAATGTATAAAGAAGGGACACTGGAGTCTGGGAGATCTGGGTATGGATCCCAGCTATGTCACCTGTTAATTCCGTGACCATGGAAAGTGGTGGAAACTTTCTGTCAGATGGGGATAATAATACCCACTTATGAGGCTATTATATCACTGAGTGAGCTAAGGCACACGAAAGTACTAAGTGCATTATTTAATCGGATGTTCAACCCACATCATTCTCTGCATGGAAGCTTTATCCTAATATGGTCTCGTGCTGTGGCACCAATCTTCCGGTTAATGTCTCTTGGCACTTTGGTAATTGCCATAGTCTTTAAAGTGGTGTCCAGAATAGACCTAACTCACCATAAATTTTGTGGTTTAACAATTAATATTTCAATAAGGTCTAACTTGATAGTGTGGAGAGTGGAACTGTTGTATTTGTGTGTGTGTGTGTGTGTGTGTGTTTTAATTTTTATTTATTCTTGAGAGAGAAAGAGAGAGCGTGAATGAGTGAGGGAGGGGCAGAGAGAGAGGGAAACAGAATCGGAAGCAGGCTCCCGGCTCTGAGCTGTCAGCACAGAGCCCGACATGGGGCTCAATCCCACGAACCAGGAGATCATGACCTGAGCTGAAGTCAGACGCTTAACCCACTGAGCCACCAAGGCGCCCCCGGGGGTGTCGTATTTGTAAATATAGGCAAAATAGGTTGCTCCCATGAATGTATCTGCTTATTTAATGTATTCATTCCATAAATGACAAGGGCTCTCCACTAGTTCTTGAGTCTCACCACAGCCTTGTGAAGTAGCTATTGTTAGTCCTGTGTTAGAGACAGAGAAACTGAAGCTGGGTGATTAAATAAAGAGTCCCAAGTGACTCGGCTAGTATGCAGAAGGGTTAGGATTCCAAGTCAGTCTTTTCTGACACCAAAGCCTCCCCATTTTTCAGGCGTATGGACACATGATTTGAATGCGACACAATAATGTGGATGTTCTTTACATTTTATTGTAAAACATAACATGGCTCAGGAGTCAGATGACGTCTTCTCTTCATAAGCCTGAGAGTTGACCTCTCTGGTCTAAGTTAAAGCAGAGTCCTGGTGCAGGAAGGAGGAAGAATAAGGTTAGTAACATCACCTGAGTATCACCCCTGTTGACATTTTGGCTCACACTCGTTTTTTTTTCTCAAAAGTTTATTTTGTGTTGTTTTAGAGGTAGGGTTTTGTTTTTTGTTTTTTGTTTTTGTTTTTTGGGTTTTATTTTTGTTTTTGTTTTTGTTTTCTGTTTTTTTGCTTTTTACCAATTATTACCAAGGAGAAAATCGTGCTAGAATCTCACAAGCTTCTTACATTTTGATCCATGACCGTTTTTCCCTCTCTACTTCTAAATGGTGATTGAAAATCTTTCTCCACCCTCTGACCACTCTCTGGCTTGCGGTCCCTGGAGTGGGTCCCTCTCCCTCCAGGTCACCAGGAAGTTGCCTCTTGGCTCACATTGGGTACCCCTTCCTAGGGATCTCTAAGACCCCATTGGCTGGAATTCCTGCCCATCCTGAGGAAGGACATTTCCTTGGAATTTTCTCTTTGGCAAGCCATAGAAGTGTACAATATATTTTAGAAAAAATTCTATGCCAAACTAATTAAAAATGCAAAAAAGATTTGGCTTTAAAGAGATAAGTTGTAGATATGAGGAGTTTACTTACTTGAAACATCTCATTCCCGAGAACAGGGAATTCACTCATGCAAATGAGAAACAACCTGAGCTTTGGGTTCCCCGGACAGGTTAGGAACTTTCAAGACCTGAGTTTGGAAGCCTGGATAAGCTGGGACGTGTTAGGGATGTCCCTTAACCACTCTGTGCCTCCATCTTCCGAACGGGAAAATGGTATGGGCCTCACAACAGTGTTGCCAGGGCTCAATGAGATGGTGAACGAGGATCCCGTCCCATAGCTTGAGACCCCTGCCATTGCTCAAAGACAGTCCCTTATATCATCAGGGCAAGTAATTGAGAGGCCCAGGCTGGCCCCTCTCTCTTGGTAGGGAATGCCTGGCTCTAAGAGCCTGCCATGGTAATGGGTCATTATTTACCTCTCCCTGGAGCACCGTCCAGCTGCCTCGCGTCTTCAGTTCGCTCTGCAGAAAGGACACGGAAGAGTTAAACAGGGATACGGTTTTTACGCTGTTTTGGGGTTTTTCCTCTTTGTTCAACATCAGAGTGGCCGTGGTCCATTTCGGCCGTGACTCCCTTGCAGGCTGGCTTGGGAGGCCAAATGGATTCCACCCCTGTAATGTTTTAATGATAAGAGCAGGGAGGCAATGCTCCCTCCCTTACCGAATGAGACTTTGTGGAGGCCCCGCTAATAAATCATTTGTTCCCTCTAAATGCACTCTCTCATCCCCATGCGCACAGCCTCACAAGGCTCCCACTTGAAATTTCTCATCAAGGGCAAAGAGCTCCCAGCCCCAATGGCTGAGCCGCTTTGTGGGTTCAGCTCGTGACCAGCCCCCGGGGACTCTCGGGGGTGCAGAGCCCGAGCCCCCAGGGGAAACACAGTCAGAGAGGCCCGCTTTGTCTCCACCCCACGCCCCACCCCATCTCTCTTGCCGACCCCTCCACTCTCAACTGCACGAGAGAGAAGAAAACCAGCCACATGGAGGATTGGGAGGCTTCTGGCCCAGCAGCCCTTGAACTTGCTTTTGCTTCACCCCAAAGCCTGCGCTCTTCCAGGGAAAGCTGCCTAACGTGTTGGCTCCGCAGGTTTGCTCAGCCCCGAACGCAGCGACATGGGCTCCAGAAGAAAGTGGCTTCACTGGAGAGCTGGGGCTCTCACCTGCCTGCCTGCCTCGAATTCTCCTCTTCCTTCCAACTGGCCCAGGGAGAGCTGGGGGTGCCATGTGGCCACTTCTGGGCTGGGCTCCCCTGGGCCTGTGCCCCTGTCCCTCCCATCCAGCCCCTGGGGGAAGCCGCTTGCCCACTGTCTGCCCTAACCATTTGGATCATGCCAGATTCTCCTTCCCGTACAGGTGTGCTGCTGGGATAACCGATGATTAATGCATGTGTCTGGCCGGGCCTTCAGGGTAATTTGATTTGCTTGATATCCAGAGTGATCACCCCTCTTTCCTTCCTCCTCCCTTTTTTTCTTTTTCTCCTGAGTTTGTGGCAGTGTTTACCTTAGTTGGTGTTTCCAGTTGATGAATGACACTTGTTTCTGGCATCCGTTTCCGCCCAAGTTGTGATTAGATTTCGCACGAGGCTTCTGTGATTGTGGATCTGGGCCTGCCCTCCCCATCAGACCTCTCAGAAGTTACTCAGCAGTCCTAACTTGGCCCAGGTTTCCCTCCCGTCGTCCTCCCCAGCAAAGCCCTGTGCCGATGGGCCGGCAGGAGGCCCCCATCACTCACCTCCGGGGTTTATGGTTCGTGCTGGGAAAAGCCACATCCTGTTCCTGATGGGATCCATTAGGCTGGAGGGACGGATGGCTTTCTAGAAAGATGAGCTTATCTGCCGGAGGGGAGCTGTGCTCTGCCGTAGGTAAGGTGACCTTGGCACAATAACCCCTCGAGGGGACGCAGCCTGGCCCTCCAGGAGGGGTTCTGTCTCTGCAGAGGGTGAGGTGAAACTGTGTTTTCATTATTCTTTCTAAGAGCGCTGTGGAGGAGGAAGTAGGTTCTAACTGAAAGGATGTCCACGCAGCCGAGACAGCACCGCCAATGAATTCACGGTCCAGGAAATAGATGAACTGAACCAGCCAGGTTACTATCTGTCTGCAGAGTTGAGATAAAATTAGAGCGAGCGTGTCTGGTTCGGTTTATGCTGGGTCCACGTTTAGGGCCAAGCAGTCAACTGAACATGTTTCTGGGGTTGCAACAATGGGCTAAGAGTCTTCAAATATATGATCCAACTACTTTTGTTTCAGTTTGCCTAATTACCCCTTAGAAAACTCACAAGGAAGAGATTCCGAATTGGAAGAGGAGAAAAATGTTTTCTTTTTTTTTTTTTTGAATGTTTATTTTTCAGAGAGAGAGAGAGAGAGTGAACAGGGGAAGGGTAGAGAGAGAGAGACACAGAATCCGAAGCAGGCTCCAGGCTCCAAGCTGTCAGCACAGAGCCCGACGCAGGGCTTGAACTCATGAACCGTGAGATCATGCCCTGAGCCGAAGTCGGACAGTTAACCAACTGATCCATCCAGGTGCCCTGAGAAAAATGTATTCTTAAGAAACTGGTAAGAGAAATTTGAGGCCCCTGTGGCACCTCAAACCCCTTTACGGTTTCAATGGGGACTTAGTAAAAACTGCACCGGGTTTGTGAGGACACAGATGACACGGGGTGTGGCCCTTGCCTGCCCTGGCATAGCTTCAAACCCTGTTGGGGACAATAAAGCCAACCTGGGGCCATGGAGAAAAGAAGGGAGCCGCTGTCAGGACATGATTCTGTTCCCTTCTCTGCCGCTAATGAGTGCTGGGACCTTGGGCAAGTAATCGCTCAGGCTCGGGGTCCTCACGACAAATTAAGGGAGTCGAATAATGTCCTACAGTTCCTTAGAGCCTGAGTCTTCAGAATCTAATTACCACCACAAGTAGATCTGTTGTATAACCAAGCAATAAAGGGAACGATGTAGACAAAGGATGCTGTTCAGAAAGCACTGTGTCACAATGAGCGGCTTGAGGGGGGACCACTGAGGAGTGGGGGCTTGCGCTGGACCATGAGGGGGGCAGGAGACCCAGCAGGGAGTGAGCGCAGGGGGTGTTTGGAGGGTAGGGGAGAGTCCAGGTAGGTGGAGCGTTGGTGGAGGTGGGTATCTAGAGAGAGCTTGGAAGGTTGGACCAGATGGAGAGGTGTTGAATTCTGGCCCAAGTTTTAGAACTTGAGTTTGTGGGCGAAAGGCAGCTATTGAATGTGTGAGGTAACAGAGGGGAAGGTGGACAAGGTGCATTTTGGGGACAGTGTGGAAACAGACCAGCCATCACGCTTTGTGTGGCATAAGTACTGGCCTGTCGGTGGTGTTAGAAACTTCTCTTTGCCACACTCCCCAGGCTCCTGGACGTGGCTTTTCCCTGCTCGTTGGCGCTCAGTCAATCAGTGATAGAGGGCTGGGTCAGAGGACAGGGCGACAGGCAAATAATAGCCTGTGGAGAGTGGTAATTGCATTAAAATTTTTTTATTGTAGTAAAATATACATACCATAAAATTTATAATTTTAGCCATGTTTAGGTATCTAATTCGGTAGTATTTAATACATTCACTATTGTGCAACCATCACCGCTATCCATGTCCAAAACTTTTTCATCTTCCCAAACAGAAGCTCTGTACCCATGAACAATAACCCTTCTTCCTCCCTTCCCCCACCCCGGATAACCACTCTTCTACTCTCTGTTTCTATAAGTCTGTATATTTTAGTACGTAGTATAATATTTGGCCTTTTGTGTCTAGCTTATTTCATTGAGCATCCTATCCTGGAAGTTCATTCCTTTTTAAGGCTGAATAATAATCCGTTGTGCGTTTAGACCACATTTTGCGTATCCGTTCAACTGCCGATGCCCCCTTGGACTGTTTCCGTCTCTGGGCCGTTGTGAGTGAGGTTGCATTTAGTATTTGAAATTTGTCCAAGAAAAGTCTTACTCTCTATAAGGTATGCTATGCATTTATTTTATTTTATTTAAAACTGTTATGGGTTTATTTTAGGTTTTTTGCCTATTTTTGAGAGAGAGAGAGAGAGAGAGCAAGCAGGGAGGGGCAGCAAGAGAGGAGAGAGGGAGAATTCCAAGCAAGCTCCGCACCGAGAGCATGGAGCCTAACGAGGGGCTCGAACCCACGAACGGTAAGATTATGACCTGAGCTGAAACCAAGATTTGGACACTTAACCAACGGAGTCACCCAGGTGCCCTGGAATTCTATGGATAAAAACATTTTTCTGTGGAGAACTTAGAGCAACGGAGATGTTCCTAGATGACCCAGGTTAGCTGGAGGACTTGGAGATTGGAACCCGAGGGCTGTAGGGGCTGTGGAACGAGAATGGTTTTTCTGACAACTAATCAATCATTGGAGAAAGTCTTGGCAGAGGAAGAAATCCTCCTCTGGAAGGAGGCAGAGAATCTGTCTTCTGCCCTCAGGACCTAACCCTGGGTTTCTTCTCTGTTTTCTCTCCTTCCCCTTAACCAAATCTGCTCACGAAAAACGATAATTTTCAGGGACAAGCACCCATTTGTTGTTTCTCCCAAGAAATATCCACATTTTCAACCTCATCTCAGGGAATTCGAGTAGATTTTTTTAAATTGTCAAATGGGGGGCATCTGGGTGGCTCAGTCGGTTAAGCGTCCGATTTCAGCTCAGGTCATGATCTCACTGTTTGTGGGTTCAAGCCCTGTGTCAGGCTCTGTGCTGATAGCTCAGAGCCTGGAGCCTGCTTCGGATTCTGTGTCTCCCTCTCTCTCTGCCCCTCCCCTGCTCACGCTCTGTCTTTCTCTGTCTCAATAATAAATAAACATAAAAAAATTTTTTTTTTTAAATTGTCAAATGGATCCCAGCATTGGTCGCTCAAGTGGAAGAGGTGTGGGAAGTCTTTCCGGCCCTCCTCCCCTGCTGTAAATCTTGCTCAGGTGCCCTTTCACTCATACACCATTTGGGCTTGAGGAAGAAGGTATTGGTTCTTTTGGGAAGACATTGTCCTCTGGGAGGAATGGGAGAAGGAGTTCGAAATCCAAAGGATGGGAGAAGCATCCCCTTGTGTTTGCTGTATCTTATCACCAACTTTGCTAGAGAGAATCCAGGCGTTGTCCCAGGGGTCTGTACAGAACTTTGTAGTTTCTAAACTTTTCTGAGATGGGGGCGGTTAAAGGCATGACTCCCTTTCTTTGGAACCACCTGGAGATTTTAGTATTGGGGAGATTCCCCTTCACTGGTTTCACCAGGTGTGACTGACCTGCCTGGATAAGGGACACCCAGCTGTTTGTGTGCATGACTGCGGGTGACTCAGCCTCTGTGAGTACTTGGAAGGGCAGTGCAGCCTTCTTCTGGTGGTAAGAATCACCTCTGGGGTCCCACTCTGTCTCCACAAGTCCAACCCGTGAGGAGTCACGTTATCCCAGGTAATCCCACAAAGAAGAGGTGACAAGAGTTGGGTTTTTGTGCTTTAGCAGGTGGGGTAGAAGGACAAGGGCTGGCAGAGGGGCACCTGGGCGGCTCGGTCAGTTGAGTGTCCAACTCTTGATTTCAGCTCAGGTCACGATCCCAGGGTTGGTCGTGGGATCAAGCCCCACGTTGGGCTCCATGCTGAACATGGGGCCTGCTTAAGATTCCCCCTCTCTCTACCCTTCTCTCTTCCTCTCTAAAATTAAAAAAAAAAAAAAAAGGAAGGGCTCATAGAACAAGCAGCCGGTGTGGGACAGTATGTCCAGGGAATTTGCAAAAAGTCTTTTTTTTCTTTTCTTTTCTTTTCTTTGCTTTGCTTTGCTTCTCAAAAATCTTCATTTTTTTAATGTAGCTTTCTGACTCTGTGTTTGTGCCTTCAACACTTTCACAATGATTTTCTGCTCCTCAATAAGGAAAGCACACTTGATCCTGTCAGGAACAGACGTGGCACATGGGAGCTTCCATGGGCCTGCTGATCCGTTTTAGACCACTTCAGAGAACTTTAGGTCTCACAGCACGAACTCCTCGAAGTTGACCTGGGCACACACCGCATGCAGATTTTGGCTTTTCCAACCTCCTTGGTATAAAGGTAAACGATTCTATGGGGCCACTGGGGGGCTCAGTCAGTTAAGTGTCCGACTTCGGCTCAGGTCATGATCCCCCTGTTCTTGAGTTCAAGCCCCGCGTTGGGCTCTGTGCTGACAGCTCGGAGCCTGGAGCCTGCTTCAGATTCTGTCTCTGTGTCTCTGCCCCTTCCCTGCTCAAGCTCTGTCTGTCTGTCTCTCTCTCAAATATAAACAAACATTTAAAAAAATAAAAAAATAATAAATAAATGTAAACGATTTTATTACCAGGGGTTCAAGACAGCCTAGTTTTGTTAGAGGCTGTATTGTAGAATAGCCTATGACAGTATGTCAAACACTGGATCATTCTAAATGTTTATGGACGGTCGCCGTCCCAGAAGAGGAAAAAGGCATGAAGGGTCCTATTTCTTTGGATACCTAATAAGGAAGACAAAGGTTGTAGTATGACTATTAAGTATTCAATCAGCCAGTTAGTCAAAAAACATTTATTTATTTATTTTTTAAAAAATGTTTTGTTTATTTTTGAGAGAGAGACAGTGTGAGCAGGGGAGGGTCAGAGAGAGAGGGAGACACAGAATCCAAAGACAAGCTCCAGGCTCTGAGCTAGCTGTCAGCACAGCCGAAGTTGGACGCTTAACCAACTGAGCCACCCAGGCACCCCTCAAAAAACATTTATTGAGTACTTCTTACGTAGCGGGCGCAGGGGCTAAAGAGATAAAAGGAGGTGTGTTTCCTGTGTGCACCCAGTAAAGTTGAGGGGAAAGGCATGTGCATAATCAATTATAAGGCAGAGAGTGGAAGATTGTATTTCACCAAAATGGCCACCGTGATTATTCTAAAATGGAGATATTATTAAAAAGTTTGAGGTAGAGTAAGGTGAACTGATCAGGAGATATGTCTGACTGAAAAGATATTTCATTATACTCACAGATTCCAAGGGGAGGAGGCAAGGGCAGAGGGACTGCCCGAGGAAGCACCAGGATCAGTCAGGAGGCAGAGAGGAGGGAAGAAGTGAGAAAGAACCTCCACTGTGGTTTCAGACGGGAGGCACCAGTGAGGCAGGGTAAGCCAGCTTAGGTTTGGCTATTTTCAGTAATTTCAGTGAGGCTCTGAGGCATAGGGACTGTCCCTAGTAGTCTGGGACATGACCCTGGGGTGATGAGGGCATGGGGGGTAGTAGCTCGGAGCATCACAGACCAATAAAGACGTTGGTTGTGTGTGGGCTCTGGATTGGTTGGTTTGTATTTGAAAAGTGTGCTTGTGGGTCAGTAGTTTACCATCTCTAGGAATCCCTTAACTGTGGGAGGGGCAATCTCTCCAGGGTTGACAAGGCTCCAGAAAATAAAAGACATGGTTCAGAGAGTGATATTTCAGGTCCCACGTGTGTTCCAGAAGCTTGCCACCCTTCCATCATGAAGGGGAATCTATGTCTTTGTACTTTGAGCTTAGAGGACCCTTGTGCCTTGAATAGATTGTGGAGGAAATAACACTGGCTTCCAAGGCTTGGTCATCAAAAACAATGTGGCCTCCATTTGGCTCTTTTTCTGTTGGGATACTTGCCCTGGGAACATAGACACCGCGTTGTGAGGAAACCCAGGGCACAGGCAGAGGCCACATTTCTGATTATGATTGGGAACCCCAGTTGAGGTCCCAGTTGTGAGACTGTATCAGACACTGGGCACGTGAGTGAACATTGAGATCCCAGCCCCCCAGCCTGTGAGCCACACTGGCTGAGGCCAACTGGAGCAGAGGTGGGTAGTCCTCTAGGAGCCTACCCGAGTGAGATTCGTAAACAAAATAAATGGTATCATTATTTTCAGACACTAGTCTTGGGGCAGTTTGTTGCGGAGTGCTAGATAACCTGTACTCGCTGGGTCCAGGGACACAGGATGCTTTGGACACACGTGGAGAGGCTGGGCCAGGGATAGGGGAGGAGACAGGTCAGAAGAGGCATCCCAGAGACAATAACAGCCAAATTTGAGGACTTACTATATGCCCAGGTGCTATTTTAAGGACTGTATGTGCATGTGAGCTGTTTTTATTCCCAGCACTTCTGACACCCAATGTGGGACTTTCCCTTCATACCAACCAATTCTTTAACTGTCTGGACAGCAGCTGGGTGTCCTAAAGTTCTGTTCCGATTTGACGCTACCTGGAGTGAGTGCAGACCTCATAGGTGAAGGGGTGAGTCCCACAAGACTGCTCCCACCATCTCACCCCTTCAGACACTAAGTACAGGTCACAACCTGGGACTTCTGGTCATCCAGCTACACATGATTATCCAGCTATACCTGATCTCCTTCTCATGTTTGATAATTTGCTAGAATGGCTCACATACCTCAGGAAAACACTTCGCTTCTTACTGTTATCAGTTTATTATAAAGACTACAATCCGGGAACAGCCAAATGGAGAAGATGTGAAGATGTGTACGGCAAGGGGTGGGGGTGGGGGAGGTTTATGGAGCTCCATGCCCTCTCTGAGCATGCCATCCTCCCAGCACTTAAAAATTTTTTTAAATTTATTTTTATTTATTTTTTTAAAAGTTTATTTATTTATTTTGAGAGAGGGAGACAGAGAGTGAGAAGGAACATGAGTGGGGGAGGGGCAGAGAGAGAGACAGAGAGGGAACCAGAGACTCCCAAGCGGGCTCCACACTGCCAGCACAGAGCCAGATGCGGAACTCGAACTCACAAATTGAGTGATCATGCCCTGAGCGGAAATCAAGAGTCGGATGCTCAACTGACTGAAGTGTGCCCCCTCCCAGCACTTTGATTTGTTTAACCAATCTGGAAATTCACAGAACCCGTTGTTTATGGGTTTTTATGGAGGCTCCATTACACAGGCGTGATTGACTAAATCATTGACCGTTAGTGATTTAATTCAATCTTTAACCCCACTCAGCTCCCTGGAGATGTGGGGTGGGGCTCAAAGTTCCAATCCTCTAACCACAGGTTTGGTGCCTCGGGCAACCAGCCTTCTTCCTGAAACTCTCTTGGGGTCCACCAAGAATCACTTAATTAGCAGAAACTCAGGTAGGGAAAGGGGCCGGTTATAAATAACAAAAGATGCTCTTATCAGGAAATGTCAAGGATTTTATTTTATTTTTTAATTTATTTCTTTAAAAATTGTTTTTTTAATTCTTTTTAAAAATGTTTTTATTAATTTTTGAGAGAGAGAGAGAGAGAGGCAGCGTGAGCAGGAGAGGGTCAGAGAGAGAGGGAGACACAGAATCCGAAGACAGACTCCAGGCTCTGAGCTAGCTGTCAGCACAGAGCCTGATGCGGGGCTCAAACCCACAAACTGTGAGATCATGACCTGAGCCAAAGTCGGACGCTTAACCGACTGAGCCACCCAGGTGCCCCTATTTCTTTAAAAATTGAAGTCTGGTGTTAGTTTCAGGTGTACAGTATCGTGATTCAACATGCCATATAGTCCTCAGTACTCATCATGATAAGTGTGCTCTTAATCCCCTCTACCTTTTTCACCCATCCCCCCACTCCCCTCCCCTCCCCTCCGGTAACCACCAGTTTGTTCTCTACAGTTAACTCTGCTTTTTGGTTTGCCTCTCTCTCTTTTTTCCCCTTTGTTCATTTGAGTGAAATCGTATGGTATTTGTGTTTCTCTGATTGCCTTATTTCCCTTAGCACTCTTTGGCTCCATCCATGTTGTTGAGAAAAGGCAAGATTTTATTCTTTTTTTTACAGCTGAACAATATTCCAATGTATATATACCCCATCTTCTTTATCCATTCATCTATTGATGGACATCTGGGCTGTTTTCATAATTAGGCTATTATAAATAATGTTGCAATAAACGAAGGTGTACATATATCGTCTCAAATTAGTGCTTTTGTATTCTTTGGGTAAATACCCAGTAGTGCTATTACTAGATTGTAGGGTAGTTTTGAGGAACCTCCTTACTGTTCTCCACAGTGGCTGCACCAATTTGCATTCCCACCAACAGTCCTTTTCCCCCCACATTCTCGCCAACACTTGTTGTTCTTGATTTTTGGTTTTAGCCATTCTGACAGGTGTGAGGTGATGATATCTCACTGAGGTTTTGATTTGTAGGAAACTCCAAGGATTTTAGAAGCTCTGTGTCAGGAACTGGGGAGAAGACCAAATATATATTTCTTAATGCGTCACACTGCATTAATTCACGTAATCTTTGTAAAAACCGTACAATGTTAATACCATTCCTACGTAGAAGGCGAGGAAACCAAACTCAGAAGACACACAACTAGAGGAGCACGTAGAAGTGGGATTTCAGTCAGGTTGGCTGACTTCCACGTGCATGCTTTTATCTGCAAGACTGTGTCATTTTATTGATTCACAGCCTCTTTCTTTTTTTTCCTCACAGCCTCTTTATCACAGAAAACGAGGGACGACTCATTCACTCATTTAATAAACATTTATTGGATGCCTTGTTTGTACTGAGCAATGATGCATGAGCTGATTTGAAGAATGAAGACTTAGTAGGTGTATAGGAGAGTGTTAATAATCTAGCAAAAGAAATAAAGAGGATGTGAGGGCTATTTGGCTGTGACATTTGTCGCTCCATTGATCGTCAGGGTTGATTCGGCTGATCTGGCTGGCTAGGCGGTGTCTCCTTTGTCCCTCACCACTCCATGTGCGTCCCTCCAGAAGCTGCGGGCTTGGTCGAAGAGAATGACCCTTCCCCAACAGAGGAGGACCATTCTTCGGTCAAGGGTACATGTAGCTTCGCTCCCCTGCTAGAACTTCCAAACAAGCTCTCAAGGTCCATTTGTAGGAGAACATAGGGTAATCAGGCTTCCAAGACTCCAGACACATCCAAATGAAGCAATACAAGTGGCAGTCTGCCTTTCTTTTAAGAAAAAAATGGGGCGCCTGAGTGGCTCCGTCGGTTAAGCATCCGACTTCAGCTCGGATCATGATCTCAAGGTTCTTGGGTTCGAGCCCCTCATCGGGCTCTGTGCTGATAGCTCAGAGCCGGGAGCCTGCTTCAGATTCTGTGTCTCCCTCTCTCACTGACCCTCCCCCACTCACGCTGTCTCTCTCTCTTTCAAAAATAAATAAAACATTAAAAAATTAAAAAAAAAAAAGAAAAGAAAGAAAGACATGAGAAAACCTGATACATTTTATTTTAACCTTTATATTTTGAAATAAAGATAGAATCACAGGAAATTGTAAGAAAAATGTACGGGGGGTGGGGCTTGCCTATATCAGCTGTCCTTTCTTTCTTTCTTTCTTTCTTTAAAAATTTTAAATGTTTTTATTTATTATTGAGAGACAGAGAGAGACAGAGCATGAGCATGGGAAGGGCAGAAAGAAGGGGAGTCACAGAATCTGAAGGAGGCTCTGAGCTGTCAGCACAGAGCCCGATGCGGGGCTTGAACCCACAAACTGCGAGATCACGACCTGAGCGGAAGTCAGACGCTTAACCGACTGAGCCACCCAGGCGCCCCTCAGCTCCCCTTTCTTTATGTTGGCATCTTGTGTAATTATAGTACAGCACTAGAGCAATGGAATGGACGGCGGAACAATTCGGAAACTATTGGGTCTTCATCAGTTATACATGCACTCGTGTGCGTGCCCGTGACCGCATCAGTTTTGTCTCCTGTGCAGTCTCCAGGAACTACCACCACGGTCAAGATGTCCGGCTCTTCTGTCACCACGGGCCTGGCGCGGCTAGGGCTGGTGAAGCAGAACGAAAAACTGGTGAGAGAGACCAGCAGAGGCCACGTCCTGGAGGTTGTCCTCATATTAGGGGGCTTGAATATTATAGGAAGGTCTTAAACAGTGATAAGGGTTAAAACAGAAATACCTTTAGAGAGAGGTAACGGGGGTCTTACATTCACCCTGAGGTTTAAGTGGCTTCGGTTAGAGTCTTTTTTTTTTAAGCTTATTTATTTATTCCGACAGAAAGAGAGAGAGAGAGGGGGGCAGAGAGAGGGAGAGAGAGAATCCCAAGCAGGTGCTGCACCGTCAACGCAGAGCCGGACGTGGGACTCAAACTCACGCACTGTGAGATCCTGACCTGAGTGGAGATCAAGAGTCGGACGCTGAACCCACTGAGCCACCCAGGCGCCCCTGTTAGAGTCTTTCTTTACTTTTTCTGTTTCTTTTTTAATTTTTAACTTTATTTATTTATTTTGAGAGAGAGAGAGAGAGAGAGAGGCAGGGAGGGGCAGAGAGAGAGGGAGAAAGAATCGAAGCAGGCTCCACACCGTCAGTACTGAGCCTGACTAGGGGCTCAAACTCACGAACTGTGAGAGTATGACCTGAGCTGAAATCAGGAGTTGGACACTCAACCGATGGAGCTACCCAGGAGCCCCTGTTAGAGTCTTTCTTAAGAGTGGACTGGGGCGCCTGGGTGGCTCCGTTGGTTAAGCATCTGACTTCAGCTCGGGTCATGATCTCACAGTTCATGGGTTCGAGCCCCGCATTGGGCTCTGTGCTGACAGCTCAGAGCCTGGAACCTGCTTCAGATTCTGTGTCTCCCTCTCTGTCCCTCCCCTGCTCTCACTCTGTCTCTCTCTCTCTCAAAAATAAATAAAATTTTAAAAAGTGGACTTTTAGAGCTTCAAGAAAAGAGAGAACGTGGACAGTGGGGATCTGTGTGTGGATGTGGGGGGTGCAGGCGACAGGAATCCTGCCCCACGCCCGGCCCCATGCGTCTTCCTCTGCCCCTTCATGGTCACTGCCTTCTGAGCTGCCCTCGGGGACCAGCTTCCCAGCTTCCCTCACCCCACCCACCCTCCGGCCCATCTGACTCTGGAAACAATTGCACAGGATTACTGTGTTTGGGGGTTTTTCTGTAATGTGGGATGAAATATAGAGCACACCTTTTACAGTTTGTCTCATTTTCTCCCTGTCACCAAAGCAGAGTAGTAAGAAGAGTAAGTCATTTTCCAGCGACCGCAACTGCTACTGCATTTAGATTAGAAAAATGATTTGCTTGAGCAAAGTGGCAATCAGATAAATCCCAGGAATTTGTTTCTTTAAAAAAAAAAGTGTCAGAGAGAGAGAGAGACAGAGAGAGGGCTGCTGCCTTGTTCTTTGAGGGGGTGGGTTTAAGATCCCTCAGCTTCATTTGGAAGGAGTCCTGACAGTTCTGTCCATCAACTTCCCAGCAGTGTTGGGATAATAAGAATTATGAAGGCGTTGCAGCCCTTCAGGATCTGATAAAGCCCTTTCCTTTTTCATGATCTCGTTTAATGCTCCCAATGAGGTAGGTAGGGGAGGCGTGGGGTTATATTCTTTCCGGTTTATAAATAAAGAGAATGCCAGATGACCTACAATTGCACCGCTAGCAAGGAGAGGGTACATCTCTCAATCTCTACATCTACGTAACAGCCCATCCTTTTGGGGTGATCCATCTGAGTCCATGTGGTCCAGCTGATTTTCAGATGAGAATCACACTCCAGAGAGAAGCGGGGAAAAGCACTTGCCATTGATTCCATGCTCCTTTTGTGCCGGGGACAGAGCACACCGTGTGGCTTACTTTTGTTATCTCATTTTTTAAAAATTTTTTAATGTTTATTTACTTTTGAGAGACAGAGAGTGAGCGGGGGAGGGCCAAAGAGACAGGGAGACACAGAATCCGAAGCAGGCTCCAGGCTCTGAGCTGTCAGCACAGAGCCCGATGCGGGGCTCAAACCCTCGAACTGTGTGATCACTACCTGAGCCGAAGTCGGATGCTCAACCGACCGAGCCACCCAGGCGCCCCTGTTATCTCATTTAATCCGAGACTTGAGAACACCAGAACGCGACACAAACAAGACGCGACACAAACAAGACAACCGTTCTCCAGGGCCGGCTTTTCATAGAACCCAAACCGCTAGTGATCATAGTTGCTTTGGTGACCTGGGGATGCCCCAAATGAAGTTTTTCTCTTTCTTCTCTGCTGTATCCTGCCTGTTCCCTGGAGAGGGGTGCTCCATTCCTACGGCTGTTTATTGAATCAGGGCTGAGCTTGCACCGTGTGGCCTGTATTTCTGCTGTCCTTGGTCGACGTGGGGTCCCTGGTACTGTAGCCACTCATATGCATGAGCCTTTGTCCACTTGGCCATTCATGAGCAGCCATTCATGGCCCTTGCCCTAACAGGGTCATCAGGACCCCCAGCCTCTGCAGAATCCCCGCTAGATATTTCTGAGAACGCTCAGCAAGCCTGTCCGCGTTCTGACCATTGTCACCATTGGGGTGCCAGATCTTTGGGTGCGTGCCGTGAAGTTCTCTATGGAAGGGATGCAGACACACCCCTGCTCCTTTCTTTATTGCGCCTCTATTGCCCAGTCTAGAAGCTGATACCCCAGTTTTTCTCAGAATTTCAGCAACAAAGCTCTCTCAGCTTCATAAGGAACTCCTGGTCTTAGGACGTTATACACCCCCGGTCCTTGGGAGGGTTAACTCCCATGCTGGGTTTGCGTGGCACACACACTCCCGAGTAGTCCCAGACACCAATGCAGAATGTGGGGTTCACGTCCTCTCTGCAGATGACCGTGGCTGGTTATTGGGTCAAGGTCAAAGGTTTGGTTCCTTCTCTGCTCTGGGCAAGTTCTCTCAGTATAATGACTGACAAGGGGAGTGTCAGGTATTACCCTCCACCCCCACCTTAGATCCTAAAATGTAAGTCACTGATGATAACCAGTCAACAATTGTTGGTTATCTGCCAACTGCGCCAGCCAGCGTGCGAGGAGCTTTATGTACATTCTCTATCTCCTTCGAATCCAGAATGACTCTGACACAGCACAACTTGCCGCCTATGGGATCAGAGGTCAGTAGGAACCCGAGAATGCACACTCCCTGGCGTGAGAGATTATACTTTTCCGTGCCTTAGTCCCTCATTTATCAAATGAGGCAGTTAGACCATATGTTCTTTAAAACTCTTTCTGACTCCAAAGTTCAATTCTGTTGCCTTCCTCAGGAATATCTACAACCCAATAGAAGTCAAAACTTGAGACCCCAGGGGTGCCTGGGTGGCTCAGTGAATTAAGCGTCTGACTCTTGACTTAGGCTTGGGTCATGATCTCACGGCTCGTGGATTCAAGCCCCGCATCTGCCAGTGCAGAGCCTGCTTGGGAGTCTCTCTCTCTCTGTCTCTCTCTCTCTCTCTCTCTCTCTCAAAATGTATGAACTTAAAAAATTAAAAAATTAAAAAACAAAACAACAACTTGAAACCCCAAAGAGCCATTGGACTGATTGTAGAAATACGTCTGTATCTATATCTACATATCAATATATCAATGGGTTATTATTCTAAGGAGGGAGTTTTTCAAAATCGTCAGCTAAGGATTTTGTTTTCAAATCTGAAGAGACCAAAAGGTCGCCTCGGCCAGGCTTAGAGAATTAAGGGGTCTTATTGCCTCATTTGTGAAAGGCCTGCAGCAGACTGTAGACTTTCGCTCTTTATGTCTACAATTTATTTGCAGCGTTTTCCTTTGCCCATGGTTCACCTCTGTCCTCAGGGAGGCTTTTTTTTTATGGGCAAGACGGTCACCAGAAGTGATGGAGGTTTACTCCCATTGCTGGGGAAAATGCACTGTTTTCCCTCCCCGTCGAACAGGTTTCCCTTTCACACGGATTGGCTCATCCCCAAACCGTTCTCGAGAAATACTGGGAGTCCATTCTCGTGGGCCTACGTTATTATCCATGCTTAAATCAGTCACTGTGACAGAGGGGGTGACGGTTGCCAATTGTCATGTACCAATTAGGGTCTATCCCTCAGAGCTGGCAGATTCAGATCCACCCAAGATTGCTTGAAGTAGGGCAGATTCTCCCAAGGAAATTCTGGGTAATGTAGCTGGTCAGGATAGAGTGGGTTACGGCACAGTAAGACGCAAGCCTGACATCTTAATTGCTTACAACACTTAGGACATTTCTTGCTTATGTTTGATGGGGGTCCGCTGGGGGGGCTGTGCTCATGGTGGTCACTCCCGGGCTCAGGCTTCTGGAGACTCTATCTCAGCACATGGTTTCGGCATTGTTGTGGCAGGGAGAGAATGCCGGGGTGTGGGGGGGATACCAACACCAGGAGTTAAATGTTTCCACTTGGAAATGACACGCACCCTTTCTGCTCCTGTGGTGTTGGTGAAAAGCAAGCCAAATGGTGAAGTCCAGCTTTGAGAGGCCAGGAAGGTGCAGTCCTTTTGAGTCCCTGGAAGGAGAGGGGGACTGCGTCAGTGAACAGCAATGATGTCTGTCATCACGAGAACGGATGCAGGTTGGTCACCAACAGATCCTCAAGGTGATACTTCTGAAATCCTGACAAAAGGGAATGGTGACGAACTGAAATGGTCAGAACACTCAAGTTGGAGAGTGATTGAAATTTGCCAGCTAGGTGTCTCCAGGCGATGAATCTTTGAGCATCAATGTTCTCAACTGTAAAAATAGGGATAACAGTATTTATTTTGCAGGGTCTTGATGCCGTTCCATGAAAGAATGCACGTGAAAGTGTATTATATATTTGTGACCTCTCTGTGCTACATAAGAGTTATGTTAACTCTTCTTTGACGCCAACGTATATGAAACCTTAATATCAACAGTTCTCGGTTTTGGAATGCGCTTGGTCAAGGCAATCGCTGACTCTGCCTTTGACCTCTGCTCATCACTCTGACCCCACTGTGCTCTCTGAGAATATAGAAGGATGATAGGAATGGTTCTGGTTTTTCAGATAGTCTCCTTGGGGGAAAATGTTCCTCTGTCTCATTCGTGCTTTCATTTCACACCCGTGTCAGTGGGCTAATTCCTCCTAGATGAGATGCGGTTTTCGTTTCCTAAAGGTTTTGGGAACGTGAGCTTTCTGAACGGCACAGGAGGAGCAGGGGGGCCGGTATATGGTCCAGTGGCAAATATTCCATCCCGAAAGTCCAAAGGTCCGAGTTCTGTTTAGGGCTCTGCTACATGTAAATTGCACGACCCCGGACAAGTCAACCCACACGTTCAGCCTCATTGTGCTAATTTGTAAAGTGCAGATAAAAATTCCAGCCCCATCTTCCACTGAGGACTTTTGAGAGGACGAAGGAATTAAAATTCCCATTCTATATCCCCATATATGCACAGAATACTTTCAAGGTGGGAGCAAGGCACTGAGCCAGGTGCTGAGGGGAAATCAGTTAATTGGATGTGCAAGATGCACGCGTGCGTGTGGCCTGTGTGGCTCCCTGGGGCGAAGGTGGGGGCTTAACATCATGCAGTGGTAAGCACTCTGGCTGTCTTAGGTCCTGCACACCTGAGGCAGCACTCGGGGTGGGAAGATGGGCACCCCAAGGGGACCACACTGGTTGTACCCCTCCAGGAACCCTTCCCCACTTTGGTGGCCCCATCAAGCAAAGTGGGTAGGCGAGTGTGCATGTGTCAAGGGTATCCATAAAGTGCCCCAACTGGCATATGGGGACGACTACCCCAGGGGTGGCAACTTACCTGTACAAGGAATACAGGTACGCCCTTCTCGGGTTTTGCAAATCATTCTTCTGACCCAGCTTCCCAATCAGGAGAGGGGCAACGGGAGAGTTTTACAGTAGCCTTTTCAGTGGAAGGGGGGTCACCCCACTGCTGGGTGGGCACTGTGCTTCAGGCCCTCGCAGAGAGCCCTGAGGATGTCTCTGTCCCTTCCTAGTGCTGATTTGGCCACTGGTTCCCCTGGTGGTTTTGCTGGAGCAGGGCTTTGGGTGAGGGCTAATTAGATAATGCCTGGGAAGCATTTGGAGCTCCTTGGAGACAAGCAAGCTCTCAATGTATTATTAATAGTGGTGAGCACAGTGTTTCCAAACAAAGACATGCCTACTTAAATACCCGGTGGGGGTGGGAGTGGGGGAGGGGTGGGGGAGGTACAGGGGAGGCAGGAACGCTGAACAAGCCAATGAGACAGCCCATCTTTTGGGGAGGGCTTCAGCCCCATCATGTGATCTGGAGTCAGGGCAGAGGCAGGGACGGCATTATGAGATGGGAATTTGTAGGGCATCCCTTCAGTAGGCAGGCAGTGCTTGTGTGGACAATGTGAGCTGGCAAAGGGGATTTCCTGCTAAACCAGTCTGTGGCTGTGATGTGGGAGCTGAGGAGAGAAATCAGCCTGAGTCCTGGCCAGTGCTCCCCTCAGGGTTGTTTCCTATCGAGGGGACTGTGCCAGCTTCCAGAGGAGAGCCCGAGCTGGCTGGCATTCTTCCAAGAGAGGTCAAACACCTGGGTCCTTAAAGAACTGATTTGGAGGTGGAGGTGTCCATTCTTGTGTTAGGGGTTGTGACACTCCTCCCAGTGGAGGATTTAGCTTGGAAAACTCACACCTCTGTCCCTGGGGTGAAGTCTCTTATGGACTGGATGTGTACATCCCCTCAAAATTCCAATGTTGGAGTCCTAACCCCTGATGGGATTATGTTTGGAGGGGATTAGGGATCGGTGAGGTCATGAGGATGGGGACCTCCATGATGGGACTGGCACCTTTCCACGAAGAGATAGCAGAGCACTCTCTCCTTCTGTGTCTCCACCAAGTGAGGCAGATGCAGTGAGAAGGCAAGCTGTCTGCACACCAGGAAGAGATACCTCACCAGAAACCGAATTGGCTGATAGCTTGGTATCGGGCTTCCCAGCCTCCAGAACTGTGAGAGGGAATCGGCTGTCACTCACATCGCCCAGTCTGTGGTACTTAGTTATGCAGCAGAGCAGACTGAGACAAAGTCTTAATCTCCAGTCCCTTAGAATGTGATCCTATGTGGAAATAGGGTTATCACAGATGTAAATGAAGAGGGTGGGCCCCCGATCCAATGGGACTGGTGTCCTTATAAGAAAAGGAAAAGGGGTGTCTGGGTGGCTCAGTTGGTTAAGCGTCCGACTTTGGCTCAGGTCATGATCTCACGGTTCGTGGGTTTGAGCCCCATGTTGGGCTCTCTGCTATCAGCCTGTCAGAGCAGAGCCTGTTTCGGATTCTCTGTGCCCCTCTCTCTCTGCTCCTCCCTGCTGAGGCTCTCTGTCTTTCAAAAAATAAGTAAAACCTAAAAGAATGTACAAAGCACCCACTTTGGTACTTTGTTACAGCACCCCCCGGGGAAACTAATGCCCTGGGGTCAAGGGCATTGGGTGGCTCCATCATGCTGATCATAGTCACCTCCAGTGGCCTTAGAAAACCAGCCTCACCCAGCAGGACTCTGCCCTCTTTGTTTCTCTATTTCGGGAAGTCTGTTCACTTGAGCTCTCAGGTTCTCACACCAAGGCCAGGACTTGTGCTGTCAAGTCCTCACACAGAATGCTCTAAGATAAAAAAGAGCTTAGAAACCCAGAGGCTTGGAGCAGAAGAAAAGTAAGGCTGCTTTCCTGTTCGGTGAAAGGGCAAGTGTCTCTGAATATCAAAAAATCACGCGTTGTTGGAGCCCCTGGGCGTCTCAGTTGGTTAAGGGTCCGACTCTTGATTGCGGCTTAGGTCATGATCTCATGGTTCATGAGTTCGAGCCTTGAGTTGGGCTCTGGGCGACAGTGTAGAATCTGCTTGGGATTCTCTCTCTCTCTCTGTCCCTCTCCCACTCACGCTCTCTCTCTGTCTCTCAAAAATAAATAAATAAAAACATTTTAAAAATCTTTTTTATAGTCTTTTTTTTTTAGTTTATTTTCATTTATTTACTCCTTGAGAGACAGAATCCTAAACAGGTTCTGCACTGTCAGTGCAGAGCCCCACACGGGGCTCGAGTGCATGAACCATGAGATCATGTCCTGAGCCAAAGTCAGGAGTCAGATGCTTAATCAACTGAACCACCCAGGTGCCCCACATAACATCAATTTCTTATATTTTGGTTTTGTTAAAACCAGTTGATTTTTCTTTTCTTTTCTTTTCTTTTTTTTAAAGTAAGCTCTATACCCAATATGGGGCTTGAACTCATGACCCCAAGATCAGGAGTCACCTGCTCTACTGACTGAGCCAGCCAGGTGTCCCTAAAAAAAAAAATCTTAAAAAAAAATCACACATTGTTATTTCTCCTCATGAGTCATCAGGTGACGTTTTATTAGAGGTCACCCAATCTTGTCCTAGGTCAGTCCCATCAATTACCATAGGGCAATGGGTGGGTTTAGTATGGGTAAGTAAAATCCTGACCTACTAGACAATCAGGCAGGTTCTAGCTTCCAACCATCTTCACTGTGCCTGGTGATCCCCGCCCTCCCCTCCCCACCCCCCCAAACGGGGCCTCAAGGCAGAGGACTTTACAGACCTCCCAGTGTCCCCTTTTCTCCCTCCTCCCCTCCAACTCCTGCTGAATAATTCCCAATCACAGGGCCCCAAAATAGGTAACTTTGAGGCACGCAAACCTCAGCTTCTGTTTGTCATGTGTGTGAACAAACCCAATAAAATAGATCATGTTACCAAAGCCAGTTGTACCATGTCATTTAAACTAGTAATTAGCAGTCTTAGAGCTGGCTTTTCTGCAGCCACTTAACCACCACTACCCCCTTCCTGGTTCAGGGCAGAGGCGACAGAGCCGAGGGGAAGTTCGTCCACAGACACTTGGCACTATCTTGGGGTAGATCGCCTTTCAGAGTAAGCATAAACCTCCAGCGACCTCAAGCCCAGAATCAACCTCTAGAAGGTTGGTTCAAAATAGCACCCTGAGGCTTTGCCTTCGGGGAATGCCCTCCCCCACTGGCATCCCTGCCTCGCTGCGAGGGGCTGATACCATTAACCCAGGAAATAAAGCCTTCTTTATTTGTGGCAGTTAAGCTGTCCTGTTGACTCAACTAACCAAGCCTTCTGTCTCCAGATGTTAAGAGCCAGTGTATTTAGGTTGAGAAGAGATACAGAAACTTGTATGGGAATAACTTACTTTTTAAATTTGCCGAAGGCATGATGAATCCAGAACATGACTTCCGGTTATTAAAAATGTTCTCATTTTTTTAAAGGTCTGTGGATGCTAATAGAAACCAGTCTGTATGTTAAAAACAAAATGCAAGTATTAATTAATGTGGGTAGATAAGGATTTTATTTAGAACAGACAGCCTGTATAGGTTTTTGCTGGTGTGGGCATTTATTTTTTATTATTATTAAAAAAATTTTTTTAATGTTTTTATTCATTTTTGAGAGACAGAGAGATATGGTGTGCTAAGGGGGGAGGGGCAGAGAGAGAGAGGGAGACAGAGAATCTGAAGCAAGCTCCAGGCTCTGAGCTGTCAGCACAGAACCCAACGTGGGGCTCGACCCCACCAACCATGAGATCATGACCCGAGCTGAAGTCGGATGCTTAACCGACTGAGCCACCCAGGTGCCCAAGTGGTGTGGGCATTTAGAAGTATTAAGCGGAGGCGCAAGTCGGGCTGGGGCTTGGAAAACTTATGGGTTGGTTAGTTAATTGTGCAAACTAGTAGTGGGTAGTTATTGTGGTGAGACCTTATGCTAGGCACTGAGGGGGTGAGCCAGGAGTCATTCCTACTAAGGGCAAGGAAACAATAATGACTTCTGTGGTGTATCCCTTAGGCACTGTATTATATTCTGACTATATTATCTTACTGAATCCTGATTATTCCCACTCGGAGCCATGGAGTAACTTGCGGGATTCACCTGGTCAGAAGGGCCAAGGCTGCAGTATGAATCCAAGTCAGCCTAATTCCAAAGTCCTGGACACACACTAACCCTCAAGCAAGGTAGACTGTGAGAACTGGTGTAAAGTCATCCAACAGAAGCCCAGGGGAAGGAGAAATTGATTCCAACTGGGCAAGTCAGGCAAAATTCTGTGATGGAGGTAGGATATGAACTGGTCTTTCAAAGGTAGTGAGATTGTAATAAGCAAAGATAATTGCGTGGTATTCTTGGTGGAGAGCAAACAGCTCCAGCAAGAGTTCCAAAGGAGGCCAGCGCAGGGTTGTGTAAAGAACGGGAATTACCTGGAATGGCAGGTCTGAAGAATGTGTGGTAGAGATGGTCCGACAGAGGTCATATTGGCAAAGGTCTTGAATGCTACCCTAAGGGACTTGGAGTTATGCTATTAAGCAAGGGGTAGTGATTAGACCATATCTAAAGAGAAGGGTATAATTAGAACTGTTTTCTTGGAAGATAATTCTCATAGCAGGGAGGATTGATGGGTCATCAGGGACAAGATTGAGACCCAGCAAAAGCAGTTAAGAGGTCAATGCAGTTGGAAGGTGTGGGCTGTTGAGAGATGGACCCAGGACCCGGGGCAATGGCAGTGAAAGAAAGGACAGATTCCAGCAGAAGGTTGAATCAACAGGACTGGCCCTCTGGAAGGCCAGAGCAGGGCCAGCTTTGTGGGTGTAAGAGAGCAAAGGGCCCTGAGTTAGGTTTGGTGCTTTGCTGTTATGTCTTGAAATTCTTGGTCATTTTTGAATAAGGGGTTCCCACATTTTCATCTTGCACTAGGCCCCACAAATGTAAGTGGGCCTGGGCTTGGGTTATAGAGCTGGACAAATCCCTGTTCTGTCTTTCAAAAGCTATGAGGATGTCAGTGGGTCACGTACTTCCTGGCTTCCTCAGTTTCCTTGTCTGTAAAATGAGACCAATAATCATTGAGGACTAGAGAACATTGTGTAATAACAACCACTTTTGAGTACTTGCATGCCACGTTCGGGGGGGAAACCCCTTTACATCAACGACAAATTTAATCATTATGACACCCTTATGCTATAGGCACTAATTTTTTTAATGTTTACTTATTTTTGAGAGAGAGAGAGAGAGAGAGAGAGAGAGACAGACAGACAGACAGAGAGAGCATGAGCGGGGGAGGGGCAGAGAGAGAAGGAGACACAGAATCCAAAGCAGCCTCCAGGCTCTGAGCTGTCAGCACAGAGCCCTACACAGGGCTCGAACTCACAAGCTGTGAGATCATGACCCGAGCTGAAGTTGAACGCTCAACCGAAGTTGAACGCTCAGCCACTCAGGTGATCCCTGTAGGCACTATTTTTATTCTGATTTTACAAAGAGAATCAGAGGGGTTGCACCATTTCTAAGTGGTAGACATGGGGTTCAATTCCTGATCTGCCTAATCCCAGAGCATGTGGTGGCCCCATACTCAGCACTGTTCAATTGTGCCATGGTCACTATAGCTATTATTAATGGGTGGGGAAGGGACAGCAAAGAGGCAGAAGTGACCTTGGTGACTGGATGAGTGGGGATATCTTTCTCTGCAGAATGAGGGGAACCCAGGAGAACTCCCCAGTTGGGATGGGAATGGAATGATGACCTTGACTTTGGGTGGCCTGCCTTGAGACATTCTGGTTTCTCCTTCCATGCATTATCTGAGCTATCTCTCACAATAATTCTATCATGCAGGTTTTATTTCTTATGGTTCCTAAGGTACGGGCTGATTCAGCTTAGTATGTAACCCTGCTAGGGAGATTTCCATTTACCAGGGTGACTGGGAACCTCGAAATGCCACCAAGAGTTGGGAATGAGTCCTATCGGTGGAAATTAAGACATCTTAATATACCAGCAGACTGGCATGATTCCCACCATAATCTTGTACTGTGGCTGGTGACTAGGTCTGGCTGCATTTCCCCTCCAGAGACATGTAAGAGAAACTGGATGATGTGGGGGGCGGGTGTCTTCAGATGCGTGGTCCCAGGATGCACAATTCATGTCCTGCACCTTCCTCCTGATTCATCATTTGTGGCTCAGTGGGATTGAACTCATTAAGTGCCTTCCAGAGAGCAGGGTGTGATTGGGGACATTGGGAAGTTCCAAACATTAGTGTGTGTTGGAGGCCAGTGGAAAGGTAGGAACAACATCCCACCAGTCACGGAAAAGGGCCCAGGTCAGGCAGAAAAGATGAACAGTTTTCTCACACCATCATAGTGAACAGATCTGGCCTTTGGGGCTATAATGTCAGTGAACCCAGGGCACCTACGGGTCTTGGCATACAGAAGAGGGAATGTGCCCAGAGATCAGCATGTTTGTTCCTGGGCCTTATGCAGGTGCAGTGGATCACCCTGCCAAATGTGTTTTGGATAGTTCAGGACACTATCAGTTTTAGCTGATTTTTGCATACTTCTAGACTAATCCAGCTCCTTAGGAGGGTGAATGAAAATATACGGAGGCAGAAGCATTGGAAAGCCCTATTATACCTTAAGGGGCCCCGTCTAGGAATGCTGCCTGGGATTTGGAATGGTCCAGAAAATGGTGTTTGGAAAAGGAAGAACTCTTCATCAGTCAATCACTTGTCCTGATTTGAAGGGGTCGGGGTAAGGACTGCTGAATGCTCATTGAACAAAGGGATTCATTCCTTGATATGCAAAAAGAAATGTTTACACGCTTTGTAAATACTTCAATCATTGTAGGAATACACAATATAGAGGGCAACATGCCAGTTGATCCCCTCTTCCTACCCAAGGTAACTACTAATTTATTTCGAAGTGAGAAGTGGGCATTTTGCCTCTTGCACTCTGTCACTTAAAGTAAGTTAGGAGGATTCTTCTGAATTTAACAAAAATAAGTGCTCATGGGATGGAATTGAATTTGGTGTAGTGGAAAGAGCACTGGACTAAGTAAGGTCTTGATGCTTAACCAGATTCGGCCACTAAGATGGTCTCTTGCAGGGTCTTCCATTTAAGACCCCAGCGGGACCTATTAGGACAGAGTAGGATTGCCATTTGGGAACCTGGAAACCAGGAGATTCACTATGGCCCAACCTCATTCCATTTACAAGGTATCTGATCCCAGCCCTGTGTGACCAACTTTCTACTCATGCTTTGACATTTTTCTGCCTCTAGGGTTTTGGTGTTTGGTGTTCTCAGCCCTCCTGACTTCAATCAATTTGACTATTGGGTTGATCCTCTTTTTGGTTGGATGCATTTCTACTAATCTCACAGAACTTCCACAAGAAGTCTCTAAAAACTTGGGCGAATACTCGATAAAAAGAGAGGTTAGACAATAATAGTGACCACTGACTGAGCATTTACATGATAGGCATTATGCTAAGTACTTTGCATAAACTAATTTCATAATTTTCTGTTTGCATAAACAGATTTTCTCCTCCCAACATCCCTATATTCCCCTATATCCCTAGATGGGGTTTAATGGGCTGAACAGTGAGTATGCTTTTGGCTGTAACTAATGGCAAACCCAACTCAAAGTGGTTTGAAAATAAAGACGTTTATTGGTTCACACGGGTCGCAGGAAATCCAAGGGCAGGATGGGCTTTAGAGTTGGTTGACCTTTCGTCTGTAGGAATGACTTCAAAGACCCAAGTTTTTCTATCTCTCTGCCCTGCCATTAGCATGTGAACTTGATTCTAGGGCTGGGTCTCCTCATGGTTGAGGGTTGGCCATCAGCAGCAGTTAGGGCTTCTTGCTTCCTTCTTCTTCATGTTAAGCCTAAGGGAGGGAGGAGCTTCTGGAAACTGTATTAGAAGAACTGTCCTAGCCACTCTGGGCCAATCCCCCTGTGTCTTATTGGCCTGATCTATATCATGTATCACTGACTGAAGAGCAGGATAAAACCACTTTGATTGGCTTAGATGAGTCAAGACCCACATCCAGACCTAGAGAAGTTGTAGTTAGCCTCCCCAGAGTCACACTAGCTGTATGAAGGAGAACAAAATCAGGACTCTGTCAGGAAAGAGGAATTAGGGACATGAATGTTGGGTAGGCCATCAGCAATCTCTACTGCAGTGAGGTTAGCTAACTTGCCCAAGATTGACCTTGAGCAAATTAGCTTTATTCTTAAAAAAATTTTTTTAAATGTTTTATTTGTTTTTGAGAGAGACAGAGAGAGACAGCATGAGCAGGGGAGGGTCAGAGAGAGAGGGAGACACAGAATCCAAAGACAGGCTCCAGGCCCTGAGCTAGCTGTCAGCACAGAGCCTGACGCGGGGCTGGAACCCACGAACCGCAAGATCATGACCTGAGCCGAAGCCGGATGTTCAACCAACTGAGCCACCCAGGCACCGCAAATTAGCTCTATGGTACTGCTGTACCATATTGCCTAGTGTGCCTTCCATCTCAAACATTTCACATGTCTCAATTAGAAACATTTCAACCAGTATAAGAGTGTAAATAAATGCTGTTTTAATCCCTAGACACATTTAACTTCTCTAGATAGCCATTTTTCAAATATTTTGTAAGTGCCAGTTAATGCTAAAGAGTATTTTGGCATAAGACATCTGATTGTCAGTTTATGAGTGGGGTATTTCAGTTTAAAAGTTCCAGATCTCTTTCTGATCCCAAAATATGCTAGCGCACAGGATTTCATTCCAAACAAGTCATAAAACTAAATAGTTTATTTATAATAAAAGCTGGGGAAACAAAACAACATTTATCTTCCCTTGAGTTCACTTTTCAAGACAAACTCCCCCAATTCACCTTCGACTGGGAAAAAGAATCGGAAGCACAGCATGAGTTAGACAGTTATCAGTTTCAACAACAGCTCAAACGGACTTAAATAATAAATGGAATATATTGACTTGCATCTACCAAAAAACCCAGGGCTCAGCAAGCTTCCTTTAGCTCAGTAATGTCACCAAAGATCCTACTACTTTCATTCTCTCCCATGTGTCTTTTGTGGTTATTCTTTCTTTCAAGGCTGGCTCACCACAGCATCAGAAGATGGCTGCCTGTAACTCCTAGTTTACCCCCTCTTCACGTATGTTGACAAAGGGTATATATCCCTCAAGAACTAGGAGACTTCATTCCCCCATATCCTTGGCAATGTCTCCCTGAAGCTCATTGGCCTGAACCAATCTGTGTGGCCGGGAGGAGGGACTAGGCAGATTCTCTCTTACCTTACATCCCAAACCTCAACTTTAGATTTGATCCTCAATGGTCAGCCCAGAACCAGGGCCTAAAGGAAAGGGACAAGGAAATGATGCTCAGGATGCACAAAGGTCGGCTGTAGTAGTTTACAGGAGTAAGTGTTTGCCTCTAGTTGATCAACTTACAGATTATCCCTCACAGACTTGTGGTGAGGCCACGTGGTGGCCTAGGAAGGCAGTAAAAGGAGAAGAAAGAGAAAGGGAACAATAATTAAATGGTAGGCACAGGTCACTGTGATTTAGCAAGAGTTCTCTAGCCAACCCAAAGTGTCTGTGGGTGGAAAGTTGAAAATCATGTCCTAACAAGGCTTGCTGAGTCATCTCTAGCCCCAAAGCCTTCTCGCTCCTCCGTACTGTAGGACATTCTCTTCCGAGCCTCTCTGAGAGTCTCAAACTCAATTTAATTTTTCTTACGTTCATCAGAAGCTCTAGCCACTGGCTAGTACCTCCTCATTCAGTGAAGGGTGGCTCCCCACTGAAATACATCTTTAGAAGACCCCCATTGAGAACACTTGGTTCTCAACTGGCCCAGAGTCATCTTTCTCTCTCTTTTAATTTTTAATGTTTATTTATTTTTGAGAGAGACAGAGACAGAGCGTGAGTGGGAGGGGAACAGAGAGAGAGGGAGACACAGGATCCAAAGCAGGCTACAGGCTCTGAGCTGTCAGCACAGAGCCCAACACAGGGTTCGAACTCATGAACCATGAAATCATGATCTGAGCCGAAGTTGGAGGCTCAACTGACTGAGCCACCCAGGTGCCCCAGAGTCTCTCTCTTTTTTAAAATGTTTATTTTTGAGAGACAGAGAGAGTGTGTGTGTGTGAGAAGGGGGGAGGCAGAAAGAGAGAGAGGGAGACAGAGGAGCTGAAGTGGGATCCGTGCTGACAGCAGAGAGCAATTAGAACATATATTTGTATTATAAAGTTAGGAAATGATAAATGTGATGAAGAAAAATAAAGCAGGATAAGGGCAAAGCATGGTTGCTCTTATTGATAAGGTGGTAAGGGGAGTTCTCTCTGGAAGGACCAGCATACAGTACCTGCCAGTGTTCGAGACACAGGGGAATTCCTGAATAATTAATTTGTGACTGGTTTGGTAGACCCAGAGTTGGGGCCCTCTCAACACTCTCCCTGGAAGCAGACCTGTTTTGTTCAGTCCAGATTGAATACAAACTCTTTGGTCTTTAAAAAGAAGGATCAAGGGGCGCCTGGGTGGCTCAGTCGGTTAAGCGGCCAGCTTCAGCTCAGGGTATGATCTCATGGTTTGTGGGTTCAAGCCCCGCATTGGGCTCTGTACTGACAGCTCAGAGCCTGGAGCCTGCTTCTGATTCTGTGTCTCCCTCTCTCTCTGACCCTCCCCTGCCTCACACTCTGTCTCTCTCTCTCAAAAATAAATAAACGTTAAAGAAGAAATTAAAAGAAGGATCAAATAAGGGGCACCTGGGTGGCTCAGTCCAACTTCAGCTCAGGTCATGATCTTACAGTCTGAGTTTGAGCCCTGCCTCGGGATAGTTCAGAGCCTGGAGCCTGCTTCGGATTCTGTGTCTCCCTCTCCCTCTGCCCCTCTTCCCATTCATGCTCTCTTGCTCTTCTCTCTCTCTCTCTCTCTCTCTCAAAAATAAACATTTAAAAAAGAGAAGGATCAAATAAACCATTCTACTTTAAAATGGAAAGGGCAAAAATGCAAAGGAGTAGGTATATAAATACTAATTTGCCTTTGAATTTTTTGCACATTTACAGATAGCTTTATGAGTGGAAAAACGGTCCTTAGCGTTCATCTGTGTGTTTGCAAATGAGCATTTTCCCCAAATGGGCCCACGCAGACTAGCTTCCCCTCACTGGTGGGCTAGTTAGTGAAGCCCATGTGGATACAGCGAAAGAAAAGCACCAATTTGACCCAAGCATTCTTTGACCTACATGTTTACGTGGGGATTGAGAGTAGAATGAGTTGTCACTGAAAATATGTGCTTTGTGTGTTTAAAAGATAAGTATTTTTTATTGCTAATTAGTGTTGGACTCACACACATTTGTCATGCTGTTATGTCAGATTCATTTGTTCTTTCAAACCCAACTGCCTTAATTAATCTTTCTCCGTCCACTCTGTTTCAGTCTGGCTGGAACTCAGACTGTGAGACTCTTGTAATGGGATTTCTACTTAGCAAATCTTGAATTTTAAAGTGAAATACAGAGTCTGAATCCTGTTAAAGAACCCACCCTTTGGTCAATCCAAGAACTAGCCCTTGGGGCACCTGGGTGACTCAGTCAGTTAAGTGATCCAACTCTTGATTTTGGCTCCAGTCATGATCTCAAGGTTCCTGGGACAGAGCTGTGTCAGGTTCTGTGTCACAGAACCTGTGGGATTCTCCTCCCCCTCTCTCCCTGCCCCTCCCCTGCTTATGCCCCCAAGCACTCCCACTGGCATGCTCCCTATCTCAAAATAAAAAGAATAAAATTAAAACAAAAGTAATTCTTTAAGGACTAAATGAAATACTTAATAGTTTTACACCAGATGTCATCTGACTCATCTGACTGTTAAGATGGGTGGAATTGGACTCCAATGTTTAAGAAAAATCTAATTGATGGGTAAATGTGGTATTGATAAAATTCTGTCACTGATTCAGTTTTTTTTTTTTCCTGGAGAGTGAGAAAAACTGTCATTGTTCAATTTTTAAAAAATGTTTATTTACTTATTGTGTGTGTGTGAGAGAGAGAGAGAGAAAGAGAGAGAGAGAGAGAGAGAGGGTGGAAGAAAGAGAGAGAGAGGGGGCAGAGAGAGAGGGAGAGAGAGAATCCCTAGCAGGCTCCAGTTCCCACTGCAGAGCCCAACATGGGGCTCGAACTCATGAACCATGAGATCATGACCTCAACTGAAATCAAGAGACAGATGTTTAACTGACCGAGCCTAAGTGACCCTGTCATTGTTCAATTTTAATAACAGGCCATCTTTTAAAACATTTTGCCCCCTGATACTACATTTGGGAAGTGTTGTCTAAGCGAATCCGTATTCTGCTAGAAGTAATATTCTGACCTTACCAGTAATAAAAACGGTGATGACATGTGTATGTCGTTTTAGGGCTTACAGGGGTGTCAGATCTATTATTCTATGATCAGACCCTGAAAAGAACAGTCAGGGGCAATTATTAGAATTATGACCCATTGAAATGATGCAAGAGAGGGTGAGTGAGGTTGGTCCAACTCACATCCCTCGCAGGCGCAAGAATTGGGACAGAGGCTGACCAACCCGTGTCCAAAACCCCATGTGCTGTTCTTAGTGCAGATGCGTAGACGCTGGTGTCTGGAGGCCCTTCCCAAGTGGCTGAACTTCAGAGCCGTGATGAGGCCATGAGAGCAAGAGCAGACCCAAGGCGCCTGGCGGTGACCCGAGGCAGGGCCGGAAGGTGGAGGTTTCAAGGCCTACCTCCTGTCTTCTTCAATGCGGTTCCATCTGCACCGGTCATGATGCGTCCTTGCTGATCCACGGGCTCTGGCGGACCAGGGTGGATAAGGCTGAGACCTAGGGAAGCGGAGGAATTTAGGCCACGTGCTAGGCCCTCATCTCCAGCTGACCTGGCTTGTTTCCCTCGCCCCACGCTGGTTATTTTACCTGCCCCGACAAAGATTTTTCCGCGGCCATAACCGGGCCGATCCCTCAAATGAGCTCCAGCTAAGAATAAACGCAGCCCCAGGGAACATGGTCATTAAAAACACCCCGGCAGGATCGTAGCAACCACAGGCCCACAGAGCCACATGCAACGTCCTCGGGGCCAGCTGGGTTTCAGGACACGGAATATTACCTAACACCCCTCACGGAGAGTGTGGCGGCATTGTGTCATCAAGCATCTTATTAAATCTGCAGCCAAAGGGACGGATTGCACGCTGAATGAGATAAAGGCTATTAATAGGCTCACATCAGGCCAGGTCAGCCCTTGACATCCAGTGGGTTAGGAATTAACCCGTGCTTTGGGGAGCTTTTTAAATCTCAGAATTGTGGATAAGGAACGGCAGACCGGAGCACCTGAGGGGCTTGGTCGGTTAAGCGTCCTACTTCGGCTCAGGTCATGATCTCACGGTCTGTGAGTTCGAGCCCCGTGTAGGGCTCTGTGCTGACAGCTTGGAGCCTGCTTTGGATTCTGTGTCTCCCTCGCTCTCTGGCCCTTCCTGGCTCGTGCTCTGTCTCTCAAAAATAAATAAACATTATTTAAAAAAAACGGCAGACCTATCTCCTCTTTATGCTGTCCCTGCCCCATATCCCCTTGTCACTTGTGTCAAAGACAAATATATTCTGTGGCTTGCCAGGGCTGACAATGGCCAACATTAGTTTCCTTAGGAAGATGCTATGTCATCACCCTCTGGATGCTGATGTGAAGGCCAATTTTTTAAGCCTGAAGAATAGCCTTTAGATGTTAATGATTAGAGGTGGTTTATGGAAGTTCGGCAAATGAGCAGCTTCCCCAAGAATGGTTGGATTCCTCCAGTCCGAGGGACCCTGGGGGAGTCCCTCGGGTGGCAGCCAGCTGGAGGCGAGGAGCCTCGGGGCAGGAAGGTGGCTCCCCGGAAGGGACAGCCAGGGGCAGGGGGGAGGACAGGAGGGCTGCAAATGCGTGCTTTGTGCTGGGAGGAGTGATTTGAGCTGGGTAACCGAGGGCCAGAACATTCGGAGCAGAGGCTGGCAGGATGGAAATGAGGCCCAAATAATGCACGGCTCCTCATTTGCTGCATTTGTCAGCTCCTTCCAGCATCTGGAGCTCAGCTCCTGCCCTGTCCTTTGCCTGAAATGCCCTTCCTGGGCTCCTTCCTGCCCGGGCGTGCTCCCACTCATCTTTCAGGACCCAGCTCAAATGTCACCTGCTCTGTGGAAGCCTCTCTCTGACCCCGCAGAGTGTTAGAGCTCCTTTCTCTGTGACCCCCACCAACCTTTGTGCACCTGATGGCACTTGTCTCACTGACTGCGATCGTCCCCTGCATCCCCGTCTCCCCGAGCTGAACCCCTAGCCTCTCCTAGGGAAGGCTCTATGTCTTCCTTGCTTTGGACTGGTGCCCGGCATAGTGCTTGACTCCCGAAGTCTAGGCACTTGTTAATTGAAGAAGACAATACTTCTGTGTTCTGCTATCCCATAATAGTCTCTATTCCTGTTTTCCTTTTCCTTTTTTTTTTTTTTTTACTATATATTATGAGAGAAAGGGAGGGAGAGAGAGAGAGAGAGAGAGAGAGAGAGAGAATCCCAAGCAGGCTCTGCGCTGTCAGCACAGAGCATGACATGGGGGCTTGATCTCACAACTTGTGAGATCGTGACCTGAACCAAAATCAAGAGTTGGACGCTCACCTGACTGAGTTACCCAGGCGCCCCCTTTCTCTCTTTAAAAAAATTGATGACCTCCAGGTAACTGCCGAAACGAACCTTATACAGACTAAATTTGGGTGCGTAGGAGCTACCACATCGTCCGGTGAACAACTGGAGGATTGTGGGGAAAATAAAACTCACGAAATGGTCAAAGGTGAAGGTCAAGGGTGGAGGTCATTGGATGCTGCAGTACATTGTCCCCCCTCCTGCCCTGTCCCCCGCAAAGGTGTGTTCAAGTCCTAAACCCTGTGCCTGTGAATGGGACCTTATTTGGCCAAAGGGTCCTTACAGATGTAACTTGAATTTGGATCCCATGATGAGATTGTTCTGGATTGGCTGAGCCCTAAGTCCGATGACAGGGGTCCTTATAAAAGATTGGAAAGGAGGGGCGCGTAGGTGGGTCGGTCGGTTAAGCATCCGACTTTGGCTCAGGTCATGGTCTCGCGGTTCGTGAGTTTGTGCTGACAGCTCAGAGGCTGGAACCTGCTTTGGATTCTGTGTCTACCTCTCTCTCTGCCCCTCCCCTGTTCATTTTCTGTCTCCCTCTCTCAAAAATAAATAAAACATTAAAATTTTTTGTTAAAAGAGAGATGGAAAAGGAGACACGGAGTCACACAGGGGATAAAGCAATGTGAAGGAGGGTAGAGATTGGAGCTTCAGGCCGAGGAACACCGGGGATTGGCAGCAACCACCAGGGTTAGGGGACAGAGCCTCCAGACAGAACCAACCTGTAAACATTTTGGTTGTTCGTTTGTTTTTTAACTTTTTTTTTAAGTTTGTTAATTTATTTTGAGAGAAAGAGTGTGTGTATGTGAGCCCTGAGAGGCAGAGAGAGAGAGAGTAGAGAGAGAATACAAAGCAGGCTCCACGCCATCAGCGCAGACCCCCACGCGGGGCTCGATTCCACCACCATGAGTCATAACCTGAGTGTAAATCATGAGTCGGACCCTTCAAACGACTAAGCCATCCAGGTGCCCTGACACATTGGTTTTGAACTTCTTGCCTTCTGAACCGTGACAGAATCAATTACAAGCTTGTGGTAATTGTGCCGGCAACTCTGGGAAACTAATACTGATGCCACTGAGGATTTCAAATAGAGTCACCTGATGACGAACAGGGATGCTGGGGAGCAGTGTCGCATAATGGTCAGACGCCCAGGATTGGAATCAGGTGGTCTGAGTGTTCTCCTGTCTACCATTAGTGCCTCAGTTCCCTTGTCTGAAGAATGGGGGTGATGACCTACTAGTGCCTCATTAGTGCCAACCATACAAGGTTCTGGCAGGCAAGGGAAGGGTAATTGAGACAATAGATGGACAGTACTGAGGGCTGTCTGGCTGGCTTAGTCAGTAGAGCGTGCGACTCTTAATCTTGGGGTTGTTAAGTTCAAACCCCGTGTTGGGTGTAGAGATTACTTAAAAATAAAATCTTAAAAAATAACAAGGACTTAGTATGCACAGAGGAGACACGCAGCAAATTTTAGTACCCAATTACCAGATGAAGACAAGAGATGTTTCGTGGCCTGTAGACATTACCTGTACAACACGGCACTGTACATAAGAGCAGTATTCAACCCTCACAACTGCTGAGAACCCAAAACCTCCCACTTTTCCAGAGGCGTACAGCCAGCTTCCTTTAGGTTGTACCTTTGTACTGATTTCCAGGCATCTGTTAAGTTATCAGGATAATCGCATTTTAGAGTTTATCAGTCATCAAGTGAAATGTTTTTTACCTGGGATGCCCCGAGGGCTCCGGTCCCTAACTGTGGTAATGGCGGTCCTTATGCTCCATTCAATACGTCAGAAAGCCTCACAGAAAATGCACATCGTTTTTATCCGTGGGAGGAGGGTACAGTATCATTAAAATGCTAAGTGTCTGGTTTTTTGTTTTTGTTTTTTAGCTTTTATTGGAAGGATATTTGCTAAGTGTGGTAACACTGGGTATGTGATGGAAAAGTGAGTTTACATATGCCATTTGTTTCAGATAAAAATGTACAGAATATGGGGAACACAGGGGAAATAATAAAAGTGTCTTCCTCATGCTTGCCAACCACTTAATGTTATGTTTTATATTCTGTTCTGTCCTGTTATGGTCTCTCTCGGACAAGATAGAAGCCCCGAGAGGTTCCATGAATTGTCGATGGTCACAGTCGTGTAGTAGTAGAGACAAGAGGATTCTACAGGATTTGACTCCCATTCCAAGACTCCTTCTCAAAGACCCTCCTATTTTGCATGTCTTCTGAGGAGTCTCAGTTGTTTGGTCTTGATTGCATATCCATTTGCTTGGCGTACAAGTGTGACCGGGACAGACACCCACCGCATTCACGGAGCTCACGGTCCAGGTGGAGACATAGCCACAGGAATCCTTGGGCGGCAAGTAGTGGAAACTCAGTTTTAGCAAGAGTGGGGATTTATAGTCAAGATCTCGGGGTTCCTCGTGGCACCCAGTGGCAGGAGCACCAGACCCAAGGACTTTCCTCTGACTTCCTTGGCCATTGACCTCCACGTGTCTGCTTCATTCTCTACCCTCTACCCTCCAAAAATTGGTTTCCTCTAGCTCCCGGGTCCACATGGTAAATATATAGCTGATGTTGGCAACATGGTGGCCTGAGGAAAGGTGAGTTGTTGTTTTTTATTTGTTTTGTTTTGTTTTTGTAGATTGGCAGTCTACAGAATGCTATTTAGAGCACCAGAGAAGAGCAATCAACTTAGATTTGTCCTGAGATCTGTATGGGTCAGGGATTTATACCATGTATTTTGTAATTATGTTCCTGTGGAAGAAAATATGGGGCCGCATCCGAGTACCATTCAGACCCTGCTGAGTGTCAAGGGCAAGAACCTACTAGGCCATTGATTGTAGGCAGGGACCCCAGGCCTTGGGTGAGCCATCCCAGAAACCCTGCTGCTTCCTCCTGAAATAATTTTCGTGCTGATCAGTCAACAGGGACCCTTGGTCTCCACGAAGTGAGGGAAAGGCCCTCGTGCTGTATATGCAGTGTGCCTGCCATTCTTCTGGGGTGCCCGCTGTCACCGGGGGAGGGCTGATCTAGCTTTTCCGGTTTGTCGGTTTGGTTCTCTATGTCCGGACCGCGGTGCTCCTTTTGGACCTGGTCACTCCTTCTTTCTTTTCTGATCTGTTACACCACGCAGTCATATCAGCCTGCGGTATACTCTTCTTCTTAAGGAACTCCAACTGAGTTGTAATTCTGGCAGTGGGCCTGTAACACTACTGTCCCCTTGAGGCTGGCAAATATTGGAAAGTGTATTTTAATTTTCTAAGTATCATGAGAAATATTTTTCAAAGGCATTCATTCATTAAAATCTTAAGTGCATTCGGCACCTGGGTGGCTCAGCGGGTTAAGCATCTGACTTCAGCTCAGGTCACGATCTTGAGGTTCACGAGTTCGAGCCCCGCATCGGGCTCTGTGCTGACAGCTCAGAGCCTGGAGCCTGCTTTCAGATTCTGTGTCTCCCTCTCTCTCTCTGCCTCTCCCCTGCTCACATTCTGTCTGTCTCTCTTTCTCTCTCAAAAATAAACATTAAAAAAAATCTTAAGTGCATAGTGAGTACGAGTTATGTTTTGATGTGATTTTAAAGGAACATTTGAAAAACCTTTCTGTTAAAGAATGTTTTCCACTCTGGACAAAATTCCCATGTTAGGATTTTTTGAGGCACTGAGAGTCACCATTAAAATGCAATGTATGCGTTAGAAGAATGATCCATATCATTATCTGCCATTACCATCTAGGTTAAATATGATTACTGGCTTGGTCCCCATCCCCTTGAGCAGTTTGGCTACCCCCCATGTCCCCTCTTTGGGCTGCAGGCATGCTTTTCTGGTTGGTATGAGAGTCCCCTCCCTTTCTCCTAGAGCCTCCCACTTGCTCCCTGAGGTGAGAAGGGTAAGACCTGTTTTCCTGAGGGGAAGAAAGGCACCCGCCTCTTAGTTCAGCAACCTCCAAGCTTTTTGGCCCGGCAAGAAATGCTTCTTGGAGGGACACCTGGGTGGCTCAGTCGGTTGAGTGTCTGACTTCAGCTCAGGTCATTATCTTGCGGTTTGCATGTTCGAGCCCTGCAAGGGCCTCTGCGATGTCAGTGATGAGCCTGTCTTGGATCTTCTGTCTCCCTCTCTCTCTGCCCCTATTTCTCTCTCTCTCAAAAATAAATAAACATTTAAAAAAATAAAAAAAAAAAAAGAAAAAGAAAGGAATGCTTCTTGGAGACTTCTTCAGAGCCCTGGCCAGGTCCTCTGCAGACCAGCCTGTGTCACAGTGCAGGCCCCAGTGGGGCGGGATCCCGGAGAAGTTGTTTGGGAAGGGAAAGTGTCAAGAAGAAGGTAACAGGGCCACCAGCAGGCCTGGCCTACAGTCACGGAGCATCATTGGGTCAGCAGAGCCCACAATAAAACATGTGGGGCGGGCAGGGGACGTAGGGAGGTGGAGAGGCAGAGGCAAATCCCTCTTTCTTTGTGATCCTGTCCAGTACTGGCCCTGCCCCCACCCCACACTGTGGGTTCGTTCTATACATTCTTTCCCTGTATACTGGAATCCGAGGCAGGGGGTGGTCTTATATTTGGAGCCACACACAGTTGCACACCACATGGGTAAGAAGTGTCCTTGGAGACTGACGTGCTCTGTCATCCTGGGCAGACGGGATTCTACAAGCAACTGATGAGGTCCCAAAGTCCCCTTCTCTCAGCCTATCCTCGCTCCGCTCACGTTTCTTTACACCATGTTTTAGATGATAATCCCTTGAGTGTTCCATACTATATATGTTTTTTTAAGCCTGAAGAAAACCACATTTTCCTCTCCCCTTCATTTCTGGTTATCAAAGCACCAAGGCATTTGATTTGAAAGCAAAACCAAAAGCAAACACATGAGGCCAAATGATGCTCTCCACGGCCAGGCACTGTGTGCCTGTGGATTCAAGAGCTGAGTCCGTTCACAGAAAGGCAACAACATGGAGTTTTTAGAACAGACAGAAGAGAAAAGTAGGTCAAGTTTTTCAACCTCTCAACCCTGTCATTGTCCCTTTAAGACTCTTACTGTCAGTGTTGGGGGAAGTCTGTGCAAAGCCATGGGAACTCACGCTCCAGTAAAATAAGGAGCTTAGCATTTGAGAAAGTGAGCGGGAGCCCTGGGTCTCCAAAAAGACATCCTACCCGAGAGTCCTTTACTTTTATTGGTGCATTTCAGATCAGGGCTAATAGATCCGCTTTGAACACTTTGCCATTTGTGTTGCCTTATAATACATAGTGGGAAGAAGAATTTAAATTTAATCATAAGAAACTAGGGTTTAGAGAGGTATTTTAATGAGATAGTTCTCTTTCTTTTTTTAAAAAAAATTTTTAATGTTTTATTTATTTTTGAGAGAGAGAGAGAGAGAGAGAGACAGCATGAGCAGGGGAGGGTCAGAGAGAGAGGGAGACACAGAATCCGAAGACAGGCTCCAGGCTCTGAGCTAGCTGTCAGCACAGAGCCCAATATGGGGCTCGAACCCACAAACTGTGAGATCATGACCTGAGCCGAAGTCGGATGCTCAACCAACTGAGCCACCCAGGCGCCCCGTGATATTTCTCTTTCTGAATGAAAGCTGGTAGAGCCAAGGACATAGTCATTCAAACACCCCCCTGGCCCTAAATATTGACGAGACGCCTAATACATGTACATTGGTTTCCTGTGGGTGCTGTAACAAATTACCACAAAGTCCGTGGCTTAACATAACAGAACTTTATTCTCTCACAGCGCTGGAGGCCAGAAGTCCAAAGTCAGTGTCAGCAAGTTCAAGTTCTCTCTGAAGGCTGTAAGGAAGCATCCTTCCTTGCTTCCTCTAGACTCCTACAACTCTGGTCTTTCCTTGGTTGGTGGCTGCCCCACTCCGATCTAGCGTCTCTATGGTCACATGGCCTTCTTCCCTGTGTCCCTGTCCCTATTTTCCCTCTTGTCTTTTATATGGACACTTGTTATTGGCTTTGGAGCCCACCCCAGTCTTCAGGAAGATCTCATATCAAGATCCTTAACCTAATTACATCTGCAAAGACCCGTTTCCCAAATAAGGTCACACTCACAGATTCTGGGACATGGACATACCTTTTTGGGGCCACCGTACAACTCACTACAGAGTGTTAGACATTGTGTCTGCTACTGTAGAGAAAAAGACCGCTGTTCTCTCCAGGCTCTCCTTTGGTCATGCAGTCAGAGCAGGGAGATGTGACTTGAAGTGTGTGTGTGGCATTGGGGACACATATAAACACGTCTACATGTAGAGGCAGGAGGGATGACACTTCTGGATGGGTTTTTCTCAACAGAATTTATAGGAGGGTTGTCATCTGATCTGGGCCTTACTTAGGATTTTTGTTTTGCTTATTTCATAAGAAACGTATACTCAATGCTGCAATTTAGAAGTTACACGTAAGCAAAAAAATAAAGAAGCAAAATTCGGCCACGGCGATTCTCACCACTTTGAGAGAAGTTCTATAAAATCCTTCCAGAGGATTTTTTTCTGTTTATGTAAATATATTGAAAACGCAATTTCCAGGAACAAAACTCAGAGTATAACACTCCATTTTGTGACCCAGTAGTTTTGACTTGTCAATACAGCAGGTGCATGTTTCTATGTTAATACATTTATAACCCCTATTCCAATTTTTAGTTGCTAGTTAGTGTCCCGCTCGTGGCTGTATATAACAATTATTTAACCAACCTCTTATTGTTACACGTGTAAGTGGCTTTCGGATGTTTGTTATCTTGAAAATGTGACAACGAATATTCTTTAAAAAAAATTTTTTTTATTACGTCTGTTTTTATTTTGAGAGAGAGAGACAGAGAGACAGAGACTGAGCGGGGGGAGGGGCAGAGAGAGAGGGAGACACAGAAGAGGAAGCAGGCTCCAGGCTCTGAGCTGTCAGCACAGAGCCCGACACAGGGCTCGAACACACAGACCATGAGATCATGACCTGAGCCGAAGTTGGACGCTCAATGACTGAGCCACCCAGGCGTCCTGACAATGAATATTCTGTGATATCATATTTGTGTGCTTGTATGGTTATTTTCCATAGGGTAAATTATAGGGAGTGAGGTTGTTGGGGGGCAAAGGTATAAATTTATATAGCTTTTGCTAGTTATTTCCAAAAGGTAATCTGAAAATTCATAACAGAGGGAAGCCAATCAAGTTTGTGTGTGTGTGTGTGTGTGTGTGTGTGTGTCTGTGAGGCGTGACATCCATAAATAAGGTCTCTTCCAGCTTTAAAACGTTGTGACCCTGGGATTCCTGGATTTAGGAAGTGTTAATCCTGTGTTGGAGGGTCTCAAAGGGAACGTTGTAGGTTTGGAAGAGCTCTAACACCTGCAGAGCCTGGATTCCCACATGGACCTTGACATTGCCCAAGATAACACTGGAAGTGGGACCAGAGAGGAGAGCTGTGATCAAGGGGTTAAATTCCTTAAGTAGGGTTTGGGGCTGATCTGGGGTTGGGTCGAAGATGAGGAGGGGAAGAGGTGGGAGACACTCTCCTTACTCGTGATTTCTGTTTCGGGGTTCTGCTTACTGTCTTGTCTCTGTTTTGATTTGCCTGTTTCCTGGTACTGGCCAGTCCTCTCTGTGTCTTGCATTCATACTCTCTGATTGGAAGAAGATGATTGGCTTAGCCAACCACAGGCTAGTCTAGAGCCCAGGTAACCTCACCAGCTGCTGACTAGCCTATGAACAGTCGCCTTTGTATCGAATGCCCCTCTACCCTGCCCCCAGTCAGCTGTGGTCAGCGCTGCAGGGCACCAAGCATATTAACTTTTGTGTGGAGAACCTAGAGGAGGTGGTGGGATGTGGCAGACACTTAGAAACTTAGAACTCTGAGGGGGAAATTCCTGGTGGGTTCTTTGAATTCCCAGCGACAGGAAGCTGGTTAAGGAAAAACTAAAATAGGGGGGAACTAGTGGGAATAGAAAAAAGGGAGGTGATAATGGTCATGATAGTGAACATGGAGTGCTTTCAGTGTCACAGGGCTGTTCTCTGCACTTGACATGTATAGTAAAACCAAGTGATACATCAATATCCCATAAAACACAATGGCTATTGGTAATTATCTCCTGTCCTCTGCCTGCCCCCATTCTCATCTGGAAGCTGAATGAAATTCTCTTCTTTGTGGGAGGGGAACCCTTTATAATCCACAACCCTGACATTAACTTTGTCCCTTCCTTTTCTTAGGCCTTTCCTTTTCCACATTCTGCCAACTTTCTCTTTTTTTTTTTCTTTTTTTAAAATGTTTATGTATTTTGAGAGAGAGAGCGAGTGGGGGAGGAGCAGAGAGAGAGGGAGACAGAATCCCAAGCAGGCTCCCCGCTGTCAGCACAGAGTCCAATGTGGGGCTCACACTCAGGAACGGTGAGATTGTGACCTGAGCCAAAATCAAGAGTTGGACGCTCAGCCGAATGAGCCACCCAAGCGCCCTCTGTCCACTTTCAGATTCGGTTCCCTGAAACTGCCACTTCAGATTGGTCAATATGGCGTCACTTCCTCCCCGCTCCTGCCCTCCCCCACCCCGGGACCTGAGGCACCATTTCTGGTCAGTTGAATATAAAAGCATTTGGTTTATTAGCTTCACTTTTGTGCTTTTTGTCACAATAGAAGCCACTGTTTTTTGTTAACTTTGCCATAACAGAAACCCACACATTACACCACTGAATTTTTGGGATTGTGCTTGTCACCTGTGTTATGGGGTGGAGACCAGTGGTTGTAATGTATTCACTCATTTGCTCCTTACAGCAATATATGAGGTTGGCACTGCAATTTCCCCCATTTTATAGATGAGTTAACTGAGACAAGGGATCTGAAGTGATTAAGTCACGGTCCCATACCTGATTGTGGCATCATGGGGACTCAACCTGGCAGGCTGACTCTAGCTCCTATGGGGCCTACTAGCTGTTGAGGGTGCAAGTCGGCCCTCGTCCTGCCTCTCAGGGACACTGGAGCACATTCACTTCTCACCCCTCCAATTCACGATTTCTTTGCTTCCCAAGACTCATTCCAAGAGTGACTCCTATTTCTTGGCCCACTTACTCTCCTCCTAAACCATTAGCATCTTTCGGACCCAGCCTACAGCTCATGGGACATCATGTCTACCATTTCTCACGTATTTGTTTTCAAACCAGAGTTGTTGTTGTTGTTGTTTTTTAACTTTATTTATTTTGGGAGAGAGAGTGTGTGTGTGTGAGGGGCAGAGAGAGAGAGAGAGAGAGAGGGAGAATCCCAAGCAGGCTCAGCAACGTCACTGCAGTGCAGAGCCCAACGTGGGGCTCGATCTCACAAACCTGAGATCACAGCCTGAGCCGAAACTAGGAGTCAGATGCTGAACCGACTGAGCCACTCAGGCGCCTCTCAAACCAAAATTTTATATAAATCTTTCCATCATCACCTTTTCCCCACATCCACATACTGTCTATAGTTATTTACTAGTAGTTATCTAATTTAAAAAATCAGCTCACATTTTTAAAGTGAATTTGACCAAACACACCTTCCTGACTGAAAACGGGCCAGACAACATGAAGGAATTATTAATTTTGCTTTGGGCGGTAATGGGTATGGTTTTGCAGAAGAAGATTCTTGTTTGCTGCAATTGCATGCCGAAGTATTTCAGGGGTGACGTGCCTCAGTGTCTGTAATTCACTTCCAGGGTGTGACCAAAAAAGAATTTATAGATGGAGGAAATCTGAAAAACGTAAACAATGGTAAGACCTCTGTGGTGGGGATACCGATGTTCCCTGTACAATTCTTTCTATGTTTTTTTTTTTTTTTTTTTTTTAAGATTTGAAAGGTTCCAAAAGAAAAAGTTGACATTAAAGGGCTGCTTCCTCTCACTAACATAAATGGAACACTTCTATCGCTTACCATCCTGAGAAGATAACTCTAGACGTAAATATACTGAAAATAAAACATTGTCTTTACATTCCAGCGAAGTGGAGTTGCCTGATCAAAGGCTGGGGGCCTACTCTCTTTGCAAATAAAGGGGATTAGTGAGTATTAGAGAGGTGTTAAAGAAAATCAAGTCCCAACCCAAGAATTCTCCCTAAATGATTAAAAGAGAAATGAAAAGGGAATAATTCTTTCGTTACATGTTTTGATGTTGTTTAATGCCATGACCTGTACCTCTTAAATCACCAGAAGTATTCGTGCCACAGCTGGGGAAATACTGTCCAAATTGCCTCCTTCCTTTCCTTCAATTAAACTTACCCTGAAAAAATACTAATCAGGATCAGTCCAGCTACTCAGCTTCATAATCTCGGGTTGTTTTGGCACTAGAGGAAGCACACATATTAATAAGGGCTTGATGCAAGAGACAGAAGACATTTAAAAAAACACTTTTTTAACGTTCATTTATTTGAGAGAGAGACACACACACACACAGCATGAGCCAGGGGCAGGCAGAGAGAGAGGGAGACACAGAATCCGAAGCAGGCTTCAGGCTCTGAGCTGTCAGCACAGAGCTTCATGTGGGTCTCGAACTTGCGAACCCGTGACATCATGACCTGCGCCGAAGTTGGATGCTTAACCTACTGAGCCACCCAGGCACTCTGAGACAGAAGGCATTCTAGAGATTTCTAGCAGAAATGGATTTAATGCAAGGAGTTGGGTACTGACAAAACTGTGAAGATGTGAAGAAGTGGGGGTCGGGCACCTTTGGATTCACAGTCACTTACTGAACCTTGGATTCATAATCATGCTTGGAATTCAGTTGGGAAAAATTACTAACTCTTTGGATGTCCACCACTACCTTACACCTGGCAGGCTGGTGACCAGGAATGCACCGAAAATGCCCACATCTGCTGAGTTTGTTTATCCACTGTCCCATCAGAGAAGATGACCTCCAGCCTCCCAACATCATGCAGGGGCATGTCACCATCAGAGCCCACGCCACACTGAGATCTGTAGTTGCAAAAGAGTCTGAGGGATACAGCTTCTGCTCTCTCAGACCCTGTAACATGGGGGGTGGAAGGAAGAGGGAATGGGTGCCAATAACACCTAATGTGGCAGCCTGGTCACCTAAAACTCAAGGTCACCTCAACATGAAGGCATCCCGCATTTAGCTGGGTTCTTGGTGCAGCCAGACATCTCCAGTCGTGACCATAGTCCATTAACTGTTTCTCCAACGTCTCTCTTTGGACTCTGTGTGTTGGGAGTATCTTATTATTTATTTATTTTGTTAGTTAATTATTTTTGAGGTTTTTATTTCTCCTGAGAGAGAGAGAGAGAGCAGGAGGGGCAGAGAGAGAGGGAAAGAGAGAGAATCCCAAGCAGGCTCTGAGCTTCAGCATAGAGAAAGCATGGAGCCTGGCTCGGGGCTGGATCTCACAACTTGCGAGATCATGACTTGACCCGAAATCAAGAGTCAGTCGTTTAACTGACTGAGTCACCCAGGGCCCCCTATTTTTATTAATTAATTAATTAATTTTAATTTTAATTTTTAAATGTTTATTTATTTTGAGAGAGAGAGAGTGGGGGAGGGACAGAGACAGAGGGGGACAGAGGATCCAAAGATAATTCTGTGCTGAGAGTAGCGAGCCCGGTGTGGGGCTTGAACTCACGAACACAAGATCCTGACCTGAGCTGAAGTCAGGTGCTTAACTGACTGAGCCACCTAGGAACCTCTATTTTTAATTTTTTTAAAATGCATGTCCCAGAATGTGTGTGTGTGTGTATATATACATATATATATATATATGTATTTATATTTAAATTTTTTATAAATGTTTATTCTTGAGAGACAGAGACAGAGCATGAGTGGGGGAGGAGCAGAGAGAGGGAGATCCAGAATCCAAATCAAGCTCCAGGCTCTGAGCTGTCAGCACAGAGCCCGACACAGGACTCGAACTCACGAACTATGAGATCATGACCTGAGCCGAAGTCGGACGCTCAACCGACCGTGCCACCCAGGCGCCCCCAGAATGTATATTTAAAGACAGACTGCCAAAGCAGAATTTGCAAATCCATTCAGTAAAATATCTATCAAAGACCTCTGGTTTCTCCAACACATGGGAAATCACAAATCTTTATGTATAAAGAACAGAGCAGTAACTTCTATGCAGTCCAACTGCAGCCAGGGCTTAAATTCGGGGGCAGCAGAATCATGGCAGAAATGAAGGCCAGAGCACCGGAAAGATGATTCTAGTGCAAGTACTCCCCTGGTGAAAATAATTGTTTGCCCTGTGGAGAGATTTAACACAATTACACTTTTAAACTCATCATTTAAGATAATTTCAACTTGCCCATCCCTATCTTTGTTCTTCTGCCTTGACTACAAGGGGGTGGATTTCCGGAGGAACTCAGTGAGGTACCACCTCCTTCCCTCCTTACGCTACTGAATCTTGCCATCTGGCCGCGGAGGGAAGTCAAATAGACAGTGTTTTAAGTGCCTTCTCCACCCCTCAAATGCTCTATCTGAAGTCTATCTTTGACTCATTGGTGGGAGGACAAAAAATGTGGGTAAGTGATTACATTTCGTAAGAACACGTTCTTTCCCCTTTATACTTGTTAACACTTGACAATTACACGGCAACGTTGCAGAGCGTTTTATCTTTGATATCTCTTTATATGCCATCTAATCCCTGTAAATAAAATTAATAACAGTAAGAAGATGGCCTCTCACAAAAGGATTCCTTGCTAGGGAGATTGTACACGATCAGATTCAGCCTGTAGCCCCTCTCATGCCCAACCCCGGAAATAGAGAACAAAATAATTGAGGTAAAGAACATTATCATTCCTTCTTACAGTTAATGGACAGAAGGGCTATAGAACCAACAGATAGTGTACGACCCTGAAATCCAGGCCCGGGAAAGAAAATGTTAGCTTCTGGAAATGAGGCTCAGAGAGTGGATCGAAGTAGCTGGAACTCATCCCTCTCTGCGATTTGGAGATAGCTTACTTATGAAATTAAAGTGCCAGTAAGCAGCACCCCTAAAATGTAACTAATGTCAGATGAGATGTAATCTAGGAAATTGTAATGTGCCCATCACGAGGTAATGTTGTAATGGCAGTAGCTTTTGGCGGCTGATAAGGAATATTGGAAAAGGTGGCAAAGAGAGAGAATGACAATTTTTAGTTTCTCCGGCAGGGATGCAGGGTGGAGATGCCATGCCTGCTTTTCTGGCTGGTGGGTGTACTGCTGCTTTGTGGACAAGAGGAGGTCAGGCTAGGGGCGCCTGGGTGGCTCAGCCGGTTAAGCCTCTAACTTCGGCTCAGGTCATGATCTCACGGTTTGTGGGTTCGAGCCCCAGTCCGGCTCTTGTGCTGACAGCTCAGAGCCTGGAGCCTGCTTCGGATTCTGGGTCTCCCTCTCTCTCTGCTCCTCCCCCACTCATGCTCTGACTCTCTCTCTCTCTCAAAACTAAACATAAAAAAAAAAAAAAAGAGCGAATCAGACTATGGGCCAGAAGCCGTTCCTAGACACCTTCCCACTCCACTGCATCCCCACCTGCACTCCTCGAGCGGTGGAAAACTCTGCATCGGAATTCCCAGGTGAACAGTCCTGCTGGCAGAAGAAGAGTGCTGAGCAGTTTGGGAGAAAGAAGCAGGGGTGAAAAGAGTGTGGTCAGAATTTGGGGGGCAGGGGGACTGCAGTGACGTCTCCTGATTCGTTTCCTCATCAAAGTGAAGATGACACTATTTTCCACGTGGACTCCCGTGAACCACACATCAGGTGATGCGTTCAAAAGCGCAGCGCCATCCGCCAGAATATTCCAGTGAGTTTGGCACTTTTGTTTCTCTATGCAGATGAAAGAGTTTGCACTCTGTTTTTGTTCATTCATTTTTTCCCCTCCTCGCTCACACAGCTATGCAGCAGATGTTTAGTAAGTGAGGCTCCTGTGAGTGTGGGTGGTGGGAACTGGCCTTTCAGGAAGGACTCCCAGCTAGGGCAATGCCACCCTTTCAAAACACAGTGAAGGCCTTTGGTCACTGTGATGCGCATCAGAGGGCGCGGAGCTCCTTGGGTTCACCTTTCTGGAAGCCTCTTCTGAGCATCTTGGCTTTTCCTCTGCGCTTTCCCCAAACTCAGTGCAAAGACAGGCAAGGCAGGATGGAGGTGGAGAGCATGGATCTGGGGACCAAGTAGCCTGCATTTGAATCCTTGCCACTTACTAGCAGATGTTTACTCAGCCATCTCTATGAAGTGGGGATGATAACAGGACCCACCTCTCGGGGGGCTGCTAGCAGGATGAAGGGGGGTTGTGAGCAAGGAGCTCAGAACCTTGCCTGGCACTAGCAGGTGCTGTGTACGACTTAGCTGTTATGATGTAAGGTTGAAACCGCACCAACTTTCCTCTTTAGATGGGCAAAACCAAGTTTTACCGCCTACTTGACACACTGCGCTACAGGCTTAAAGCTTGTCTCCCATGTTGGGCCTGCCGGTAGGACCTGCTGGTTCCATGGGAGTGCCTGTGTGCTTCTGCCTTACCCTGGTGACTTCTGACGCAAAGCCAAGGTCAGAGTCACTTTTACTTGAGCCAGTCTGGAGATAGAGCAGGCGAGTTTCACAGAGTCCTGCTCAGCATCATCTCACAGGGTGCAGGGCGGTGTTGATGCTTGTGCTTGGGGGAAGGCTAGGACTGGGGGTGTCCTGGATGGTTTAGCCACCAGAGAGGTTAGCCCTGGCAGGAAGCCAGGTCACCAAGCCAGGCTGTCACCTGAGGACCTAATTCTCCATCTGTGCTCCCTGTCAGCTGCCCGATAGCTTCTCACTGGGGGCAGACCCTTATCCCCAAACATTCATGCTAACCTTGTCATCTCCAGCTTTATGAGCGGAAGTGTTAAACTATCACTCGGAGTGGGAAATTCAGTACAATGTTTCCTCCGGCTCACTGCAAGAGCAGTCAAGACCTAGACCTCTCAGTCCGGGCAAATCAATGGACAGCCATAAAACATAAGCGAGGGGCACCTGGCTGGCGCAGTCAGAAGAGCATGTGACTCTTGATCTCAGGTCAGGAGCTCGAGCCCCGCATTGGGTGCAGAGATTACTTAAACAAACAAACCAACAAACAAACAGATAAATAAGTAACTTTAAAGAAATAAGTAAAACTCAAATGAAAAGCTCTTTGCCTGAGGTGCCTGGGCGGCTCAGTTGGTTGAGCGTCCGACTTTGGCTCCGGTCGCGATGTCACAGATCCTGAGTTTGAGCCCCTTGGTGGGCTCTGTGCTGTCAGCAGGGAGCCTGCTCCAGAGCCTCTGTCCCCTCCCCCCGCCCCTCCCCTGCGTTCACTCTCTCTCTCTCTCAAAAATAAACATTAAAAAAAAGAACTTTTGTTCATTCCAGGGGAACACACACACAATCGATCTTTACTTACAGACCCTGGGAGCACAGCAATTCCACAATGGTTAGTCAGGGACAAGAAGAAGCCTGACACAGTGGTCCAGAGGCTCCGCCATGAGGTCTAGTGATACCCCTGTACTTGTTCCCTGAAAGCAGGAATGTCTTGTTCATTTTTCATGTCTACAGTGCCAAATTCAGTGTCTGGCATGAAATATGTGATTGATAAATATTTATTGAATGACTGAAGAGCAGGTACCCAGGAAATGTTTGTTTGCTGCTCCTCATGAACTCGAAGAGCAGGTACCCAGGAAATGTTTGTTTGCTGCTCCTCATGAACTCTGGCATAATTGCCTTCTCCCCTGACCTGGAGTCTAGCAACTTCTGTGTGTGGGGCCAGGGGAACCAAAGGGTAATTAGGTTGCACTTTATACCCATTCATGTGTCGACATGCTCTGAAAATGAAGTGCTCAGAATTGACTTAGGGTTTTGTGGCTCCTCTACGTAGGCCATGATGGTGGCTCATTTTAGAAAGTTCTCCTTCTAGATTCCAAACAGGTTGGGGGGATTGAGGGAAGGGTCCATCTCAGCCTGTGCCCCCCCCAACTCAGGCCCTTCTCATGAACTTCCCTCCTTCTGACCCCATGTCTACAGGAAAAGGAGTCATTAGTTCTTGCAACAAACATTTTTTGAACTCCTAGTATGTGCCAGACTCTGTAGAGAGTTGAAAAGAAACGCTTTCTGCAATCCCTATCAAAATAACACCAGCATTCTTCACAGAGTTAGAACAAACAATCCTAAAATTTGTATGGAACCAGAAAGACTCCGAATAGCCAAAGTAATCCTGAAAAAGAAAACCCAGGCTGGAGGCATCACAATCCCAGACTTCAACTTGTATTACAAAGCTGTACCATCAGCATGGTAATGGCACAAAAACAGACACATAGTTCAATGGGACAGAATAGAGAACCCAGAAATGGATTCACAAATGTATGGCCAACTCCTCTTTGACAAAGCAGGAAAGAATATCCAAGGGAATAAAAACAGTCTCTTCAGCAAATGGTGTTGAGAAAATTGGACAGTGACATGCAGAAGAATGAACCTGAACCACTTTCTTACACCATACACAAAAATAAATTCAAAGTGGATGCTACACTTGATCTTAGCCAAAAGGCCGAGAAGCAATTCAAAATGGATGAAAGACCTAAACGTAAGACAGAAAGCCATCAAAATCCTAGAAAAGAAAGCAGGCAGCAACCTCTTTGACCTTGGCCGCAGCAACTTCTTACTCAACATGTCTCTAGAGACAAAAGAAACAAAAGCAAAAATGCACTATTGGGACCTCATCAAGATAAAAAGCTTCTGCACAGCAAAGGAAACAATCAGCAAAACTAAAAGGCAACCGATGGAATGGGAGAAGATATTTGCAAATGACATATCAGATAAAGGGTTAGTATCCAAAATCTATAAAATACTTATTAAACTCAAATAATCCAGTGAAGAAATGGGCAAATGACCTGAATAGACACTTTTCCAGAGAAGACATCCAGATGGCTAACAGACCATGAAAAATGCTCAACATCACTCATCATCAGGGAAATATGAATCAAAACCACAATGAGATACCACCTCACACCAGCCAGAATGGTGAAAATTAACAACTCAGGAAACATCAGATATTGGCGAGGATGTGGAGAAAGAGAATCTCTTTTGCACTGCTGATGGGAATGCAAACTGGTGCAGCCACTCTGGAAGACAGTGTGCAGGTTCCTCAAAAAATTAAAAATAGAACTACCCTACGACCCAGAAGTGCACATATTTATCCAAGGGATACAGGTGTGCTGTTTCAAAGGGGCACATGCACCGATCGCTATCAACAGTAGCCAAGTTATGGAAAGAGCCCAAATGTCCATTAACAGATGACATGGATAAAAATGAATGGATAAAGAAGATGTGCTACACACACACACACACACACACACACCACAGAATATTCCTCAGCAATCAAAAAGAATGAAATCTTATCATTTGCCACAATTAGAGGGTATTATGGCTACTGAAATTAGTCAGAGAAAGACAAATATCATATGATTTCACTCGTATGTGGAATTTAAGATACCCAACAGATGAACATAAGGGAAGGAAAGCAAAAATAATATAAAAACAAGGAGGGGGACAAAACATAAGAGACGTTTAAATATAGAGAACAGAAGATTGCTGGAGGGGTTGTGGGGGAGGGATGGGCTAAGTGGGCAAGGGGCACTGAGGAAGACACTCGTTGGGATGAGCCCTGGGTATTATACATAGGGAATGAATCACTGGATTCTACTCCTGAAATCATTATTGCACATATACTAACTTGGATGTGAGTTAAAAAAATAATAATAATAAAGAAAGAAAGAAAAAGAAAAAGAAAAAGAAAAAGAAAAGAAATGTCTTCTGGTCTCAGAGGGCTCATAACCTCAAATGTGGGAACTTTGGATTTTGAGAAGAGTCAGTGTAAATTGGGGGGAGAGGACTGGGCAAGAAGCAAAGCAAAACAGCCATTATCACCACCAACCTACAATCAAAATAACAATACACATGAGGTGGGTGCCTGGGTGGCTCAGACTTTGGCTCAGGTCATGAGCTCACAGGTTCGTGAGTTCCAGGCCCGCACTGACCGTGCAGAGCCTGCCTGGGATTCTCCATTTCTCCCTCTCTCTCTGCCCGCCCCCCAAAATAAATAAATAAACTTAACAAAAGAAAAAAGAAAAGTTAAAAAAATACACATATGAAATTCATTCTGTGCTTCTCATGCTCAACTTTAGAACTTGTAAAACCACATCTGTTCCTAGATTTTAGCTCCAGAAGATATGTGAAACAATCAATATTTTCAGTTGAAAACATTTAGGAGAATGTTACGGACTGAATGGTGTCCTTCCAAGGTTTGTATGTTGAGGCCCTAACCCTCAATGTGACTGTACTTGGGACAGGACTGTACTTGGAGATTAGTGCCCCACGGGGCACTGATCCAACAGGGCTGGTGTCCACCTGAGAAGGGAAAGAGCTACCAGCAATTTCTGTCCGTGAGCACACAGGACGAAGACCGCATGAGGACGCAGTGAGAAGACGGCCGTCTGCCAACCGGAAAGAATCCTCACCAAACACCAGCCCTGCTGACATCTTGAGTTTGGATGCGTTGCCTCCAGAAACTGAGAGAAAATACGTTTTTGTTGTTTAAGCCACCTAGTCTGGCATTTTGTTACGGCATCCCAGGCAGACTAATTGAGACCAGCTTTAACGTTTCCTTCAGCGTCACTTCAGAAATAAATACATTTATAAGATGTCTTTTTCTCTGCAAAATTTGTTTCGTTTGGAAAGCCATTTGCTGATAGCTGAAAAGTCACTCACTCAAGTATTCACATAAGAAAAGCAGCTCAAAACCTTTCTCTCCTTTGTCAGAAATGCTAACATCTTCCCCTGGTTCCCCCAATCTCTCTTTCTCTCTCTCTGTCTCTCTCTTAAAGATATTTTAGGGGCGCCTGGGTGGCTCAGTCGGTTAAGCGTCTGACTTCGGCTCGGGTCATGATCTCACGGTTTGTGAGTTCGAGCCCCTTGTCGGCCTCTATGCTGACAGCTCAGAGCCTGGAGCCTGCTTCGGATTCTGTGTCTCCCTCTCTCTCTGCCCCTCCCCCACTTGTGCTCTGTCTCTCTCTGTGTCTCTCAAAAATAAGTAAATGTAAAAAAATTTTTTTAAGATATTTTACTTTATTTTATTTTATTTTTTGGTAATCTGTACACCCAGCATGGGGCTTGAACTCAGGACTCCGAGATCAAGAGTCACTTGCTCCACGAACTGAGCCAGCCAGACGCCCCTCCCCCCAATCTCTTTAAGAGACTTTCCTAACAAATGTGTTTGGAAATAAAGACGCCATTCCTGCATCTTATATGTATTTTCGGTGGCATGTAATGCATGTTGATTTAATGCATGAGCACAGATTTTATTTATCCACTGCACTGTGGGATCAGGGATGGGCACAGGGGAGCGCTAGGTGAATAATGGGATGGTACTCAAATAACATCTGTTCCCCAAAGTCAGACAGCCCAGTCCCCGCTGCAGGCACTGAGGGGGGGCCACCGCCGGGGCGCCCACACACTGCCTGACGCTGACCAGCTTCTCTTCATGTCATTCTCACATGTATTGATACATATTTATACAATACTATGAATATTCAATCAGAATTTGTTGAATTGAATTATGTAAATGTGTGCTTGCCCATAGTATAAAAATGATCCTGCCAGGATGGGCTCTCTCCAGTCCCGCCGTGAGTGTTATTTATACACCTCAGAAAGAATGCTAAGCTGTGAGGTACCTGTAACATCCCGGCTTTCATTTATTGCAGGGGAAAAGTATTTACAAACGGGAATGTGGAGTTTCATTTGTTTTGACAAGTCGTGGGAGGTGTTCTCGGAAACGTGTTTTGAGAAAGCGCAATGTCATCTACCACTGATCTTATTTGGGGATCACCGGACTGCACAGGGAAAGTGGACAGCCTGTTTCTGAGAACCCCCTGCGACAGCCTCTGCCGCACAGAGAGTGAACAGCCCCTCTCTTTCCCCTCACTTCCTCACCCTCTTTCCTTCATCTCTTAGTCTTCTCTTCCCCTTCGTTTCTTCTCCTCCTTCTGTTCTCCATCTGTAAAATAGGGAGTTGTCAGGTTGTTGGTCGAGCTCAGGGGTGAATGTGTGGTCGTGTTTTGGGGGAGGCAATCATGTGCCGGGAACAAGGGCCTCTCACTGTTCAACCTAATATGTGGGAAGAATGAGAAAAATAAAGTATGAATATACGTAACCCTGTACGTAAACTCTGGACGTACGTTTCCTACACAACGCTCTGCATCCATATGTTTTCTTGGAACTTCTGGGGAAGATTCTGTTTCTTTCTGCTGGCCCGATTACCCCCCATCCAGGCTGATGAGTAGAGGAAGCCTTGACTGATTTATTCCTAAAACAGCTACTGAAAGGGAAGGAAAAGAAGAGCCCCAGCAGGGGAGAATCCTGGAGCAGAGGCCCAGAAGGGGAGAAGAAAGAGGATTTGAATAAGTTTGCTATACTTCCCTTTAACTTCTATTTTTCTATTTATTGATTAAATTTCTTTTGGAAAAAAATTTATTTTAAGTTTTATTTTATTTATTTTTGAGAATGACAGAGACAGCATGAGCGGGATGGGGCAGAGAGAGAGAGAGAGGGAGAGAGAGAATCCCAAGCAGGCCCCGCACTACCAGCTGCAGAGCCCAACGTGGGGCTCGAACACATGAACCGTAAGATCATGATCTAAGCTGAAACCAAGAGTTGGATGCTTAATGGACTGAGCCACCCAGGCGCCGTCTGACAAAAAATTGTTTTAAGTTGATTTATTTTGAGAGAGAGAGAGAGAGGGGGAGAGAGAGAGAGAGCACTAACAGAGGAGAGGCAGAGAGAGAGAGGGAGAGAGAGGATTCCAAGCAGGCTTTGCACTATCAGTACACAGACCAACGCGGGGCTCGATCCCATGAACTGAGAGATCATGACCTGAGCTGAAATCAAGAGTTGGACGCTTACCCGACTGAGCCACCCAGGTCCCCCTAAACAGAAACTTAATCCTTGAGGTGCAGTCCTGCCCACCAAGAGGACGGTCTTGTTCATTCTTCTCTGGAGCTGTCGAGCCACATGCCTCCAGTTCCTCCACATGCAAACATGACGTTCATTTGGCCCAGCACAGGGCCCAACACGGAATGGTGTGGGGAAGGGGGAGGAAGAGCTTTCTTATTTGTCACAGCAATTCCTGTGCCAGGTTCCTGAACAGGGTCCTGATCGGGGCAAACACCAGTCTGACCTCCCAAAATAATTGAAAAGCAACGGATACCTGTTCTTAGTCTTCTTCAAAAAGAAAAATAGGGGCGCCTGGCTGGCTCAGTCAGTTAAGTGTTCGACTTCGGCTCAGTTCATGATCTCTCGTTTCGTGTGTTGATAGCACAGAGCATGCTTGCGATTCTCTCTCTCCCTCTCCCTCTGCCCTCCCCCCCATAAATAAATAAACTTAAAAATTTTTTTAAATAAAAAAAAATAAGGTTAAATTTCTATTTAAAACTAAACACAAAAGACACCCCGTTCCCCCCAGCGCCCGTGCCAAGACCATGGTACTCCAGTGATATGGAGACTAGAGACTGTGAGGTTTTTAGGAGAGGAAGAGAAGCAGCCCTTGAGAGTTTAGAATTTTCTGAGCAGAGATCTTCTTGGTTTTTTCCCCAATCCTTTGGAAGGTCAAGTGATAAATGTGAAGGCAGGCGCTGGCCCATTTTGGGGGCGATAGGAGGTAGCATGGTGGGGGCAGGAGAAGCTGGTCTGAAGGTGTCTAAAAGAGCAATGGGTTCGAGCCAGATGCTGGTTGGTGGCCAGTGATAGCAGAGGCAGATTTCTAGAACTTCTCTTCAATCCCTGGTGTTGTCAGATGCCTGGAAAGGGGAACTTAATAAATAATTGAGCCTTGGATGGGCAGACAAGTTAGGTGGGTAGCAGAGGGAAGTGTAATCTCACAGGGTTGGAAATTATGACTGTAAGAGGGATCATCAGACTAATAATAATTCCCATTTAATGATTGCTTACTATGTCTCTGGTACTGTGCTTTGTCTGAGTGTACTCATTTAATCTTCCTGGCAAACTGTGAGGTCTCCGACCCACTTTATAGATGCAAAAACTGAGAGTCAGAAAGGTTATGTAACTTGCTTAAGATCACACAGATGGTAAATGTTGAAGCCAAAGGTTGAACCCCATTGATTTGACTCTGAAACCCACATTCTTGGCCCTATTGCCATGACTACCAGCCCTGCTGGTACAGGACCACCAGGAAATTAGCAATTCCTAGTGGCACAAATCATACCTCAGGTGTCATTTGCCTTTGATCCTTGCACAGTTCCACTACCTAGCCGGTGCCTAATAAATGATTGTTGACTCAGTTTCTTTGCTCAAGGGGATTATTTTCTTGTTGGAAGAAAAATACTATCATGCCTGAGAAAGAAAACAGCTTAGGGCAAACTACCCAATGCCAAAAAAACCATGGGAGGGTCATAATGGGAGAAAACATATAATCATTTAGCAGAATGGATCCCATTAGCTCCTTCTCTTATGCTGAGGAAACCATCAAAAATCAAATTAAGATCAGAAGGTTGCTTGATGAATATAGAACCCAACAAGGGAAATTGAATTTCCTAGAGGGTATATTTTCATCCCGTGGTGACTGCCCCAGTGAAAAATCCTCCTTCAGCAAGGATTATGTTTGCCCAGTGGACTAGATGTTTGTGTTGGCCAGTTGTGTTCCGTCCTAGTCAGTGGTGGAAAAACACCTAGTGTCTCACCCTCCAGCTCTTTTTAGACTCCATGGCAGCTCCCCACTTTCTGTTTGCACGTGTCATTACAACATCTCCCTCCTTGGTTTCCATACTCTTTTCACATTACAATTTCCATGTCTACACAGTGTATTTTACATGGATTCGGGTGCCAGCTCTCCGGGACAGTGGGCGACTTGTTTCCTGATCACACTTTAGGGGTGCCTCCGGTAAATGGTACTTGTTAGCCTTAATCAAGGAGCTGGTGTGTTTTGGGCTTGCATTGTTTTTACCTTTTCCCAAAGCCTATATTAGGGCTTATCTTTCTCTCAAACTATGGCTCTCTGAAAAGCTTCAGGGGAATTCCTTTTCTCTTTACATATATTTTTACTTATTTAAAGGGATATAATAGAGTTGCATAATTATGATATGTTTTATTATAGTACTATAATCAGAACATTGTTTAAATAAATAACTTATTCTGAGATCATTGTAGATTTATATGCTGTCGTAAGAAATAATACCGAGAGATCCTCTGTACCTCTTATCCAATTTCCCCCTATGGTAACACCTGTAAAACTATAGTATAATATCTCAGCCAGGATTTTGACTTTGCAATATTGGACGTAGGATAGAGGACATTTCCATCAGGAATCCCTCATGTTGCTTTTTTCTAGCCACACCCATTTCCCTCCTGTCTCTAACCCTTCCTTGACCCTAGGAACCCCTAATCTACCCTCCATGTCAATGATTTTGTCATTCAAGAATGTTAGGTAAATGGAATCATAAAGTAGCAACCTTTTGGGATTGGTTTCTGTCACCTAGCATGGTGAGATCACCCAGGTTGTTGCCTCTATCAATAGTTTGTTATTTTATTTAAAACTTTTTTTACTCTTTTGTGTGTGTGTGTGTGAGAGAGAGAGAGAGAAAGAGAGAGAGAGAGAGAGAGAGAGAGAGCAGGGAAGGGTAGAGGGGGAGAAAGAGAGAGAATTTAATTAAGCAGGCTCCATGCTCAGTACAGAGCATGACACAGGGCTCCATCCCACGACCCTGGGATCATGGCCTGAGCTGAAATCAAAAGTCAGATGCTCAACCAACTCAGCCACTCAGGCACCCCAATTTTTTTAAGATGGTAATTAAAATTGTTTTCTTATATAATTATTTTTACTTTTTGCTTATTTTTAGGTAGTTTTTAAAAGATGCTTATTCACTTTTGAGAGAGAGAGAGAGAGAGAGAGAGAGAGCATGCAGGGGAGGGACAGAGAGAGGGGGAACAGAGGATCTGAAGCAGGCTCTGTGCTGACAGCAGCAAGCTGGATGTGGGTATCGAACTCACAAACCTGTGAGATCATGACCTAAGCTGAAGTTGGATGCTCAACTGATTGAGCCACCCAGGCACCCCTACTTTTAGATAATTAAAAAAATAGTTTATTATTTTATTGCTGAGTAGTATTCCATGGAATTGATGTACATAATTTGTTTAACCCTTTATCCACTGAAGGGCATCTGGGTTGTCTCCAATTTTGGGTTAGGTTATTACAAATAAACTGCTATATACATTCATGTACAGATTTTATGTGAACATAGTTCTTCATTTCTCGGGGATAAATGAGCAGGAGTGTAATTGTTGAGTCTATAGTGTGTGTTTAGTTTTTTAAGAAACTGTCAAACTATTTTCCAGAGTGACAGTACCATTTATGTTTCCACCAACAATGTATGAGTGATCCAGTTTCTTCACATCCTCATGAGAATTTAGGGTTGTCACTCTTTTTTAGTTTAGTTATTCTTGTAGGCGAGTAGTGATATTTCACTGTGGTCTTAATTTGCATTTCCCTAATGGCTAGTGATGTTGAACATCTTTTCATCTGCTTCTTTGCCATCTGTATATTCTCTTTGGTAAAATGTCTCTTCGTGTCTTTTGCCTATGCCGTAATTGGATTGTTTGTTTTTTTTTTACTCTTGAGTTTCGAGTGTTTCTTATATATTCTAGACATTCTAGACACTAGTCCTGTACCAGATATGTGATTTGCAAATATTTTCTTCCACTTCCTAACTTGTCTTCTCATTTTCTTTACAAGGTCTTTCATGGAGCAGAAGTTTTCAAGTTTGATGAATTTTTCCTTTTATGCATCATGCTTTTGATATCAAGTCTCAGAACTCTTTGTACAGACCTAGATCCAGAAGATTTTTTTCTGTTATTTTCTAAAAGTTTTATGGCTTTAAAGTTTACATTTAAGACTGTGGTACATTTTGAGTTAATTTTTGTATAAGATGTGAGACTTAGATTAAAAATTTTATTTTATTTTATTTTTTAACGTCCAATTGCTCTAGCACCATTTGTGAAAAGACTATTTTCCCTTCATTGAATTGCTTTTGCATCTTTGTCAAAAATCAGTTTGGTATATTTGCATGTGTCTATTTCTGGGTCTTTATTCTGTTCCACTGCTCTATATGTTTATCCCTAGGGCAATTCCACAGTTTTGATTACTATAGCTATATAATATGTCTCAAAATCAAGTAGACTGATTTTTCTCTTTTTATTCTTTTTCAAAATTGTTTTAGCTGTTCTAGTTCCTTTACCTTTCCATGTAAATTTTAGAACTATCTTGTCTATACTTACAAAAATATCTGAGATTTTAGTAATAATTTCATTAAATGGATATCAATTTTTGGGAAAATTAGCATCTTTACTATATTGAGTCAATCCATGAATATAGTATGCCTCTCCATTGATTTAGATCTTGTTTGATTAAAAGAAAAATTAGCATTATTTAGTTTTCAGCATATAAGTCCGTGTCTTATTAGATCTATGTGTAATGCATAAATATAAATGATATTATATTTAATTTTTTTTGCCCACATGTTCCTTGCTAGTATATAGAAATACAATAGATTTTGTATATTTACTTTATATCCTGCAACCATGCTAAATTATATTTCTTTTCTTTTCCTTTTTTGATAGATTCCTTGGGATTTTCTGTATAGACAATCATGTCATCTGCAAATAAGGACAGCTTTATTTTTTATTTTCTGATATGTACACCTTTCATTTCCTTTTCTTGTCTTCTTGCCCAGCTAGAACTTCCAGTACTATGTTAAATAAGAGTGGTAAGAACGGACATCCTTTCATTTTTCTGATATTAGGGGAAAACATTCAGCCTTTCACCAGTAAGTAAAATGTTAGTTGAAGAGCTTTCTGTGGCTGTTCTTTATCATGCTGAGGAAGTTTTTTTCTATTGTTATTTTTCTGAGATTTTTAAAATCATGAATAGATATTAAATTTTGTCAAATGCATTTGCACATGGAATATGACCATGTGACTTTTTCTGTCAACACTTTCGGTTATATTAATTGACTTTCAGATATTGAATGGGCTTTCTGTCCATGAAATAAACCCACTTGGTCATGGTAAAGAATTCTTCTTGAATATTGCTGAAATCTATTTGCTAATATCTTGCTAAGGATTTTTTGTATCTATATTCATGAAAGATACTGGCATGTTGTTTTCATTTTTTGTAATATCTTTGTCTAGTTTGGGTTTTACTAGCTTCATAAAATGGATTGACAAGTGTTTCTTCCTCTTATGTTTTTCTGTTAGAGATTGTGTGGAATTCCTATTAATTCTTCTTTGAACACTTGGTGGAATTCACCAAGGAAATAGTCCACGCCTGCCTCTTTTCCCCCTTCCTCCCAATTCAAAAGCACGCCTTTTAAAGTATTTAAAAACTGATATATATCTCTCTATAAAATTAGTGCATCAATAACATTATTAATTAATTTTAAAGGACAAAACTCAAGTTTCCTGAATGAAACATACTTTTGAAGTTCTGTTTATAAAATACAAAATTGCCCTTCACAATTTAGGGGTGAAACTTAATGGTCAAAACTTCATGTCTCTTTTATTTTTGTTTTTATTTTTCTTATTAAAAATTTTTAAAACGTTTATTTATTTTTGAGAGAGAGAGAGACTCAGAGAGCAAGCGGGGGAGGGTTGGAGACAGCGGTAGACACAGAATCTGAAGCAGACTCCAGGCTCTGAACTGTCAGCACAGAGCCCGACGCGGGGCTCGAACTGGTGAACCCCAAGATCATGATCCGAGCCAAAGTCAGGTGCTTAAAGGTTCATGTCTTTTTTAGTACTTTCCCTGTTTCCATAGCAATCTCGTAGGAATGTAAGTAATACCTGTGTATGGCAAATTTAAGACCAAACTATGAATGTCAGCAAGATGGCCTCCCTGCTTACCATATAGATCTATGGCTCAGATTAGCCTAGTCTAACATTTCCTGTCTGTGTGACCTTGGCAAAATTATTTATCCCTTCAGTTTGGTTTTCGTCAGGAGAAAGTGGACGATAATTGGAAAGCTACTTGCCTTATAAGGTTGCTAGGAGCAAAGTGAGTTCTCAATAATTCCTAGTTGTTATTCTGCCAATGTGAAGGGAATGGCTTCTTTTAACGGGCCCCTTTAAACAGGGAAAGAGAAAGTCACTATATTACTTTCTTTAGATGCTTATTGGCCCCTGGCAGGGTTTCTCAGTCTTGGCACTGATGTTTTGGCCTGGATAATTCTTTGTTGGGGTGGGGGCTGTCCCCTGTATTGGAGGGTGTTTATCAGCCTTCCCGGTTTCTACCTACTGCATATAGCATTCCTACCCCCACAGTTATGACAATCAATAATATCTTCAGACATTGCCACATTTTCCCTGGGCGTGCAAAATCACCCTCAGGTGAGAACCACTAGAGGTAGTTATGTGAATTCTCCTGCAAACATTTTTTGAAATTAGTACATACTTGTGGGGAAATTATGGAAAATACTTGGAGTAAAAGTAAAAATACTAATCTAAACCACAGCTCACTGCAGCTGCTTCTGCCCCTCAGGGAGTGGCAGAATTTCTCTCTGGAGTAAATAGCCTTTTGTTTAGTAAAATACCTTGACAGGACACTTCCAGGGTGAAATGCTAGCAGGCCCTACACCCAGGCCTGGTAGATAGAGGCAGAAAGACGAGGCTGTAGTTAAACTGCTCTGTGTAAGAATGAGGAGTGATTCAAAGGTGGTGATGGAGGATGAGGGGAGAGGTGAGCAGAGCAGGGGGATGCCGGTGATGGTGGGGGATGGGCTGAGCCGCGGTGTGGCAGGTGGTGGCCAGGAGCTGTGCAGATGTGGGCGGGGGAGGAATTCTCGGGAGTGGGGGTTGCTGGAGGAATTTTAAGTGCTGTGATGAAATGGGCACCCTTCTCTGCCCCACCCCTCACTGACTCCCCACACTTTCTATGGAGTCTCTTACACCCACAGCCTTGGTGTTTAAGAAATGGTTAAAAAAAAAAAAGGGCTGGGAGAAGAAAAGAACTGAGGGAGGGATGATGTCAGTGGGACTGAGTGGGGGACAGGAAATAGGAGCAGCAGATCTGAGAAGCCAAGCCCTCCAGAATTCTTGGAGAGGGGGGAGGAGCTCAAACTTCCTTCTGGATATGGGGGTGGGCCTTGAATGAGATGTAAATCTCCAAGGGAGCCGTGATTTAGGATGCTATCTCTATAGGTAAGAAAACCTTTGCTGAGTTTCCTTCCACCATTTTTTTCTTTGCAGTTAATCTTGGTGTATATGGCCATTTGTCTTGTCTGCTGTGCCAGATCCCAAAGGAGATGGGAGCCATTTCCACTGCCGCCCATTAGACGGCTGAAGAGCCAGTGCCAGGCAGAGACGAAGCTGCCGGAACTGTGGCTTCTTGGTACCTCTGGAGCTGTCGGGTCCCTGGAGGGCAGGGCTGTCTGAACTGCTCAAACCAGACCGGTGTGAATGGGGTGGGGGAGTGGAGGGTGTTGGTCGACTCTCCCTTCCCCCACTTTTATGATTCTCTCATCCCCACACTGGGCTCCCAGGGTCTTTGAGAGTTTAGTAAAATGGTCTCTTGTTTTCTTTTCTCATTCTTTCTTCTCTTCCTGTGAGTCAGGCAGAAGTCCTCAAGGACTAGGTTTGAGGGTTATCTGGAGATGGGGACTATGCGGCATTGCGGGGGGATGAAATTCCAGCCCTTCCCCAAATAGACTTCCGGCAGGGCTGCCCCACGGGCCCACCAGATGGGTTGAATCCTAGGATGAACACAGCTTAAATTTAGGTTTAAGTTCAAACTGTAGGAAAAAGAATTTTCCTCCTACCTGAGAAGGGTAACCTAGAAGGTTCTGTGGCTGAGATCCCCTGCTTAGAAGATGAACAATAGGAAAAACAAATTAAAAAACTAGTATACCTGGGAGATACCCAGGGAAACTGAGCAAAATTCCCCACGATGGCCCATGTTAGCACCTTAAATACAATCTTCTGCTAAAGACAAAAGAAAAATGTTGGGGGTGGGGAGGTCAGTTAAGGGAGGTCACCAGGAAAAGCATGGTAAACAAGGATAAAATTGTTACGTAGATTTAAGTCTGAGCCTTCTCCATTGATAAGGATTTCTGGTGATTTAGAGTCTTCCTTCTCTTCTTGGTAAAGTAGGGAAGACACTTACAAATGTAAATGTCCCATACAAAAGGCTGAATACTCTGTTTTCCGAGATTCACTTCCAGTTGCTCAGGAATAATCATCTCAAAATAATCCTTATGCCAAAGAAACAGATTTTGTGGTTGCCCATCTCTTACCCCCAAAGCTGTGACAACTTTTTTCTCAACCTTTGCTACCTCCTCTTAACTCACACAGATCCATACAGATATGCATTCACCCCATGGAGAAGACAGTCATTTCAAGATCAAAATGGGAAGCTAGTAAGGCTGGAGGTAGTGGAGACCCCAGGTAAACCTGTGAGGGAGGGAGTGAGACCTGTTGCCATCTTGGTCAGAGTTCAGCACCCCCACCCTTCCTCACAGACACAGGTCGGTCCCTAACTTGCTGCATTTATACTTCAAAGGTAGGTGTAAGGGCTTTGGTTAACTGAGGAAGCTTCAAGAGTACTATAGACTGAATTGTGTGTCCCTCCTCAACCTTGACTCCCAGCCCAAATTCATAAAGTGAAGCCTGTAGGGGAGAGAAAATTTTCCTCAACTGTCTTATGCTCTGTAAAATGGAGGCCTTTGAATTAAGCTGACAAAGGACAGATTGATTGACGAGGGGAAAAGCTTTATTTGTAGGCATAAGGAGCTAACAAAAGGAGTAGCTGGCTGGTTAAATGGTTAAAGTTAGAAGTTTATATCCCTAATTTAGTAGGAGAAAGGGAGTCGGGGAAGAAAAGGCTTTTATGGAATGAACAAATAGATTTCTTTAGGAGTGACAAATGGGTTTTTAAGAGAGCAAATGAAAGATAAGAAAGATTGTGATAGTGTTTGTCTACACATCAGTGTTCTTTCCCTCTCCTTCAGGTCTGTTGATCTCCCAAGGAGAAGGGATTTGGGGTAGGTTTCATTTGAACTTTTCCCCCAGGAGTAAATTCACCCCGAAGAGGAAATTTATGGCAACTTTATTTCATAGAATGTGCTGTTTTTTAGTCAGATGAGGGAAGATCTGAAAAGGCTTCTTTCTGCATTTGTTGATTCCCAGTGGCCTTTGGTTCAATATGTTAATCCTTATGCCAAAGTGGTATATTTTGGGGTGGCACATCCTTGAAGCCCTAACCTCCAGTGTAACTGTAGTTGGAGATAGGGCTTGTAAGGAGGTAATTAAGGTTAAATGAGGTCTTATCCAATAGAGTTGTTGTCCTTAGAAAAGGAGGAAGAGACACCTGAGCACCCCACCTCCCCCAGACGCTCACAATGACTTCCTCTGAGCACACAGAAAGATGGTGGCTGCCTACAACATGGAGGGAGATCTCCCCTGAGACACCAACCCTGTGGACACCTTATCTTGGATTTCCAGCCTCCAAAACTGTGAGAAAATATATTCTGCTGTGTAAACCCCCAGTCTATGCTATTCTGTTATGGCAGCTCAAGCAGACTAAGACAAAGACTATAAAATAGTCTTCAAGAACCAAAAAGCTACGTTAAAAAAAATGGTAGAATTGTAGGTTGGGTGTGATATATTATTGGGATCTGAACCTGTATTGACACACCCTAAAATCAGATGACGGGGGAACACAGGCAATCCGCAAGTGTCCAAGGCCAGCCCGTGGGAGGGGGCCTCAATTTTTGTCAGGAGCTGAAGCAGGGAGATGGCAACTATAGGAGATGTAGTTCTTGAAGTCCTAACCCTCTGCTGACTTCCTTTCTGTCTGACACCACCTGCCCCCCCCCCCACACCGTTCAAAGCTGAGTGTTACCTGCTGAGGGGTCCAAATCTTGGCCTCCAGCCTCAGTGTTCCCCTTTTTGCAGGGCCTAGTGGAGGGGAGGGCTGCCAGAGGTGCCTAATCAGATGCACGCTCTCATCTGGAAATGATTAATCCTAAAGACAGATAGAAGCCATGTTGATCGCATTGATTGGTTCCTTATTTCTGAGTTGGGCCTGTTTCATCGTTTAAAGATTCCACTCTAATTTGTTGGGATTTTCTCTTCGGCATTGGAGAAAGCAAACTTATTTTGCTGGATGAGAACAGAACCTTTTAAACTGGGCTTTGAAGTTTGCAGCTTTGTAACGTGTCAGTCATCTGAAAGCCTCTCTTGCAGGCTCCAACCAACCCACAGCCTCCATTAGCATATCAAAGAGTGGGGGGGTGTCCTGGTGGGGGCCGCCGGAGTGGCACTGGGCCCACATTTAGGACGTGAAAAGACATGGGGCCTCTCTACACGCGACCTGCTGCCGGGGTAGCTACTCATTTTGCCTTTAATTCCATTTCCTCTCTTCCGGCTGAGCACTTTTGACAATTAAGAACACACACACACACACACACACACTCACTCTCCCTCTGAACAAAAGGAATTAGAAATGAAAAAAAAAACCAGGAAAGAAAGAGGTTGGCGGTTTTAGGGGGTGTAAAACCCTATTTTCCTCTCAACCCTCTCTAAAATCCAAACAACTCCCACAGATAAATACACCAACTATTCACTAGTTATTTTAGTGCCTTCGTTTTGACTAATTGCTGGGTTAGAAAAGAAACCTCAGAAAGGTTGGCGGACGCAATTCAAAGTAAAATTTTACCATTGCCCTGAGGTGACATTCGAAATAATTGCCCCCCTTAAGAGCCAAGCTGAGCCGGGTGGTGGATGGCCTGGTTACTTGGTCCTTACGAGAGGGACCAGCACTGTGAGAAAATCGTCCCTGGGGAGAACAGGGAGAGTGTTGCCCCAATGTCTGACCACAGCATTTGGGTCCCCAAATGGGTAGGTAGAAATGGGTGACCCTGAACCCAGGTGGGGAGAGAGGAGAGAAAATGGACAGAAACTAAAGATTCCCAAGATGAAACATCCTAGGAATAAACAAAAGGCTACCGGAATGAAAGGAGAGTTAAGAGAAAGATCCCTATAATGAACTGATTTTGAAAGAAAATCATTTGGATGCTTTTCATGTTAAAAGTTGATACAAGTTGGTATCATGGGGAAGGTGGTCAAAAGTTACGCACTTCCAGTTATAAGATAAAAGGTCCTGGGGATGTCACGTACAGACTGGTGACTCTAGTTAACAATACTGAATTGTAGGAGCACTTGGGTGGCTCAATTGGTTAAGAGTCCGACTCTCGGTTTCTGCTCAGGTCATGCTCTCACGGTTCATGGGATCGAATCCTGCATCAGGCTCTGCACGGACAGGTCCTGGTTGGGATTCTCTCTCTCTGCCTTGTGCCTGTGTGTGCACTTTCTCTCTCTCTCTCAAAATAAAGAAATAAATAAACTTAAAAAAATTTCTCATCACTAGAAAAAACTTGTAGCTAATGTGTGGGGTGGATACTAATTAGACTTGTAATCATTTTGTTATGCATACATGTATACAATATTTATGCTATAATATGCACGTAATCTAATATACATGTTATATGTCAATTATCAATAAAAAAAGAAAAAAGCAACAGAAAAAATGTATATGTAATATAGAACTGTCTTTTGTTTTGGGGGAACTAAGTTACATGAATTTTATTTTTTTTAAATCCCTAAAATATGTAAGGGAGAATGTAGTAATATATTAATTGCTTCCCAAAGTTTCAACTGTTCCTTGAGTTAAAAAAAAAAAATCAGGAAGGAAATTCACCAAAGTATTAATAGTAGATATGCTTGGGTAGATTGTAGATTGTTTTATTTTACTTTATTTATTTATTTTTTTCACAGATTTTATGTTTTAGAAATCTCCATACCCAACGTAGAGCTTGAACTCAGAACCCCAAGATCGAGTTGCACACACTATCAACTGATCCAGCCAGGCACCCCTCTTTTATTTTATTTTTCTACTTTTTTTGTATTTTTCAAATTTTCTACAATGGGCAGGTATTGATTTTCCTTAAATAAATATCAGGGACTACATTTGAAATTGGGGGAATGGCTGTCTTCCCATTGGTATGCCAGTTATGGACACTATAGAATTTATTTATTTATTTATTTTATTTACTTACTTATTTTTTTATTATTTAAAAAATGTTTTATTTGTTTTTGAGAGAGAGAGAGAGAGACAGCATGAGCAGGGGAGGGTCAGAGAGAGAGGGAGACACAGAATCTGAAGACAGGATCCAGGGTCTGAGCTAGCACAGAGCCTGACACGGGGCTCGAACCCACGAACCGTGAGATCGAGACTTGAGTCAAAGCCTGATGCTCAACCGACTGAGCCACACAGGTGCCCCTTTACTTACTTATTTTTAAAAGACTATTATTATTATTTTTAAAAAATTTTAATGTTTTTTATTTACTTTTGAGAGAGAGAGAGAGAGAGAGAGACAGAGCATGAGTGGGTGAGGGGCAGAGAGACACACAGAATCCGAAGCAGGCTCCAGACTCTGAGCTGTCAGCACGGAGCTCTACATGGGGCTGGAACTCAACACAAGGCTGAACTGCTAGATCATGACCTGAGATGAAGTCAGATGCTTAACTGACTGAGCCACCCAGGCACCCCTATTATTTTTTAAATGTTTATTTTTGAGAGAGAGAGAGAGAGAGAGAGAGCGTGAGAGCGTGCACAAGTGAGGAAGGGCAGAGAGGGAGAGACAGAGACAGAGAATCCCAAGCAGGCTCCGCACTGTCAGCCCATAGCCTGATGCAGGGCTTGAACCCATGAACCATGAGATCATGACCTGAGCTGAAATCAAGAGTTGAACCCTTAACCATGGAGCCACACAGACACCCCTATAGAATAGAATTCAAACTAGAAAAAACTTTGGGTGATTATTTCTCCTTCTCAGTTTAAAGGGGAAGAAACTTAGTAACAGGAAGGTTAAATTCAAGGTCATGCAGCTGGTTCCCAAAAGATCAGAATCTAGAGCACAGCTGTTTAGTTCAGTAGCCACCAGACACATGTGACTAGTGAGCACTTGAAATGGGGCTGGTCCTAATTGAGATGTGCTGTGAGTGTAAACTATACATTGGCTTCTGAAAAAATCGTTTTCTCCGTGCATGAAAAAATAGAAAATATCTCAATAATTTATTGACTACATGCAGAAATGACTTTGGGAGATAAACGGGCTAAAATTAACATAATTGGTTTCTTTTTATTCATTTTAGTGTGGCAACTAGAACATTTAAAATTACATCCATGATTCTCAGTGCGTTCCTATTGGACATTCCTATTCCACTGATGTAGAAAGAAGTCTTGATTCTCAACCAAGTGTTCTCTACATCCGACTTCGAAAGGGAGGGTATGAAAAAAGAAGGGTGAATATACTTCTCCTTTTCTAGAACGAGGTAGTAAAACATTACTCAGGGCGACAATATTATTGTTGATTTTATAAATTCTTTTTTTTTTTGTTTTTTTAATGTTTTATTTTATTTTTGAGAGAGAGAGAGACAGCATGAGCAGGGGAGGGTCAGAGAGAGAGGGAGACACAGAATCCGAAGCAGGCTCCAGGCTCTGAGCTGTCAGCACAGAGCCCGACGCGGGGCTCGAACCCACGAACCGTGAGATCATGACCTGAGCTGAAGTTGGACGCTTAACTGACTGAGCCACCCAGGCGCCCCAATTTTATAATTTCTTGTTTGGTTGAAGGCACATAGTTTATATTTCCCATAGATGATGGAGGATTGTTTATTGGTTAATTGCTCATATTCATGCCTGAGTGGTTTCCTTGGGGTTTGTTTTGTTTTGTTTCGTTGTTAGGCACCATTACCGCCATGGGTCAAGTTGCTCTTGTCTCCTCAACATGACTCAAAACAACAACAAAAAAATATGCGTTCAAAAAATCAAACTTCAAGAATCAAAGGAAGTTGGCTTACAACTCTTCGTGCAGTTATGTGAACATTTCCTAGATCTGCTGACAACCCTGTTGTCTTTGCCTAATCTTTTCTCTTGTCACTCCCAGTCTCCCTCACCCCAAAGTACCTCTGGTATAAGGATTGTTTAGAGTTGAAGGCAATTGACTCTCCATCCTCCTCCTTTTTGTCTAAAAGCTGGGTATAAATTTTGCTTTGAAATGTAACATACATTTTCATTTGTAAAGGTGTCTCCTCCCATATTTGCAAGAGGACAATGACAGTCCCTGGAGAAGATTCTCCTCATTTGGAGAAGGCCCTACTTGAGTCTGCATAACAAACCTTGCTAAATAGCTCTTAACTTCCATATAGTTTCCTTCCCACAATTTGCCGCTTCTAGAGGCTCTAGTTCCCCATCATTTCTTTTGTCTAGTTTCTTCACCACAATTTATTCACTTTTATTGACTTGGTGTATAAGCCTCAAGATTGAACTGCTCCTTTGGAGTTTTCATTTCTTTGTGGGACCTCGTGTGTGCATATAAAATTAACCTTTTCTTCTGTTAATCTGCCATTTGTCAGTTTAATTTACCCATCCCAGGTATTGAACCTAAGAGGGTAGAGGACATTTTTCTTCCCTACACATAGCACTGGACATACAGAGCTTTTTTTTTTTTTTTTTTAAATCAGTTGATAGTGTTACTGATTAGAAAATATTCATTGGATTTTGGGGGGAAACTCAATACAGATGTTCTTTGCAACATATGTATGTAACTGTATCCCATAAATTATACTTCCAGTAGAAGTCATTTTACCATACTGAGTTAGATATAATTTTAAGAAAGCAGGTATTTATAGACACAGCCACAGTGAACGGGTTTCTGTGCCACTAAGAAGCATCATGGAGAAGACCTGTTTCACATCACAGCCAAAGATTCAAGAAGTGAAGGAGTGTGATTCTTGGGCAAACACTCTGGGCTAGGTCCTGTAAGATGAGAAAGGGTGAGGGAACATGTGAAGATGATCTTGACCATCAGGGAGCCATAATCTAGTTAGGAAATAAGATTGAATCTCAGTCTGTTTAAGGAGCAGTGTAATTTAGCACTGAATGACGTGGTGTAGGCTCTGGATCCCAGGACTCTTAGAAAAAGGAAAACTCGGAGCAGGATCGGAGGAACTGGAAAAACAGTAAGGAGGAGTTTGGACTTGAGCTGGACTTTAAACAGATGGGTTACTATTTGAATGGGAAGAAGCAGTGAGGGAATTTCAGGCAGTCTGGGCAGAGGCACTAGAGATGAGAATTGATAAATTGTTATGAGCCCCCAAAGAAGGCTACTAGGGGGCCCCTGGGTGGCCCAATGGGTTTCGTGTCTGACTCTTGATTTCAGCTCAGGTCATTATCTCATAGTTTGTGTGTTTGAGCCCCAAGTCTGGCTCTGCGCTGATAGCGGGGCTCCAACTGAGTGATGGATGGAGAGGTTTTTATTTTTAACTTTTTTAATGTTTTATTTATTTTTGATACAGAGAGAGACAGAGCATGGAGGGGGAGGGGCAGAGAGAGGGAGACACTGAATCGGAAGCAGGCTCCAGGCTCTGAGCTGTCAGCACAGAGCCCGACGCAGGGCTCGAACCCACGAACGTGAGATCATGACCTGAGCTGAAGTCGGAGGCTTAACTGACTGAGCCCCTCAGGTGCCCCGCGGAGAGTTTTGTACAGTAATTGCAGGACAAGATGAAACGGAACTGTAAGGGATGATGCAGTATGGTGGTAACCTGTGGGGAGCCATTGTGACCTCTGGTTTGGAAAGATTGAGATAAGGGAGTGTTTGCCAGAACCTGGAGAGAGACAGCTCTAGGGAGAGGGCCTCCTGATAGGAGCTGTGAACTTGGGTGACCTACGTCAGTTAACCACGATTTCTGGAGGGAATGGTCCACAGTGCAGTCTCAACCACTTTTCCTGTGTGATTATAGGCCTTAATTTTAATGAAACTGGGGTTCATTCTCATCGATACAACGAATTATGGTGGATCCTGTAGAATTTCTTTGAAGTTGGGCATTGAAACCATACATGAGACTTTGTGTGTGACCAGGGTTGGTCAAAAGGTTTCATGTGTAGAGCCATGCATTTCTTTGGAGGGGAACACAGAGACTAGTTGTGTTGGAGTGGTCTCCTGAAAAGTCTTTTCTGAACTCTGGGTATGGGAAGAGAGTTGACTTTCACCATTAAATGCTGTTCTTTACATCAGTTTCATTAACTTATGCAGCAGAGAAATGATACGCTTCATTATCCAGCAATCCATAGTCTCAGTACATTGGATTATTAGAGAGTCGCTTCTGTGATTTTGTAGCATTGTGTGTGGGCTAAATAAAAGGGAATGGACAAATGTGTCTTTCTTAATCGGTAAAGTCTATGTGCACTCCGAGAAATATATGAGTTTCTGAAGTCGGACTATGTGGGTTTGAGTTATGGCTCTCCCATTTGCCTAGCTGTTGGAACTTGGATAAGCTACCTCCCAGCCTCCATTCTCTTATATGTAAGAATGATGAAAGGTTTATCAATTAGGATTAGGTTCAAGAGTACAAATGAGCACATCCCAAATAAGAGTGGCTTAGTCACATATGAGTTTATTTTTCTCTTGTATCAAATAGGTCTGGTGGTAGATAGGCATAGGCTGGGATGGTAGCGCCATGATTTTACCAGAGACCTAGGTTTCTGTCATCTTCATCCTCTGCCATCTTTAATTTGTGTTTCCCATACATCAATGACAAGACGGAGGTTGGTGCTCCAGCCATCTCACCCAAATTCCTAACAGAAGGAGAAATAGAAATGGACAAAGGGGCACATGCCATCAATCTGTCCCCCTTCCTTTCTGCAAGCGTCCCTTACCAATTACCGTTTGTCATCCCATTGGACACTGTTAATTGCAAGGTGAGCTGATAAACGAGTGCTTTCATTGGACACAGTGAAGTTTCCCATAACATAGGGGCTTTCTTCTAAGGAAGAAAGGGAGTTGGATTTGCGGCAGGTGACTTTCAGGTTCTGCCAGAGGAAGTGGAGATAGACCTTTTGAACCTTCATAAAGTGGAGGTGATAAATCCATACAAAAGTGTTTGGCAAACTGGCCTGCGCTTGGGAAGCACTAATCTCCCACAGTATGTAATTTTAATCTAATTCTAAAGCAACGGGATTTCTCTAAAAGTAATCACATAGAACAACAGGTATATGATTTTGCCTTCAAAACCTGTTGGAAGGCAACATATCACTTACACTAATCTTATAGTCAGAAATCCGGTCAGAGCCATTTTACTATTTGTACAAGAGAATAGCTTTGGTGGGTACACCTGGCCCCCATCAGCTTCATCATCTACTGTGTTGAATAAAATTAACTTTGAATGGCAGTTCCAGGGATGACGATAGTTCATGGCTAAGGGTCTTTATGTTTAAACTGTTTAGCAGAGTCCATAGGGAATTCTGGTTTAGTTACGTCCTTTTTCCAGAAGCCAGACCTCCATACTTCCCACACTGATGGGAGATATTTATATGAACATAACTGAGGCAAGTTTACATAAAGCATGTTTGCGCTAACCAGGAAGATCAGTACAGTCCAAAGTACTCAATAGGCTTTATATTAACCTTTGGAGGAGGTATTTGTGATAATTCATGCTTAGATCTGAAATTGGATAGTGATCCATTAGAATTATACAGATATTCCCCCTTTTTTATTGAAGGTGGCTGAAAATTTGTATAGGAAAAATGAATCTTTGTATCTTTTAACCTATGGGTAGAACTGGCAAATATTTCTAGACGATTAAAACTTTATGAACACATAAGACTCACTTGCGTACTAAATCATGCAATGATTTTCAGTAAGTGGGCCCATTTTATACATTCCGTTGAAGACCGAAAGCTTGTCATGATAGGCGTTCTGGTCATTTATTCCTCAACTTGAGGATATATGTCATATATGGTTTACTCTGTTATAGTGTCTACTCTGACAACATTCAGTGTAAAATCTAGAGGTGACCTCAGATATCACTTGGCTCCATTTTTCATTTTATAGGTGAGGAAGCGGAGACTCAGAATTTGAATGACTTGCCCAAGATCTCATAGCCACCTAGCAGGTAGCAGAACTCAGCTCCTCTGGGTCCTGGTATTAAGCCTCTTTCCCTATACCAGGTTCCTTCTTACTCACCTTGGGGTTGACATTTGCCCTGTGAAGTTTTCCCTGACTAGGGCAGAGAAGATGAAACACTGGGTCTGAGAATTGTAGATCTTGGCTTCTGAAGTGTAGTGAGACAATGAGCACTACTTCTTTGCCAATATCCATTCTTTTCTTTCCACAACTCCCAAGTGTTTGGTGAGCATTTAGATACCCAATCAGACTACATTTCCCAGCCCCCCTTGCAGCTTGGTGTAGCCAAGTGACTGTTCTGGCCAATGGGGAGTGAGAGAAAGTGACAGGGTACAACTTCCATATCCTGCTCTGTTCTCCATCCCTTCCCGCTGGTTGGGAAGGTGGGACTGAAGCAGACACCGCCCATCAAAAGACGAAAGCCACATACTGAGGGTCGCGAAGCTGCTCTAGCTATCTCTGGACTATCATGTGGGACAAAAACAAGATTCTGTGCTTGTTTACACCGCTGTGTTTAGGGTCCCCTTGTCACAGCCGGCGTGACTGCACCCTAACTAACACACCTGGTATCAATCAAGTACTGTGATAGAGGGCGAAGCAAAGTAAAGTTCAAGTTGCAAGCCACTGAGGTCAGTTTTGCTTGGGCTCAGATCTTAAACTTGCGCCGTTGTTTTATGTCAACTTAAGGACATTCGCGCTAGCAGACAAAGTGGTTCACTAGAAAGAGCGTTGATGGGGGCCTTTGGTTCAGGGGTCTAACCATAGCTTGCTACTAACTTCCAAAGGGACTTTGTGGCTGTTTGCTTCCTTACTACAGAATAGAGATTATGTGGTTCAGTTACCTCCCAGGGTATTGTGAATAATACTTCATAAGAAATGGTTGTAAAGTATTTGGTAAATGCAAGCCTTCAGTAGCTTTCTTGGCACCCTGAATCTCTAATGATTTATAGATTCGTGCTATTATTGAAGGGGGCTTGACTTTGGCATGACCTACCCAAGCTGATGAACTCTTTCTGTCTTAACCTTTGGCACTCAGCGCAAGTATGATCCTTTGCCCTATATCCATCCATGCTTAATAGCACCACGATGAGGAAGGCATCTGATCGATGGAGCAGAGAATTGGAGACCCCTCACCCCCACCCCACCATTGACAATTGTATTCTTTTTTTCCCCCCAGAAGTGGTGTTTGTGTCCATGTTCCAGTGATCGTTTGAGCCCTAGAATTGTTAAATAAAGGAGACTTGCTTCTGAAAACTCTCTCTTTTTTTAAAAAGTTTATTTATTTTGAGAGAGTGAGCATGTGCAAGCGGGGGGGGGGGTGGGGAGAAAGAGAGGGAGAGAGAGAGAGAGAGAGAGAGAGAGAGAGAGAGAATCCCAAGCAAGCTCAGTGCTGTCAGTGCGGAGCCCAACATGGGGCTTGATCTCTCGAGCCACGAGATCATGACCTGAGCCGAAGTGGGACTCTTAACCAACTGAGCCACCTAGGTGCCCCAACTTCTGAAACCTTTCTGATTTGACCGATATCATGTTTGTAAATAATTACCAGGTTAGAATCATGCTTTTGGCACTCATTCTCGTCCCTGTGTCTGACAGACCAGACCCCTTTTTCATTAAAAAATTTTTTTAATGTTTTATTTATTTTTGAGAGAGAGAGACAGACAGACAGAGTGCCGGGGGTGGGGAGGGAGAGAGAGAGAGAGGGAGGCGCCAGGCTCTGAGCTGTCAGCACCGAGCCCAATGCGGGGCTCGACACCACAAATGTGAGATCGTGACCTGAGCCGAAGGTGATCACTTAATCCACTGAACCACTTAGGTGCCCCAAGACCAGACCCCTTTTTCAAAGGAGCATAGATTGTCAGAGCATAGTAACAGTATGTGAGAACACAGTCCAAGCACATTCTATTTATTAAATGTTTATTTATTTTTTAAGAGAGAGAGAGAGAGGGAGGGAGAATATGAGTAGGGAGGGTCAGAGAGAGAGAGGGAGACAGAATCAGCACAGAGCCCCACGCAGGGCTTGAACTCACGGACCACGAGATCATGACCTGAGCTGAAGCCATATTTTTTAAAGTACCAGAACTGGCGTCAGGACAATGAGTACACAGCATTGTCCCCGTAATAATCCTGCATGGAAACGAGTGGTTGCTATCAAAACTCACCTACCATGTTGGAATAGGCTTGGACAAAAGGACAAGGCTATTATTTTTCACACTGCATCACTGGTTTTAGATGCTCTGTGTGATGCAGATGGAAGGGAGGAAGGTAATGATGTGGGGTAGGAGAGGGGAAAGAGTGGAAGGGTCTGGAATTCACAGCAGCCATACACTACAACGGTTGTATCATTTAATCTCATGACTGTTGAGTCACGTAATTCTCCCCGCAGCCCTGTGTGGTAGGTAGTGTCCCACATGTACAGAGGAGGATGTTGGGATTCAGAGAGGCTAAGAAACATCCAGCTAAAAAAGTGTTGGAGAGGGGCGCCTGGCTGGCTCAGTCGGTGGGAGCATGTGACTCTTGATCTTGGGGTCGTGAATTCAAGCCCCACGTTGGATGGAAAGCTTACTTAAAAAAAAAAAAAAAAGTGTTGGAGAGAAAAATCTGAATCTACGTTTGCCTGGCTCCAAAGTCCTTACTCATGCCATGGTACCATATTTGCTTCCTGGTGAATGGAAAGTGTGCCAGAGGAAGAGAAAAAAATCCAGATAGCAAAGTTCATTATCCCAGCCAGTTTCAACAGATGCTGACAGGGGGATTATCACTTGGAACACACTCAACTTGGGAAAAGTAGAGAGATTGAGGATCTACTCTGCAACGTCCTTGGAGAAAACCAGATGTAGGAATAAGATGTAGAGCAAGAATGCTTGCTTTAGGGAAAGGAGCAAGATATGTGATGTCAGCTTGGAAAATCCAGGGGAGATGTAGCCAAATACTTAGATATACAAAGTAACAAGATTTACTTTTATTAAAAACTCACTAATGCTTGGGGCGCCTGAGCGGCTCGGTTGGTTATATGCCCAACTCTTGATTTCAGCTCAGGTCGTGATCTCACACTTTATGAGATCAAGCCCTGCATTTGGGATTTTTCCTCTCCCTCTCTCTGCCCCTCCCTGCCCCCTTACAAAATAAATAAATAAGCTTAAACAACAACAAGAAAAACTAATGCTTTAGTGGGTGGAGACCCTTGAGAACCTTGGTGGGGGGTGAATGTAGTTTGCATTTGGGTAGGATGTAAGTCTTTGGGGACTAAAGCACAGAAGCTTAAAATGGCCTCTAAGATCTGGGCCCTTGGTGTATACACACCATCTCCCAGTTATTCGCTCAAACACTAGTCTAGGTACTCCTATGAAAGGGTTTTGCAGATGTAACTAAAATCCCACATCGGTTGACTTTAAGCTAGGGAGGTTTCCAGGGGGGCTGACCTGATTGCACGAGTCCTTTCAAAGCAGACTTTTCTCTGGCTGGTTGTAGAAGAGGAAGAAACCAACTTTCCTGTTGTGAACTGCCTGTGGGGGTCGATGCTGGCCAGTGGGGGGGCCACATGGCAAGGAATTGCAGACAGCCTCCAGCACCTGACAGTGGTCCTGGGCAGACACCTAGGAGGAAATGGGGACCTTGGTCCTATACTCACAAGGAAATACTGTTCATAACCTGTGAGCTTGGGAGAGAACCAAGCCCTAGATGAAAACGCAGCCCTAGGTGACACCTCAATTTTAGCCTGGTGAGACCCTGAGTAGAGGATCTGGTTACTCTGTGTCCAGACTTCTAGAAACAATGAGATACTAAGTGGGTGTTGTTTAAGCCAGAAAGTCGTGGTGGCTTGTTACGCGGTGATAGAAAACACACACCTTCCATTTGACTGGCTCCCTCTAGGAGCCTATAAAGAAGCTACAGCAAGTCTTTTTATCTCCATTGATATTGAGGACACTGATGCACAAACAGCTTAAATAACTTGCTCAAGTTCATTGAACTCATTGGTTATGGAGCCGGGCGTAGACTGGTTCTATTGGCCCTTAACTGAAGTACTTGCAGCTCTACCCCAGCTTCCACATCCCAACATGCTCCTGCCTCCTCTCATTGCCAGGGCGATGCATTTGATCATGTTTTGGTTCAAGCGGAAGAGGTGGGAGTAAGGGGAAGAGGATTGCAGGGGAAGAAATCAGGACAGGGGAGATGGGGGCTCCGTTTACCTCTTCATGCAACTCCTAGACCCTGTGTGTCCTCCTAGGTATATACCTGTGGAGAGAGCCTGCTCCAACCTCTTGGCCATAGTCTTGGGTCTGATCTACGGTACCTTCTGATGTAAGGTTCTATAGTCTTTATCTTTTTTTTTTTTTTTTAATGAAAACCTTATGGTTAACGACGTAGTACGTGTGTGCACGTGTGCACCCATATGGATATGCATCAAATTCTCCAGTGGTGGGGACTTCGGTGGCCCCGTCGGTTAAGGCACGGGCATTTGATCTCTGCTCAGGTCACCATCCCATCGTTCGTGAGTTTGGGCCCCGCATCGTGCTCTGCGCTGCTGGTGCGGAACCCGCTTGGGATTCTCTGTCTCTCCCTCTCTCTCTGCCCCTCTTGCACGCTCTCTCTCTCTCTCTCTCTCTCAACACCAGGCGTTAGCTGTGTTCACGGCTGTCCTGAATAAAGACGTGGTTTCCAGCTTCCTAGGAGCTAGGTGAGGTCATGTGACCCAGTTTTGACCAATAGGGTTTGGGGAGAATCAGGGTGCGCAGTCTCCGGCAGCCCTGGTAACAAAAGGGGATGTTGCACACTCCTGTTTGTCTCCCCCACCCCCACCGCTCCCCTCCAGCTGGGTTTGAGAGGTGGTGGTGCTCCACTTTGGACCAGATGGCCGAGTACAACATCCAAGAGATGGTGGAGACAAATCAGAAGGACTCTTGTCATCGAGCTGGTAGCTGCCAGATAACTTTGGATCGCTCAAGTCTGGACAGTTCCATGAGAAAGAATTAAATTCTACCTGCGTTAAGGCCCTCTGACTTCAGAACTTTGTTATATCGGCCACACTAAGTTCTTAAGTCCTAACTAATGCCTTTGCTTACCAAAGCATCTGGGGACAGTATGTGTATTATTCAAATATAACAATGTGTGTAAGAGCCGTGCAAATGTAGATTTACCTGTTACTGCCTGTGGTCTGGATGGTCACTCGCTGCTCTGCCCTCTTCCAGGTTTCTCTGGACTTACTTCCTCCTCCTTTCTAAAATCCCAGCTCCAGCAATATCAGTGTTGGTCCCTCGGGTTCATCCAGCGTCCTCTCCTGTGTGGTCTGGTCTGGGGAACCCCTCGCGCATAGCCCTGCAGTGGTATTCCGTATCCCGTGTTGAGATTTCTCCCAGCCCGAGCCTAACCACCCGGGATGGAAATGACCCCGTTCCCGAGTTCCCTTCCCACAGGGCTGCGAACTCCTTTAGGGCAGGGCTGACACCTGTGCTACCAGAGAGCCCGTTACCTGTTAAGTCCACAATATAGATTCTTGTTAAGCGATCATACCTGTGAATGGGAGAAGGGGCGGAGGAATGATGTCTCCCTGTTAGAGCTGAAAACTCACTCCTCCACGTCTGATGTCAGGGCACTGGGGACTGTGCAATATGCATGTCTGATATACAACGAGGTTTTATTTGGGAGGGACACACGACACACGGAACGTTAAATGCCCTTTATTTTTTTTTGTACAATCGGAGCTTTCAAATCAAGCCATCGTCCTATAACTTTCCATCTCGTTTCTCTGTTGCTCTATCCTCAGGAAATCCCCCTATCTCTATCCCTTTATTTTCAAGAAGCAATCATGTAGTAAATCCCATCCCACTGAGTCAAATTTAGGTCATCTTTTATTTGGTCAAATACAGTCTTCCTGGAAAGCAGTATCACTATTATTCAGGAACACACATATTGTTTTACTTACAACTCTGTAGTATTTTATGTTCTCATATAAATGTTATGCCTGGATTATAGCTGAGGCAAACTGGACTCCATTTATTTGAAAAAATAATGGGAAATCAGGTTTATTCTCTCCACCTTCCTGACAGTTCCCCATTTCTCATAGGGGCCCTCGAATGGGCTGCGTGGTGTTGCTTTCCAAACAGGCTCTGTCCCCTGATTCTCCGGGATGGCTTTCCTGTCTTCGTGCAGCAAGCCCTCAGCCAGGAGGGGGAGGAGGCCCCCGGGCAGGGAGGGAGGGAAAGCGGCTTGGATGAGCTCCTTGGAGGGACAGTGGTGGACAACACTGTCAGGGTCTCTTGGGTTTAGATCGCGGAAGGGGCTTAGAAGAATGGTGATGCTCTTTTGGTCAAGGTGTTCAGGACAGATGGAGGAATCCAGTCCTGGTGGTGGATTTGTGCATCCTCATAGCCGCTACCCTGCCCTGAGACAGGAACTGTTTAGGGGCGTGTGTGTGTGTGTGCGCGCGCGTGTGTGTGTGTGTGTGTGCGCGTGTGTGTGCGCGTGTGTGTAATTACTTGCCCTGAGCTCCCCCAGCAGTGTGCCCCTAAAATCCGGGCTCTGCTGTACTTGACTGTCTCTAAACACATGATTGCCTCTTCACACTTGTCTGTTTACAACATGTTACCTTGTACTTCTACGTGCAGTTACACATGTATATACACCTACCGCTCTTTTTGTGGGGATATGTGCAGGAACATAGTTCTGGAACTTCTTTCACAGATTTACACAAAGAGGAATGGCGTTCTGGAACCTTGTTTTGGACAGAACTCAGTTGCCTGTATAATGAAACACGTGCCACATACAGATGAAGCTGAACGTTCAAATCCAATAGGAAAATCTGCTCATGGGCACAGTTTCCTCGGAAGGAGCAAGAGGCCCGATTTTTGTCAAGTGCTTGAGCTGAGTGAGGGTGCCTTCTCTGGGGTCTGAAGTGGGGCCAGCATGTCCCACGGGCCAGAGCCCTGGGGAACTACCTCCAGAGAAGCAGCAGATGGGGCAGCAGTAGCTAGAGAATTTACTGGATTACGATACCATGTGATGAAATGAACTTGATCTCATTATTCTTCCCAACTCCCCTGGTCGGGGCGGAGGGTGGTGGATGGATAACTCTAAACTCAGGCTCCCATCAGACTGTCTACAAGGACCCACAGAGGAAGCACGGGGACCCACCGAGGAAGCAAGGGACTGGGTATGGGGGAGGTGTGATTACAGGCAGCATAAGGATATCAGAGGGGGGCCATCAGAGTACACGCTGGTGTTGGTGGCTTGGGTACAAGCCTGTGTCACTCCTTGTGCGACCTTGGGCATATTACAATAATACTCAGTGCCTCAATTTTACACTTGCGTCATAGGGTTGGCATGAGAATTCAGTGGGATAAAAATATGAATACTACCCGGGACAGAGTAAGCTTCTGGTGAATATTAGCTGATATTATAATTAAAACATGGTCAGAATGTGCAGTTTCTCACAGATGATTCTTTTTACCAGTATCAGATAAATTGTGTGAAAACATTTGTTTATACATTTTGAAGGCATGAAATGTTATCATTGATTAAAATTCTGATTTTTTGTGTTAAAAACTTAAACATTAAAACTCCAGTGATTTTCACTTAAATTGTTCCATTTAATAATATTGTTAAGGAATCATGGCGGATTCACAGAACGTAGGTATGTGGTTTTATATATGTACATATATACATATGCACACTCACATGTTTAATTGTGGTAAAAAGCACATAGCTACCAACGAAACCATTTTTAAAAATATTTTTTAATGCTTATTTTTGAAAGAGAGAGAGAGAAAGCATGAGTGAGCCAGGGAGGGGCAGAGAGAGAGGGAGACACAGAATGGGAAGCAGGCTCGGAGCTGTCATCACAGAGCCCGACTCGGGGCTTGAACTCACGAACCATGAGATCATTACCTGAGCTTCAGTCGGGCGCTCAAGCGACTGAGCCACCCAGGTGCCCCCAACTAAACCATTTTTAAGTGTGCAGTTCACTAATGCTACTATATTGACATTGTTGTGTAATCAATCTCTAGAACTTCTTATCTGGCAAAACTGAAACTCTATACTTACTGAACCGCTCCCCATTTTCCCCTCCCCACAGCCCCTGGCAACCACAATTCCTCTTTCTGTTTCTAGAAGCATGACTACTCTAGATCCCTTATATAAATGAAACTATACATATGGTATTTGTCCTTTTGTGGTTGGCATATTTTGCTTAGCACAGTGTTCTTAAGGTTAGTCTATGTTGTAGCATGTGACACGATTTCCTTCCTTTTTAAAGGCTGAATAATATTCCTTTGTACGCATATATAGCACATTTTCTTTATCCACTCATTGTTGGTAGACATTAGGATTGTTTCTACCTCTTGGCTATTGTGAGTCATGCTGCAGTGAACATGGATGTGCAAATATCTTTTTGAGAGCCTGCTATCAGTTTTTTGGGGTATATACCCAGAAGTGGGATTGCCAGATCCTATGATTATCTGATCTTTAGGTGTCGGAAGAACCTCCATACTGTGGAAAACAGTGCTTACATTTCATGCATTTTGCATTCCCACGGACATTGCACCAGTGTTCTGTTTCCTCTGCATCTTCACTAGAACTTGTTCTGTTTGTTTTAATGTTTTTTATTTTAATTTATTTTTTTGAGAGAGCGCAAGCAGGGGAGGGGCAGAGAGAAGGGGACAGAGGATCTGAAGCAGGCTCTGCATTGACAGCAGCGAGCCCGATGCGGGGCTTGAACTCACAAACTGCGAAATCATGACCTAAGTTGAAGCCGGATGCTCAACCGACTGAGCCACCCAGGCGCCCCGGTTTTCTGCTTTTTTGATGGTAGCCATCCTAAGGGGTTCATATGAGGGGATAGCTCCTTGTGGTTTTCATTTACATTTCTCCCAGGATTAATGACGTTGGACATCTTTTCATGTGCTTGCATTTCTTCAGAGAAAGGTCTGTTCAAGTCCTTTGCCCATTTTTTAAAAGAGACACTTGGTTTTTTGTTGTTGAGTTGTGAGAATTCTTTAAATACTCTGGCTATTTTTAAAAAAATTTTTTAAATGTTTATTTATTTTTGAGAGAGAGATAGGCACAGTGTGAGCAGGGGAGGAACAGAGAGAGAGAGAGAGAGAGAGAGACAGAATCTGAAGCAGGCTCCAGGCTCTGAGCTGTCAGCACAGAGCCCGATGTGGGGCCTCGAACCCACAAACCGCAAGATCATGACCTGAGCTGAAGTCAGCCGCTTAACCAACTGAGCCACCCAGGCGCCCCTGTATACTCTGGTTATTATGATTTGTAATTATTTCCTCCCATTAGGTAGGCTGCCTTTTCCCTTCATGGATTGTTTCCTTTGATGTGCAAAAGTTTTTTAAGTTTGATGCCCTCGTATTTGTCCATTTTTGCATTTGCTGCCTGTGCTTCTGGTGTCATATCTAAGCAACAGCCAAATCCAATATCATGAAGCTTTCCCCTTTGTTTTCTTATAGTTTTATGGTTGTAGGTACAATGTTTAAGTCTTTAATCCATTTTGAATTAATTTTTGTATAGGGTGTAAGGAAAGAGTCCAACTTCATGCTGTTGTCCAGTTTTCCCAACACCATTTGTTGAAGAAATTGACATTCCCCCAGTATGTGGTCTTGGCTCTCTTGTTGAAAATCAGTCCACCATATACTTAAGGTCTGGCTCCCTATTTTCTTCTTATTGGTCTGTGTGTTGTCTATGCTAGTGCCATACTATTTTATTACTGTCGCTTTGTAATATGTTTTGCCATTAGGAGGTGTCAATCCTCTGACTTCATTCTTCTTTTTCAAGATTGATTCTACACTAATATTAAGATTTTTTTTTTCTATTTCTGCAAAAAATATTGGGTTTTGATAGGGATTGTATCTGATAGGGATTTTTTTTTCCTATTTCTGCAAAAAATATCATTGGGGTTTGATAGGGATTGCACATATGCATATATATTTAAAAAATTTTTTTTAAAGTTTATTTATTTTCGAGAAAAAGAGAGAGAGAGAGAGACAGAGTGCTAGTGGGGGAGGGACAGAGAGAGAGAGAGAGAGAGAGAGGGAGGGAGATGCAGAATCTGAAACAGACTCCAGGCTCTGAGCTGTCAGCGCAAAGCCCGATGTGGGGCTTGAACTCTTGAACCACAAGATCATGGCCTGAGCTGAACAAAGTTGGAGGCTTAACTGACTGAGTCACCCCAGCGCCTCTACATGTATATATATTTTTAAACAAAAGATTACAATAACACAAATGTTATTGAATGCTTGGTGTGTGTATCACTTTCCCCAGGGCTTCCAAACCAAATACCACAAATGGGGTGGCTGAAAAGAACAGAAATGTAGTCTCTCCTGCTTCTGGAGTCTAGAAAATTTCCCTCTGGACCCTGTAGGTGAGAATCTCTACTTGCCTTTCCATAGCGTCTGTTGCTGGCAATGCCTGCTGTTCCTTGACTTACATTTGTGCGTTTCCAGGGCTGTCTGTGTTTTCATGGGGCTATCCTCTCCCTGTGTGTTTCTTTCCTTTTTAAAGTTTATTTATTTGAGAGAGAGAGAGAGCATGAGCAGGAGAGGGGCAGAGAGAGAGAGAGAGAGAGGGAGAGGGGCAGAGAGAGAGAGAGAGAGAGAGTGAGAATCCCAAGCAGGCTCCACACTGTCAGTATGGAGCCCGATATGGGGCTGGAACTCATGAATCAGGAGATCATGACCCGAGATGAAATCAAGAGTCAGATATTAAACGGACTGAGCCACGCAGGTGCTCCTCTCCTGTGTTTATACAGACACCATTTATATTAAGGATTAAGGGCCCATGCTGCTGTAGTATGACCTTGTCTTAACTAATTACATCTGGAAAGACGCCTTTTCCAAATAAGGTCACATTCTGAGGCAGTGGGGACTAGGACTTCAACATATGTTTTTTGGGAGGGATGTACTTCAATCCATGACAGTGTGCATCAGGCATTATGCTAGAACTCAGACTCATTTACTCCTTACAATGACCTTATGGAATGAATAGTTATTTCTTCATTATATGGATGAGGACATCGAACTTTAGAGGAACCCCAACTTGCTTGGGTTTTCCAACTTGGGACACAGTCCTCTAAGCAGTTGCCTTCCCAAGTAACTGGGGACTTTGACATTTAGAGGAGAGACTTTGCTTCTAGGACCCTCTTGCAAGTTAGCCTTTTAGCGATGGTTTTCTCTTTCTTTCTTTCTTTCTTCTGTTAAATGATTATTTATATTTGAGAGAGAGGGAGAGCAGGGGAGGGGCAGACAGAGAGAGGGAAAGAGAGAATCCCAAGCATGCTCCTTGCTATCAGCATGGAACCCTATGCGGGGATCGATCCCACTTACCAAGAGATCACGACCTGAGCCGAAATCAAGAGTTGGGCGCTTACCCGACTGAGCCACCCAGGCACCCCTAGCAAAGGTTTTCATTTGCTTCTGTTTGATCCAGTATTTTTCAGATGGTCAGCTTACGTGGGCCAGAAAAAAAGTTTCCCAGAAACAAGTAGGCCTGTCTGGTTTCCCATTCTTTTGGACATGAGTACAATGTTGACCTTTCAAGGGGCTGTGGGGTTTGACCTAGCAGTACAGAAAGATCTGGAATCCAGGACTTAGAGAAAACCCAGAGAAGACTGAGGATGCACATGGGTGGTGATGTTTTGGTTGTATGGATGATAATCTATAGCAGTGTATCCACAGTGATATGTCGGACCCAGGATGAGCACATGGGGTATTGTCCTTCACGAAGAAGACAGAAAATGGGCTATCTGTTTCCATCCCTCACCTTTCCTGATCCTTGTCATCTCTAGCCATTCATCACATTGGGGTAACGGAGGCAATTTGGTGTTATTCTCCACCTTCACCTTAAAATAAGTCAGGGAAACCCGAGAGTGCATGTCTAACTCTCCTCAGGGGCATTCGTATCTTAGTGGAAAGCAAAGACAAAAGAATTGAACTAGATCACTTCTTCTGACCCCTTTCCCAAAGCAAGATTTTTCTAAACATTTTTTAAATGTTTATTTATTTATTTTTGAGAGAGAGAGAGCAGGGAAGGGTAAGAGAGAGAGAGAGAGAGAGGGAGACAGAATCCTAAGCAGGCTCCGTGCCGTCAGCACGAAGCCTGATGTGGGGCTTGAATTCACGAACCGGGAGATCATGACCTGAGCCAAAACCAAGAGACAAACGCTTAACTGACTGAGCCACCCAGGTGCCCCATCAAAGCAAGATATTAAAAAATAATTAAATAAAAATTTATATGGAAATCCGCAAGGAAAAGTATATTGAATGGGAGGCCTCTTGGCTGGAGCAGGGTTAGGAATCCTGGAGAAGTCCTGTTTGCTCCTCCTTACTCCTTGGGGCAGCCTGGGAGGATGCCCCACCCTTGCAGAACCCTTCCGGCCCTGGCGGGTGCGGGGGGGGGGACACAGTTACAGACCACTGGCCCAGATCACCTTTTAAATTGTTTGAGTGAAGGGGCGCCTGAGTGGCTCAGTCAGTTAAGCATCTGACTTTGGCTCAGGTCATGATCTCACAGTCTGTGGGTTTGAGCCCCGCATCGGGCTCTGTGCTGACAGCTCAGAGCCTGGAGCCTGCTTCAGATTCTGCGTTTCCATCTCTGTCTGCCCCTCCCCCGCTCACTCTCTGTGTCCCTCTCTCAAAATAAAATAAAGACATAAAAAAAAAATTGTTTGAGTGAAGAAAGATCTCTAAGAAATAAAAGTGAGGGACAGAGTAGCACCTGTGCTTTGGTCTCAGTCTTCTCCCCAGGACGTGGCAGGTGTCTATTACTTAGGTCCAGAGAAACCACCAAAGGAATCTGCAATCCCTGTGAGAACAGACACTTCTAGGAAAGGCAGAGAGATCGGAGAGAGGAAATCCAGAGGGCTTTCAAACCTAAACTGTTCGCACTTTTTTTGTGGTGTTATTTGTATAATCAAAAATAAATGGAAAAAGAATGAATTGACAAAACCCTATATATCTATAGTGAAAGAATTTCACTTATCAACACATCCTTTGGGGAGAGTGTATTTGTTTTGGTCAAACAATAAGTTACTTCTTATTTATACACATCCGCGTTCGCACTGGTATGTTTTGGTAGCTTGGAGATATTTGATCCATCTATTTCTGATTTATTTATATGTATCAACATAGCATGATTCCTTACAGGACAAACCGATATAAGACTGAAGGCGCCTTTAACAAAATCTTCCTTGCTTCTTTCTTCATTTTCCCTTAATCAGTACGCGGGCACATTTTACCACAGGCAGCCCCTGACCCGAGGATGTTGGGGGAGCCTTTGTAGAGACAGGCATTCATCTCACGTTGAGAGAACGTATTTTACTTTTTCACTTGCCTAACGAGACAGGCCCACGAATGAGGTTTCCCTCAAGCTCAAAAGGAAACTGACTCGACTATTTTTTTCAGAGAAGGGTGTATAGCCTGCTAGAGCTTTTACCACCTGCTGCTTGGCACAAAGTTTCTGTTTCAAGGAAGGCATGGAGGCGTGCAGGGCCAACATCCTCACTTAGTGTTGATTCCCAGTCCTTCGCCGTAGCTTATGGACAGTTAAAAACCGCAATGATTCAGATTTGTTGTGATTCCATTAATACTTTGCCTCTGCCAAGGAAGACCGGACTTTCCAAGTTCTGTGTCTCTTTCTCTGTACGTTCTCATTAACCTGTCTTCTCAACTGTACCTGCCGCCAGACTCTATAAGGCAGAGAATTCTCATGAGGAAGGAGGCAGAGATGTGGAAGGGAGCAGAGCCCGACCTGAGCGCCTAGGAAAAGCCTCCATTCACCTGTTTGCAGAGTGGTTTATTGAGTTTCTGCTATGTGCCACCTATGGTAATAATTACTGGGTGTGAATAAATGATTGCAACATGACCCACAAGCTTACCCAAAGGAGCCCGTGGTCTAAATGTGTTGATGTTTCCAAAGAATCACAGACCACGAATTCACAGTCAAAAAGAAATCTGAAGACGCTACTGCTATCCACTTCTTAGAAAGCCGGTCTTGTTTCAGTTAATAAAGCTGGACATGGCTAGCTAGAGAGTAGATACATATAGATCTAGAGCTGTTAAAAATTGATGCATCTTGGGGCGCCTGGGTGACTCAGTGGGTGAAGCATCCAACTCTTGGTTTTGGCTTGGGTCATGATCGCACAGTTCATGAGTTCGAGCCCCACAGCGGGCTCTGTGCGGACAGCGTGGAGCCTGCTTGGGATTCTCTCTCTCTGCTCCTCCCCTGCTCTCTCTCTCTTTCTCTCTCTCAAAGTAAATAAGTAAACTTATAAAATTTGTTTGAAAATTGATATGTATATCTTGATAAATTTTAAATTATCCTTTAAAAAAGTTCTTGTTTCCTTTTTCTCATTTGTAGTGGCATGTGAATTTGTCTTTTCTCATCAGATAAATTAGTTGAAAGGGGAACATTAATTTATTTGAGCCATATAGATAACTATTAAAAGTGTAGGAATGTCCTCTTATTTAAAGAGCACTAGTCCTGGGGCACCTGGGTGGCTTAGTCGGTTAAGCGTCAACTTCGGCTCAGGTCATGATCTTACAGTTCGTGGGTTCGAGCCCTGCGTCAGGCTCTGTGCTGACAGCTCAGAGCCCAGAGTCTGCTTCCAATTCTGTGTCTCCCTCTCTCTCTGCCCCTCCCCAGCTCGTGCTCTCTTTCTCTCTCAAAGACAAATAAACATTAAAAAAAAAATAAAGAGCACTGGTCCATCTAGAAAGGTCATTCTTGAGACAATTGGAGAAATGTGAATGCAGACTGTACATTATGTAGCAGTATTGTGTTTGTGTTAACTTTCGGGGTGTGATAATTACACTATAGTTATATAGCAGGATGTCCTTGTTCTTAGGAAGGCTGAAGGTTTTGTGAGTGAAGTGTCATGACGTCTGCAAGAAACTCTTAAATGACTCAGCTGTAAATAAAGAGAGGACGATTTAAATTAAATAGAAATAACTAAAATTATTTAATTAGAGAGATAAGGCAAATACATAACCAGTAAGTACCAAGTGGTGCATCTGAATGAGGACTCTGTGGGTGTTTGTTCTATCATTTTTGGAACTTTTCTGTAGGTTCAAAAGTTTTTAAAATTAAAAATCAGGTGGGGCGCCTGGGTGGTGGCTCAGTTGGTTAAGCGTCCGACTTCAGCTCAGGTCGTGATCTCACTGCTTGTGAGTTCAAGCCCTGCGTCGGGCTCTGTGCTGACAGCTCAGAGCCTGGAGCCTGCTTCAGATTCTGTCTCCATCTCTCTGCCCCTCCCCTGCTTGTGCTGTCTCAGTCTCTCTCTGTGTCTGTCTCTCTGTCTCTCTCTCTCAAATATAAAAAATAAAACATAAAAAAATTAAAAAAATAAATATATAAAATTAAAAATCAGGAGTGGGTAGAATAAAAAAGCCCAGGTCTCTGGCCTGGTGGTATATTCCATTAATGGAACTTTCTCCAAGTCTCTGGCACCACTTGGACCTTTCATTATTATGCATTTTGTGTTTAACCTCTAACAAAAAACTTCGGGGGATAACTTGGATTCCGGATCCATTGCCTTTTCTTCATTCTGACATGTTCTGCTGGTTTTGGTCATTAAAACAACTGATGCTTACGTCACCATTTGAACTGTAGGGGTATCAGGTGGCTGTGGTTTATCCCGGATCATTATACTCATCATATCTAACCGCCATTGATTTATAGGATGTGCCTTTTTAAAAAAAACTATACCTCTACAAAAAGAAGGAGTCTAAATTGTTAGATACCATCAACCCCAAGATGCATGGTGATATCAGAGAGGTGAAAAATTTGAAAGAAAAAATTTACATCTGAGACTCGATGAGGCTTCGCATCTCACCAGGATTACGAGGAGGAGCAAGGGCAACGTGTGGGTGAACAGAGGCAGAGCCGCGAATATACTGGAATAAGCCTCTGAGTGTATACACTTTGCTCCAAATGCTCAAAAAGAAAAAGCATCTCAAAAAGGAAAAGGGCTGTGGTTACATAAAAATTTAAAAATAAGCGCACACATAGGAGGACATCTGGAGGTCTGGGTCCTCTGGTCACTGAGGTCTTCCCAGATGGTCCTCTGTTGAAAAGGCTGGTGGGCATCCGTGCCTGCTCCCACATGCCCATCCCCTTCCTCTGCTTAATTCTTCTCTATGGCACATCTCACCATCGTCATCCACCTTACTGTCTATTTGTGTAGTGCCTGTCCCCCCACTAGAGTATAAGCTTCGGAAGGACACTGTATTTCATTCATTGCTGTGTCTCCAGCACCTACAACAAGTGTCTCACACAGGGCAGGTTGCTGAATGGGGGTCTGGTCCTGTGTTTGTCACTTAGTAAGGGGTCAGTCTGATTCCAAAGTTCTTGGTCTTAACCTTCCTCTAAACTGCCTAGGACGCTCCTGCTCCTCCCTTCTCGGCTTCTTTTCTGTAACTCTTTGCAATGGGACGTGGTGCTCCTTTGTGGGCCATTTCAGTCCTTCCTTCCATTCTTACGTGGTGGAAATTAAAGTTAGGGTTGGTCTTTTGTCTCCAATAGCGATTCCCTTCCCTCTTCCCCTCTTCTTCACTGTATAGATGAATAACTCTTTATTAACTCCTTGGCTGAAGATGGGCAGAACAAAGGAGGAGAGAGAAAGACACAAGGCCATCTGGGCTCAGGTGAGGCACTGACCGCCTCTGAGTGCCTCCACGGGTTGGGTCTTCAGCGGGGCCCTCAGTGACGACCAGAGCCCGTCCTATATTCTCTAGAGCTTTTCTCCCAAGCTATGCACCTGTTCTTCTCAGAAGATGCCCTGTTTCCCACTTCTCACAGCATGTAGGGACCCCAGCCTCTGCCACCCAATTCAAGCTCCCCTCTATACACACCTCGCCCTGTGTCATGCTGCCTGCCCAGTGGACCAAGGCTCCCTGAGCTGGCCCCTCTCCGGGGACTCCCCTCCGCCCGTTCACTCAGGCTTTGCTCTCTCAATTGTCTGCTCTCTGCCCTACCACCAACGTTTGCCTTTCTAGCATGTCGTGTCCATCAGAATTTAAACCAATTCAAGTTTCTTCCATTTGAATTTTTTTTTTTTTAATGTTTGATTTAATTTTTGAGAGAAAGAGAGACAGCGTGAGCAGGGGAGGGTCAGAGAGAGAGGGAGACACAGGATCCAAAGCAGGCTCCAGGCTCTGAGCAAGCATTCAGCACAGAGCCTGATGTGGGGCTCGAACCCACGAACCGCGAGATCATGACCTGAGCCGAAGCCGGACGCTCAACCGACTGAGCCACCCAGGTGCCCCAAGTTTCTTCCATTTGAAAGGAAGAAAATAACAAGCAACAAACCTCAGCATCTCCTTCTAGTCAAATTTCAAAATTTACATCCATCCATACATATGTGTGTAGATACATATAGATAATAAATATATAAATATGTAGGTATATATAATATATAAAAATATAAAATATATTGTGTATTATATAAAAATACTATGTATAAATATATGTATTATGCATAAGTGTATATGATTTTCCACAAATGCACAAATGTGATTGTGTCATAGAATGCCTGAACGTTTCATTTTGCAAAGGGGATGCTATTTTTGTTAATAATAAATGGAAGCATTAAATTTTCTTTGTTTTTTTTGAAGTTTACTCATTTATTTTGAGAGAGAGAGAGAGAGAGAGAGAGAGAGAGAGAGAGAGAGTGCACACAAGAGGTAGAGAGAAAGGGAGAGAAAGAGTCCCAAGAAAGCATTCCCTTGAATTTATAGCTTGGACTCACAAGTTGTGAGATCATGACCTGGGCCAAAGTCAAGAGTTGGATGCTTAACTGACTGAGCCAACCAGGCGCCCCAAATTTTCTTTCTTATGTTGTGTTTTCTGTTCTATAATTTCTTTTATTTAAATTTTTTTAATGTTTATTTATTTTTGAGAGAGAGAGAGAGACAGAACGTGAGCAGGGGAGGGGCAGAGAGAGAAGGAGACACAGAATCTGAAGCAGGCTCAAGGCTCCGAGCTGTCAGCACAGAGCCCGACGCGGGGCTTGAACTCATGAACTGTGAGACCATGACCTGAGCTGAAGTCGGACGCCTAACTGACTGAGCCACCCAGGCGCCCCTGGCCTGTAGTTTCTGAGGTGGGACTTTGAGGTTTATCCTCCCGGGGAGAAAAGAGTTAGCCTTTGCCTCTTGGGTAAGACTGTACGTTTGGCTGAATAACCCAACCTCGGTGGTTCCCTGCCCTGAGTCTCACCTTCCATTTCACTCCCCCGACTGCTGACCAAGGGACCTCCCTTAAAGGACCAATCTGATCACCTTTCCTAAGGCTTTTCAATGAATCATCATTGTGTTCAGGATAAATCCCGAACATCTTGATGTCATTTACAAGATCCATCTTAATTTCGTTCTCCCCCCATCCCCCTTGGGGCGGACCGTGTTATTGTTCTTAATGGTTAATGGCCCCTTCCTGGGGGAAAGATTATACTTCCCCTGCCCCACTGATGGCAAGCTTGGCCACACGACTCGCTTTGGCCAGTGAAATGTGAGTCGCCGTTGCATTCCTAGGCAGCGAAGTCTCATAGCCAGTGCGCAGTTCACTTTCGCTCCCTCATGGGACCAATAATGTTCCATACAGAGCTTGTTCCTACCATTGACTAGCTCCTGGAGTGCATACAAAATGAGCAGAGCTCCCTCTCGTTCTCAGTGGCCATGTAACGTCAGGAAGAAATCACCCCTTGTTATGAGCTGCTGAGATTTGGGGGTCATTTGTCCTTGCAGTATAACCTCTTCCGTCCTGACTGACGTACCTTCGCCATGTCCTCTCTTGCCATTCCTTCTTTGCGTCTTAAACTCCAATCCAGGGGTGTATCAAGTGTTTTTGAGTCCACCAACGGTAAGAAATATGTTTTCCCTTGTAACCTGGTACTTCCTTCAGATACACATAGATACACGCATACGTTGAACAAAGGCTCTGCGGTAAGATCCTTACTGTGTGCAATTCATTCTGATTTATTCTATCCTATTCCGTTTAAGAAAAAGAGGCTGATCAGGACCCACTAAGTTGATTTCATGACCCTTTGATGAGTCACGACTCTGATGGGAGACCACTGCTCGACCCTCCTAAAAATCTGCACTTCCTCTCACACACTCCTAAATGTTCTCCAGGGCTGTGCGAGGAAAACGCCCATTCTAGGAAACATTCTTCCTACTGTAGGGTGGCCTAAGTGGCCCCATGTCAGTCAGTCATTCACTGTTTTATGCTTGGCTCATTTCTTTTTTTTCTTATTCTTTTTTTTCTTTTTTGTTTTAATTATGGTGAAAAACACATAGCATAAAATGTACCATCTTAACCATTTTAGAGAGTACAGTTCAGAGGTCCCTGGGTGGCTCAGTCGGTTGAGCATCTGACTTCAGTTCAGGTCATGATCTCCCGGTTTGTGGGTTCAAGCCCCATGTCGAGCTCTGTGCTGACAGCTCATAGCCTGGAGCCTGGTTCAGGTTCTGGTCTCTGTCTCTCTGCCCCTTCCCTGCTCGTGCTCTGTCTCTCTCTCTCTCAAATATAAAATAAAAAAATTTTTTTGGGGGGCTCCTGGGTGGCTCGGTCGGTTAAGCGGCCCACTTCGGCTCAGGTCATGATCTCATGGTTTGTGAGTTCAAGCCCCGCGTCGGGCTCTGTGCTGACAGCTCAGAGCCTGGAGCCTGCTTCTGATTCTATGTCTCCCTCTCTCTCTGCCCCTCCCACACTTGTGCTCTGTTTCTCTCTGTCTCTCAAAAATAAATGTGAAAAAAAATTTTTAATTAAAAAAAAAAGAGTACAGTTCAGCAGTGTTAAGCATATCCCATTATTGCCCACAGTGCCTTCCATCTTGCATATCGGAAGTCTGTACCAACAGAAGAGTAACTCCCTCTCCCTGCCTCTCCCCAGCCAACCACCATTCTACTTTCTGTCTTTAAGAATTTGACTACTTTAGATACCTCAGGTAAGTGAAATCATACAATATTTGCCCTTTTTAAAAACATACTTTGTTTTGAAGTAATCTCTCCACCCAACATGGGACTCAAACTCACAACCCGAGATCCAGAATCACATGCTCTACCCACTGAGCCAGCCAGGTGCCCCAGTTTTTGCCCTTTTGTGACTGGTTTATTTTTATTACTTATTCATTTATTTTTAGTTTTAGAGAGTGAGAGTATGAGCAGGGGAGAGAGGAAGAAGAGAGAGAATCTTAGGTAGGCTCCATGCCCAGCCCCAAGCCACACATGGGGCTTGATCCCACAATCCTGGGATCACGAGCTGAGCTGAAACCAAGAGTCTGACGTTCAACTGACTGAGCCACCCAGGCGCCCCCCTTTTATTTTTATTTTTAAAGAGTTTATTTTTAAGTAATCTCTACACCCAACGTGGGGCTCAAACTCACAACCCCGAGATCAAGAGTCGCTCGTTCTTCTCACTGAGCCAGCCAGGCGCCCCCTGTGACTGGCTCATTTCACTTAGCATAATGTCCTCAAGGTTCATCCATGTTGTAGCATGGACGTGAATTTCTGTCCTATTTAAATATTCCATTGTATTTACACATCGTTTGTTTCTTCATTTATCTACTGACAGACATTCGGGTTGCTTCCACCCTTTTGAGTGGCGCTGCTATGAGCATAGATAGATGTGCGAATATCTCCTCAAGAGCCTGCTTTCAATTCTTCTAGATACATATTTGGTGGTGGGATTGCTGGGTCATACAGTAAGTCTTTGTTTAATTTCTTGAGGAATCCCCATACTGTTTTCTGTAGCAGCTGCAACCATTTCACATTTCCAACAGCGCACAAACGTTTCAATTTCTTCACATCCTCGCCAACACGGTTATTTTCTGTTTTTTTTTTTTTTTTTTTTTTTTGGTAGCAGTCATCTCAATTGGTGTGAGGGGGTTTTGTTCTTATGTCATGTGTATTCTCCAAGTGACCTGTACAGTCCCTGGGGGCGGGAATAATTATTATCCGTTGCTGTGCCTCGGGTCTTAACGTGATGTTTGTCACACAGCATGTCCACAATAATGTGTGTATCATGAAAGAAGGTTTTCCCCTCTGGTAGTTTTAAAGTACGTCTGCAAATTCTTTGTCACTCTTTCCTTCAAAAGATAGGACTGATTATTTTCCTCATCGATGTTGGCCAGGCTTGCTGGTTCTCATCTAATGAATAGGACGTGGTGGAAATTATGCTACGTGACTTCTAAGGCTGGGTCATTAAAGGGTTATAGCTTCTCTGTGGCTCTCTCTTGGATCACTAGCTTCAGGGGAAGCGGGTTACCATGTCCTGAGAACTTTCAAACAGGCCTATGAAGTAGCCCATGTGTGGAGCGACTGAGCTTTCCCACCAACAGCTGGGCAAGCCATCTTAGATATGGTTCCTCAGTCCTCCAGCCCCAGTCAAGGCTTCAGATGACTGCAGCTCCAGCCAACATCTGTCTCTGCAACTCCATGTACAACCCTGGGCCAGAGCTGCCCAGCTCTCCAGTTTCTGACCCAGAGAAACTCTGAGAGCTAATAAATACCTAGCGTTCTTTTAGGCCACTCCGTTGTGGGATAATTCATTGCACAGCCATGGCTAACTAATGCACTCTGACTTTATAATCAAGTTGATGCTTGGAGAAATGCAGTAAACTGCTCCAGACCACACAGCTAATAAGTGGAAGTCCTGACTCCCAAATGCACTGAATCTCTGAACTTCTAGACCCCATGACCTTTAGTAGTGCCATAGTTGGGTGAAGGCATTATGGCCCCTCACTGTAAGAGTCCCTCTGGAAAGGCACCCTGCAGCAGGGCCACAGCATCATTCCTCTGGGGTTCACATCTCCGGGCGGGTCTTGGGTCCCCTCCTCATTACTAACCTCCAAAGAGTAAGTTAGAAAAAAGAGTAATTGGAAATGTTATTCAATTAAAAAACACACACACACACACACACAACACCACTCCATAACTAGCTTCTGCCTTTTCTCCTGGGCCCTTACCTTGTTTTCTGGCTTCTCTGGAGTCTTCTTTACCCCGGTCAGTCATTAAAAAAAATTTTTTTTAGTGTTTATTTGTTTTGGGGAGGGAGAGGGACAGAGTGCAAGCAGGGGAGAGGCAGACAGGGAGACACAGAATCCGAAGTAGGCTCCAGGCTCCAAGCTGTCAGCACAGAGCCCAACGTGGGGCTCGAACCCACAAACCGTGAGATCATGACCTGAGCCAAAGTCAGCTGCTTAACCAACTGAGCCACCCAGGCACCCCTGCTCCGGTCAGTCATTTGCCAACAAACCTCTCTCTTGCTCCTGGCTGGGACATGACAGTGGTGCCGCAGAACAATTCAGCTTCATTTCAGGTTGAGCTAATTTCGTGACAGCTTTCCACGGTTGAGACCGTCATGTGTACAGGATCAGAGTGCTCGGTCCGCTCGGCTGCGTTTTGGAAGCCACCCCTGACAAGCCCTCCTCTTGTCTTCTCGCACCCTTGCGTCTGGATCTCCCTGTCCCCTTTTGTCCCAACTGAGGTTGGGTCATGGCGCGTCTGCCCTTGCCCTCTCTCTCTTTGCATTCTTTCCTCCTTGTTCCCAGGCTTAGCTCCCTGGCTCCTCTATCAGGCTGCACTGTGTTCTTGGGAAAGCAACCTCTTCTCCAGACATCAGTTTACTTATCTGAGGAATGGCTGTAAGAGTCCCTGCTTCATTGTTCTCAAGGTTTAATGACAGGACCCGGGTAAAGCCCCCAGCCCAGCGTTGGGCACAGCATCCATTTTCGTAAAGGAGAGCTTTTATCTAGCGTTGTTTCTCCTTCCATTGGCAACTCTGTTCTCGAATTCTCTCTCAGCCCATTATAGAAACCCGATTCTATGTGTCATGAGGTCTCACATCACTTCTTCCCTCCCCATTTTTCCCCCTTTGTCACTGTAGCAGCTGTTGCATTTTAGACCTGCCTTTTGGGATTCAGCTCGCTCTTCCGCCCCTCTCCTGGGGGAACCCTCTCCCCCCTTCTGGTTTTGTTTGTCTTTTTGTTTAGCTTTTTGCTGCCCTCCCAAGGCTGGTGAAGCCCTCTCTGCCATCTGCCCTCACCTGGACCAGCTGCTCTTAGGTCACCTAATCCTTTTACATTATTCCCTTCCCAGGTGACCAACAAATGGCTGTGTTTTCCACGTAACTCCCACAGGTGCTTCCTCCGCCTCTACAAAATACTTGACATTGAACACTCCATAGAACTCTGGCTCCTACTGATTCCTCCTCCAAACTCCTAACCCTACACCCCTCTGAGGGGAAGGCGATCTCCCTCACCAGCTCACTGATGACACACCGGCAGCAGTCCTGTGCGATGTTAGAATTTTCAAAGTTCTAATCTATCTAAATTTTAGATGATAGGGGTCAGAAGCCCTTAGAAGGCCCCAGGGGCAGCCTGAAGGACACAGCTGACCCATCCTGAATTTTACCACTAGTTTGCAAATTACCTGGGGACATGTTCCTTTCTATCCAATTGATTGGGGGAGCTCATCCATGACCTGCTAACATTTCAGACTGACTTCAGGAATTTATATACATGATAAATTCACTAGCCACAGAATTAGAAGTTAAGGATGACATTCTAGGGCACAAATATTTAATTACTCTCCCATCCCCCGCTCCCCTGAATTCTGGTGAAGAGTCTTTCAAGCAAACACAGAGTCCCAGATGGAAATATGGATGTGAAAGAGACGGATTCTTTTGCTGTTTTTGGCAGGAGTTTGCTCTAAGGGCTCCAATAACCCAGTGGCCATATGCTACATGGGTGTTTTGAGGTGACCAGAGTGGATTAGTGGGGATAGAACCGGGGGCAGGGATGCAAGGTTGTCATTGTCACAGAAAGGCAGTTGAACTTGGCCAGACCTCCTTTGTTTCCTGCATCTGCCCTTAACTAGCAGTGGGATATTGGGTGAGCTACTTAACTGGACCGAGTTTGAGACTATTCGTTTGAAAGCATGGTAATGAAACTTCCTTCCCTGGGCTGTTGAGTTGGAATGATGTTACATAGCAGGAGCTTCTGGGACCCCAGGGGAGGCAGGACCGTGGTGGGTGTGAGGGTAGGTAAATTTTGACTTCTCCTTTGGAGTTGTCTGGGCTTTTCTGTTCATGGATGATGTGTGTCTGTCCAATCACCCTTGAAATGGGATAAACAGCACATTTCAGGCAAGGTTATAAGATTCTGTAGGGCAAAGCCGAACAAAACCCACTTTACTGACTTTTTTTTTTTTTTTTTTACAGCCTGTGACTTTTAATGGCTCCTGCAGTTGACAGTCCTTCTCCCTGAAGCCAAAGTGAACTTGTTATCCAGCAGTTTATTTTGCATTTAAATAGCACTTCGCGTTTCCAAGGTGCTTAACAGTCATTAATTCATCCTTCCTCTTCTGGGTCCTACTCTTTTCTTCTGTTTATTTATTTATTTACTTACTTTTTTTTTTTTTTCTTTTTTTTTTTGCAAAGAGGGGAGCTGGTTAAAACTTGGAGATCTGCCCAAGGTCGCACAGACCTGTTCTGGGAGGTGTGAGTCTGTTCTTTTTCACATCCTGGTTCTGTGCTAAGTTCGCTGTAGCTTGTTACTTCTCACTGCTGGTGGGGGGGTGGGGGTGGGGTCATCAGGTGAGATCAAAGGACTTTTGGGTCTTGGGAAAGGATTCCCAAAGTGTCTGCTAGACCTTCTTTTCCTTTTTTGGGAAGTTTGGGGGCAAATGTTCACGGACTGGCCCTCAAATCTTAGGATTGTGAACCGCCCTGTTGATTCTTTTTTTTTTAATTTTCTGCCATATTGATTCTAAGGGGAGTTACCCCAGTGAGTTCAGATCCTCTGTCTGATGTCACTTTGAGTCAATCTGGCCATGGTTCAGAGGTTGAACCAGGCGCTTGGGCAAAAATAGCTGGATTTGAATTTCCTCCTTCTCACACAGAAAAAAAAATCCGTTTTCTAAGAAACTCACTTTATCACCTTGAAGTCAGAAATCATCCACCCATCGCTTCCCAAATGCCTGCTGTTCTAGCACCCACTCCCCCTTTTCCATCTTCCATGGCACATGGGCTCCCCCCTTCTTTCCCCCTGCCCTGCCTTCTCGATAGTCAAGGTATTCATCTCTACTTAAGAAAAAAAATTAATTATGGTTAAATCACAGTGAAATTATTCACCAGGAGCAGTTCAGAGGCTAATTTGTAGGTACATCCATTTACCAACTGTTACCAGAAACATTTTAAGTATCTCTCTGCAGGTTCTGCTATTCAGTTTTCTCGAGTAGTTAAGTTTTTCCTGCTGTACCATTTGCTTCTCTTGCTCATTCCTGTTTTTTCTTTCTCACCCAAAAAAAGCACAGTTTAGAGACTTAGTACTTCCATTTTAATACCAAGTCTTTAGTGAGTACTACATCTTAGTTCTATGACAATCTGCTGCTGGTGGGGAGGGAAGCAGCAGGAATCTAAGCCAGTTTTATCCTCCAGGCCAACCTATCAGCATAAATACCTAAAACGCCTCAATGAAAGGCCCTGGCCACTCCTTGAGTCTAGAATTGTGCCTTAACCTTATCTCTGTCCCCATGGTGCCTTGCTAAGGTGCCATGTCTATTTTTTCGCTGGTGTTTCTATTTTTCAGAGATTATCCAGCTACCGTTAGGAGAGTTGATTAGTATCTTTCACCGACAACATCAGGGCCTTAGAATAGTTTTGGTCTTGATTTTTCCTTTCTCGAGAGCAGTTTCCTTTAAGCTACTCAAGAGCAAACACCAACGGACAAAGGTGGGCGGTCAGAGAATGACAGGTGAATGGTTGAGTCTCTAGAGAAGTTGGAGAGATAAAGGCAATTCTTGCTTTTTGCAAAAGCACAGGGACACAGTCCCGTCGCCCCTGAAAAGGGGATTCAATATGAGGTTACTTCCTCTAGACTATCCAGCATGTCTATGAGATTTGAAAAGATTTGGGAATGTGAAAAATTTGGCTCACAAATTTGCACGTTCCCAGAGTGATGTTTAAAGATAACTTTCACGTAGACAAAAGGAACTCCAGAACACGGGGGAGGCATTCAAATGAACAATTCATAAACTGGTAAACATTTGCCAAGCAGCTACTGTGTGTCCAGCACTGGGGCAATGGGATGAATAAAATAGACTTACTAACCTCAAGTTCTCAAGAAAGGGATTATAGAATGAGATGAAATATGGATGAAGCACAGAGTAGCTCTCCAGAAAAGGAACTCTATGGAGTTTAAGTTCCTAGGGGGATGGTAATTCTGAACCAGGTCTTGAAGGATAAATAGGATGTCATGAGTCGGGCAGCGTAAGACATTTGTAGGCATAGGATTTCGTGTGGTGTTTAGGAGACCTTAGGACTGGGCTGTCCAGTGGGAAGTGAGAGCTGAGAGCAGAGCCACACTAAGAACCCTGGGCTTGAGTCCTTTAGGTGAAAGAGAGTTAATGAAGCATTTAAAGTGATACAATCACAATGGCTTTGCTTTAGTTTATAAAGCAGCTTTATAGCAATGTTAGAAATAGAACTCACAATTCTTGTCCAGTAACTCCTCATTCTGCTTTATATGATGACGGTCTGCTGTTATTAGTATATTTGAGTTGTTCTGTATCCATGTACACCTATAATGCCTTCATTATTCATGGACTGATTAAGGGCTTTGGAAGTTGTCTCGACTTTGCTGGGGTGTTTGGCTAATTCTTAGAATCATATGAAGGTGAAGTAAATTATAGAATTTAATAGGCAAGTGTTTAAGCTCTATGCTAGGTAATCAAGGACAGAGAGAAGGAACTCTGATATATTGCATTACTAATAAGTGTGTTTGAAGGCAACTCTGAGTACGCTGTACAACCAAGAGAGTGGTTCATTCATTTTGTTGGATCTCTGTTTTTTTTTTTAATTTTTAATGTTTTATTTATTTTTGAGAGAGAGAGAGTGAGAGAGTGTGTGTGAGCAGGGGAGGGTCAGAGAGAGAGGAAGACACAGAATCCAAAGACAGGCTCCAGGCTCTGAGCTAGCTGTCAGCACAGAGCCCGACGCGGGGCTCGAACCCACGAACCGTGAGATCATGACCTGAGCTGAAGTCGGATGCTCAACCGACTGAGCCACTCAGGCGCCCCCATTTTGTTGGATCTCTGAGCTTAGAAAGTTCATCACTGCGTTCTTACGGTCTTCACAATTGCATGCATGAGAAGGAGGGTGCTGCTGAGAAAATAATTTCTTTCAAAAAAATTTCATTGAAGTTTATTACAGATCTCATAATCTAGAGGGTTTCACATTGCCTGGGGTATATTGCAATGGCACAGGACCAGAGGAATAACATCACAAAACCATCAATCGAAGAATACATATCTAAAAGGCTAAAGGTCATAAAGCAAGTTCTTAACCATAGGTATAATGCTGGAATGCACAGAAAAGAATGGACTGATAGCTTAGATACATTTCCTAGATTTTTCTTTGGTCAAATGCCAGGCAGTGGTACCTTTAAATAAAAATTGGAATAAAACCTAGGAAATGCTACTTGTATTTTGAAATGACTCAAAATCCCTCTCCCCTTTTTATATCAAATAATAATAATAATTTAGAGGAATAGATACACAAAATAAAATCACACTCATATGTGCTAAAGCAGTTATAGCAAATGTATATAGGTTATTAGGAAAGCGTAACGTAGGGGTTCCTAGCCTTTACTGGGGAGGATTCCGTGAAAGCATTAGTCAGAAGGTATTTGATCAAATGAGGGGTTGCCACAGTTTTCAGGCAAAGTATGAGGAGATCAGTCAAATGGGGTGGTAAGAAAGGGAGTGCCTTTTAAAGCCAGGTGTTCTGTATATATGATCTGGGGCAAATTACCTCATCATTCAGAGCTCTGACTAGTTTATCTGTAAAACAGGGATGAGAATACCTAGTTCATTGGATGGTTGTGAGGACTAAATAGATTATCAAGGTGGTATTGGTAGGGGTTATGGGTGTGGGCTCTGGAATCAGATCCTGAACTGGATTAAATGACGTCCCTCCAAAATTCATATCTACTCAGAACCTCAGGATGTCACCTTGTTTGGAAATTGGATCTTTGCAGATGTAATTAGATAAGTGAAGATGGGACTATACTCAATAATAATAATAATAATGATGATAACAATAATAATAATAACTGGAAAATAGTAAATGTTGACCAGGATGTGGAGAAATTGGAACCGTGGTATATATTGCTGATAGGAACGTAAAATGGTTTAGCTGCTATGGAAAACAGTATGGTGGCTCTTCAAGAAGTTAGACATAGAATCACCATGTGACTCAGCAATTCTACTCTTAGGTATACACCCAAAAGAACTGAAGAGACCCAGACCGATGCTTGTACCACAATGTTTATAACAGAATTATTCACAATAGTCTAAAGGTGGAAACAACCCGAGTGTCCATCAACAGATGAATGGATGAACAAAATGTCCATATCCAGACAATGGAATACTATTCTGCAATCAAAAGAACTACAGTTCTGTGACATGCTACCACATGGAGAGACCTTGGAAACATTATGCTACATGAAATAAACCAGATACAAAGGGGCAAGTACTGGGTGATTCCAGTTATATAATGTACCCAGCATAGGAAAATGCATAGAGACAGAAAGTAGAAGAGAGGTTACCCAGGCTGGGGGAGAGGAGAATGAGGAGTTATTACTTAATGGGTAAGGTTCTGTCTGGGGTGATGAAAGGGCTTTGGAAATAATGCTGATGATTGCATAACATTGAGTATAATTAATGCCATTGGACTGCACGCTTGAAAATGGTCAAAATGGGGGCCCTGGTGGCTCAGTTGATTGAGAGTCCGACTCTTGATTTCAGCTCAAGTCATGATCCTGGGGTTCTGGGATCAAGCCCCGCATCTGGCTCCATGCTCAGCACGGAGTCCGCTTAAGATTCTCTCTCTCTCTCCCTCTGCCCCTCTCCCCTACTCACGTCCGCTCTCTCTTTCTAAAATAATAATTTTTAAAAAAACAATAAAAATTTTTAAAGATTAAAAAATGGCCACAATGGCAAGTTTTGTTAAATGTATTTTACCACACACACAAAAAAAGTAATGAGGCTATACTGGTTTGCAGTGAGTCCTAAATCCAATCACTGGTGTCCTTACAGAAAGAGACAGAGAGATACATATGGAGGAGAATGTCATACGTGGTCGGAGTCTAGATTGAAATGATTGCTAGCAGCCAACCGGAAGTGGGGAGATGCGTGGGACAGATTCCAGGAATCAACACCACCGACATCTTAATTTGGGATAAATCCTAGCTCTGGCACCTTCATCTGTGTGAACCTGAGTAACTTAGAACTAGCCTGAGCACCAGTTTCTTCATCTCTTAAATGGAGATCGTGATACATACCTAATCGGGTTAGTAGGAAGAGCCAATGAGATGCAAACGTGAACTCTTAACAGAGTGGCTGGGGTACAGTCGTCCCTCAATACCTGTGTGTCGTGAATGACAATTATGAAGACGATTAGTAACACGGAGAAAGGAGGACTGACTGGGAAGAGAGAGGCTGGTTTGGCAGCCCCAATGCCAACAGGAGTTGTTTGAAAATCAGAAGGATTTACTTCACAGAAAATGTACTTTCCCATTCTCATCACAGAAGAAATGTGGGGGAGATGTGTTATTTGAATTGGCATCATTGAAATGGATATGAAAGTTGAATGATTTGTTCCTCAGACTCCGAGAGGCTTAGGAAAGTTGACAAGTGCATCGTCTTACTTGCTCTCTGGCAGATACACCTCCGCACACACCCACGCGTGCTGTCACAGACAGAAGAGAGCTGTGTTGTTCCCTCCTAGGCGCGCTCCTTCTGCGGAGTGGGTGCAGGTGGGAGTGGACGGCTCAGGAGGGCCACGCACACCCCAGCAACTGCCTCCGGAGACCAGCAAAGCCAGGACTGCTGTGGAACTAATGAGGGAAAAGGGGCGCCTGGGTGGCTCAGCCGGTTAAACATCCCACTTCAGCTCAGGTCATGATCTCACGGTCCGGGGGTTCGAGCCCTGCTTCAGGCTCAGAGGCTGGCGCCTGCTTCGGATTCTGTGTCTCCGCCTCTCTCTGCCCCTCCCCTGCTCATGCTCTGTCTCTCAATAATAAATAAACGTTAAAAAAAAAAAAAGAGGGAATGTATTTAATTTTATTGAGTGATGCATGGGAGAAAACAGTCCGTGTTTCAGAGAGCAGTCTAACTAATGCCCTCGATGGACTTTGAGCTGAATCTGTAGCCAGAGTGGGAGGCTTTGGGTGGGAATGCAAAGCTGATGACTGCGGCCTCCGGGTTAGATTAGCTGTGATCTCCACCAACACAATCATTGTCACTGGCAGCATGAACACGCCCACCTCTAACAGGTGCCTGTTGGACTGATTAAGTGTACGAGTTCCCGGGCACCGGAAACAATTCAGAGGCGAATCCACAGATCTGTCTAGGCCCAACTTGTACATTTAGTGGCCCCTTTCATTATTGGGCTCTGTGATTTGTAAGGGGTTTCAGCACAGGTCAGCCAACATAGTCCTCAAAACGGCCCCGGAGATATAGTAGGACCGGCCTGTCAACCCCACACTGTGTTCAGAGACGCTGTGTCTTGGAGAGGTCACATGGCTTGCCAAGTTCAAGGTGCTGGCTGGTAGTGGCTGTCCAGTGTGTCCAGGGATGAGGTAGGGTCCCCACTGTTGGAGTCCGGGAGGCCAGAGGCAGATAACAAAACCCTCTCCTGAAGGAGGCTGAAGGCATGGAGCCACAAAATATGTGCCCTGCCTGGGTGGTGAGGGGTGGAGGCTGAGATCTGGGCACAGGGGAGGCAAAGGTGAGAGGTAGCTAGTGGATCAGAACAGGCAGGTAGTTGGTGGGGGGCAGCATGGGGGAGGGGGCAGGACTGGACAGGAGCATGGGACGCTGCATGAATTCCTGAGTCCTGTTTTCCATGCTAGAGACCAGGGCTTTTGTCTCCCCCCAGCACGTATCTGCAGGGGCAGATTGAGTCTACCACAAAGGGCTGACAGAGCCAAAGTTCGGGCCCACCAGGCTCTGGTGTTTTGGTGACCCATCACACTCTGCTTACCTGGCATCCTGCTGGGTCCCCCACATAGGACCATTGTCCTCTCTAGGACTTTTCCAGACTTAGATTCCCTACCACATCAGTTAGCATGTTATTGGAAGGGCTTGCTGACTGTTCCCTGGACCCCACACTTTACATGCCTGTGTTCTTTGTCCTCACGCTGCTTTTAGGATAAAACACAAATTCTTAAGCTGCTCGCCAGGCCCCACCTTTGGTGCCCGTACTTCCCGCCCTGCGCTCTGGCCACCCTGGCCTTTTAGTTCCTCTTGGTCTTGCTTACTCATCTTTTCATGTCACAGTTTAGAAGTTTCCTTGTTCAGAGATGAAAAGGATCCCCACGTCCCTGTGTGAGGATGTCTGCCTTTTACTTCTTAAGAAATGGTGGTAAAATAGATGTAACATAAAATGGACCATTTTAGCGGTGTTTAAGCAGACCATCAGTGGTGTTAATTATGTGCACAGTGTGTAACCTGCCAAAAGAACCTTTCTCACTTTGCAAAACTGGAACCAGATAGCCATGAAACAATAACGCCCCCTTCCTTCCTCCCCTTAGCCCTCGGCAACCATGATTCTATTTTCTCTAAGAATTTGACTATTCTCAGTATCTCATATAAGGGGAATCCTATAGAATTTGTCTTTTTGTGACTGGCCTATTTCCATTAGCTTCAAGTTTTCAAGGTTCTTCCATGTTGTAGCCTGTGTCAGAATTTCCTTCCTTTTTAAGGCACAATAATATTCCGTTGTATATATATTCCATATGTTGTTTATCCATCCATCCTTCGATGGGTATGTGGATTGCTTCTACCATTTGGCCAATGTGAACAGTATTACTCTGAACATGGGTGTGCAAATATCTGTTCAAGATTCTGCTTTCAATTCTTCTGGGCATACCCAGAAGGGGGATTGCTGGACCATATGGTAATGCCATGTTTAATTTTTTAAAAATTTTAATCTATTTATTTTTGAGACAGAGAGACAGAATGTGAGCGGGGGAGGAACAGAGAGGGAGACACAGAATCCGAAGCAGGCTCCAGGCTCCGAGCTGTCAGCACAGAGCCCGATGCGGGGCTCGAACTCACAAACTGTGAGATCATGACCTGAGCCAAAGTCGGACGCTTAACCGACTGAGCCACCCTGGCGCCCCTCCATGTTTAATTTTTTGAGGAATGTCCATCTTCTTTTCCACAGTGGCTGTACCATTTTACATTCTCACCAGCGGACTATAAGGGTCCAGTTTTTCCACCTATGGTGTCTGCCTTTTCCTTCTAGAAATTCCACACAGAAGGTCTTCTCTTGCACTTAGGTCTCAGGCACAGAGAGCTTTCTCCTCAGGAATGCACCCTCAGTGAAGGCCAACCACCAATGCACAACCGACTTTCTCATTTAGGTGCCTGACATTTAGGAGTCCCTAACATTTTCAGGGCCCAGCGTAAGAGTGTGCATGGAGGGCCCGGGGCCATGTGCCTAAATATTTAAAAGTTATAGACCATAACTAACAATCTGCTAAATAATAATTGTCTTTATCTTGTACCTTGTCAAATATATTGTCATTAACAATCAAATTTATGAAACTGTGGTTTTTATATGACTAAAAGTTGGCAATATATCCAAGCCAACTGAATTTAATTATGATTGCTCATGTCAGAGCGTTCTATCGATGGGCTGGGGGTACATGTAACACAAAGAGGTACATTATTCATAAACATCAGCTATGGATTCTCCAACATTTATTTTGTTCTTATCTTTGCTTCAGCAAAACCACTATTCTGTTATATTAGTGATTTGCACATAATGTGTGTTTTGCAGACGTGATACTATTTTAACATTTCGGATGTATTGTCATCACAAAGTCTAATAAGACGTAAGGCTAAAGATTCAAAAGTTAAAATTATTTCCCCCACTTTCATAAGCTTTCTCCCTAAGATTCACAGTTATTAAGACCAAAAGGCAAAAATACAAATTACAACGGAAGGGTGTAAAGTCTTCGAAATAAAAGTAATTATTGAAATTGGTATCAACATTAAAATAGAAATTATTGACAACATGGTAAATTTCTTTTGTTGAAAATCTAATTACATCTCCCTCCACGTTGTCCTATCAAAGTAAAATGATTTGCACGTCTACCGTTCTCTGTCCATCCAGTTGCTAGGGTTGAGAATCAGTACCGCGGAATCAGTGAGAGGGTCCTTACCCTCCCACACACTTACATTTGTATATTTAAGGGTAAGATGACTTGTTTAGTATTATAAAATATTCCTCGGCTGTCATGTGTAACAGTTGGAAAACCCATGCTAATTTGTGAGTAGCTTTGGAACCACCGGTTGGAACACAAAGAGAAGATACTTCGTTATGCAAGAATCTATGGCAGTTAGGCAGTTTGAGAGGAAGTTTTTGACAAGCTAATGGATTTATCTAAAGCTTCTTCCTCTCAAGTTCTCCCAGCACTTTGAAGCAGGGTCTGTTCATGTTGGCGGTGTCACAATCCACAGATTGTGCTGGAACACGGTTCCCTTTGAGGGAGTGAGGCAGGATTGCAGAGAGGCACTTCCCTAGGGCTGGAGAGTGGAGTTGGTAGGGAGAGAGGGTGCTTGGAGTTGGGGCAGGGACCGGCTTCCAATATGGGCTTATGCTAATGCTGCTTGCTTTTCTAATTAGCATAGTGACTGTTGGAAATGGGGTTGTATTACTGAAATCTCGGCTTGTTGATTACCTTGAGGGATGCAAGGAGGGGCTTCCTGATGAAACTGTAGGTACTCCGTGTTCTGGTTGGAGTACTTCAAAGGCTCCCCGACTTGCAGGAACAGAGTGGAAGAATCCGGTGAGATCTCTGGTCTGCATCCGTGGGAATGGCTCATGTTGATTCCAGCACAGTCCTGTGGCCAGCCACGGGTCTGGAGGACTCGAGGAGCTGCCTGATGCCAGCCAGGAGGTGACAGGTGGAACTGCTTATTCATCTGAAAGAATAGAGAGCAGGGACCCTTTGGGCATACAGAAAGATTTCTAGAAAATGCATTGTGCTTACTTGCTAATAAAAGTTTATGAAATGTCAATATGGGTAGTAGAATTTCAGCTGTGACTGGCCTTCCCTATAATTTAGCAGTGAGGTTATAGGAACACGGCTAACCTCGCACAGTTCATAACCTGAATTCTGCTTGACCAAATTTGTTTTGGGCAGTTTTACAACACCCTCAACTGGGTTGGGTCACTCTGGACTTTTCCTTTGTAATATTAGACAATACAAACGGCGTGTATATGTGTTCTTTATGATGGATTTTATAGACGATGATTAATGACTATCCTTTATAACAGCTTTGGGGTTTAAAAAATAACATTGGATTTATTAGAATTAATAATAATAAAAAAGAACTTGGCGGAGGGGCACGTGGCTGGCTCAGTTGGAAGAGTGTGCAAATCTTGATCTTGGTGTGGTGAGTTCGAGCCCCATGTTGGGTGTGGAGATGACTTAAATAAATATTTTTTTTAAAACCTTAAGGAAAACTTTAAGAAAAATATTTAACTTTAACTTACAAAGTGAGTTCAAGCCCCACGTGAGGCGTGGAGCCTACATAAAATAAAAATGAAAATAAACATAAAATAACTTACAAATCTTACTCTTCTAGTTATAACTAGCAGATTTTTACACCCACAAGAGGCTTTTGTAAATTAGTTAATTATACTCCCTAGACATTTTTAGCTGTATTTACAAATTTAATATGTTCAATTTTCTTTTTAAACACATCAGTGATCTGAGTAACAAATAAAACCTTCCCAAGCATTTAAATAGTTTGTATAATTTGAATAAACTAACCTTAGAAACAGGGGGAATCTTAAGTTTCTCCAATGCTCCGCAGCTAGTTACAAATAGGAATATTTAAGTGTTTTGGGAAGAAGAAAGTACGGATAGGGGGGATCAGCACTGGGTTGGCAGGGGAACAATTACATTAAATTAATCACTGACATTAAATTGAGTGGTCAGGGCTCCCCAAGAAGGAGAAATCTGAACAAAGGTTTGAAGGGAGTGAGCCACCAATGAGAAAGCATGTCAAAATCAGTTCCTCAGTTATGCATCTCAAATCATAATTGCAAGGCCCGTTTACCAAATACTTGGTCAGATTCGTTCAAATACCACAAAAACTTCATGTGTACTCGTCTTATTCCTAAGTATTAATACCATGGATGCAGTTTATTTCATTAATTCTACACATTCTCAATGTTAAAAGATACTTTCCCATGAAGAAAAAATGGATTTTTCCAAGCGATTTGGGAGTGCTGTCTCATTATAATGATGTTTTCTTGCAACCAGAGAGATGTTTGGCCGAGCCAAAAAGCTTGATTCTTGCCCATGACATTTTTGGGGCTCAGTGAACCATTTTTATCGTCATTATAACCTGGATTCCATAACGAAGGTGTTGTTTTCACAGACAGGTTCTATTGATTGAGTTATGTATTGCTTAATTTTTCTGTCTGATTTTCACCTGCAGGGCTCATCCCAGGTGGAAGATCATTTCTTCAATGCTTCGTAGGATAGATATTGCATTTCTCTGGCTCTCCTAGAGCGTCGTTGTCTTCCCATGTGACCCTGGCCATTTTAAAACATGGCAGCATATTCTTTGACATACCTTCCGTCAAGAGTCAAGATCTACGCATCCTCCACTTAGATCTGAGCAGGCTTGGGGACCCTAGAAGTAAGAGTGCCACAGAACTGGTGACTTCCAAGGCTGAATCATAGAAGACCATACAGGTTCCATTTTGTTCACTGGAACACTTGCTCTAGGAGATGTGATTCACCATGTAAAGCGGCCTGCTGATTCTGAGGCCACCATATTGTGCAGAAGCCCAAGGGACACGGAGAGGCCATGTGTTGATGCTTCAGTCAACTGGCCCCAGCTGGGCCTTGAATCATTCCAGTCAAGGTGCCAAACATTTGCGTGAAGAAGCTTCTAGAAAATTCCAGACCCTCACCATTAGAGTCTTTCTAACAAACGCTCCAGAAACTGTGAGGCAGAGACACATCATCCTTTTGGTTTACTGTCTGAATTCCTGACTTTCAAAACCCGTCAGGGCACCTGAGTGGCTCAGTTGGTTAAACATCCAACTTTGGCTCAGGTCATGATCTCACGGTTCGTGGGTTTGAGCCCCGCATCGGGCTCTGTGCTGACAGCTCAGAGCCAGGAGCCTGCTTCATATTCTGTGTCTCCTTCTCTCTCTGCCCTTTCCCTGTCCGTGCTCTGTCTCTCTCTCTCTCAAAAAATAAATAAACATTTAAAAAACCCCAGAAGTCTGATAAATATGGTTTTTGTTTTACTCTACTAAGTTTGGGAGGGTTATTAAGCATTAATAGGAAATTGGAATGGACATTAAATATTCTTTTTTTTCCTTAACTTTATTTATTTCTTTTTGAGAGGTTGGGGGAGGGACAGAGAGAGAGGGGGAGAAAATCCCAAGCAGGCTCTGTGCTGTCAGTGTAGAGCCTGATGTGGGGTGCGATCTCATGAACCATGAGATCATGACCTGAGTTGAAACCAAGAGCTGGACGCTCAGCTGACTGAGTCGGATTCTTTCCTAATCTTTTTGAACTTGTTCTACGTGATTGGTTTCTCTTACAGATGTAAAGATGCTATATGATTGGACTCTGCATATCTCTCTTGGCTTTTGCTTTCCTCTTCAGTTACAACACTATTAAGGACTATAAAGATCACTGTTGTAATTAGTCAATTTTGTAACCAATTGCTTAACATCTATTTTGCTTACTATCAGGGCACCTGGATGGCTCAGTCGGTTGAGCGTCTGACTTCGGCTCAGGCCATGATCTCACGGTTCGTGGGTTCGAGCCCCGCATCGGGCTCTGTGCCGACCACTAGCTCAGAGCCTGGAGCCTGCTTCAGATTCTGTGTCTCCTTCTCTCTCTGCCCCTCCCTGCTCATGCTCTGTCTCTCTCTGTCTCTCAAAAATAAATAAATGTATAAAAAAAGATTTATTTTCCTTACTATCATATAATCTGCATGAGGGCAGGGTCATATTTATCTTATTCTCAAGCATCTAGCACAGAGGTTGACAAACCTTTTAGTAAAGGGCCAGCTAGTACGTATTTAGAGTTTGCTGACCATATGGTCTTTGTCATAACTCCTCTCCCCTTGCTGCTCTTGTAGCAGAAAAGAACACATAAATAAATGAGTGTGTCTGTGTTTTAGTCATACTTTATTTATGGATGATGCAGTTTTTAAAAAGTTTTTATTTATTTACTTTGAGAGAAAGAGAGAGTGTGTGCGAGTGGGGGGAGGGGCAGAGAGAGAGAGGGAGAGAGAGAAACCCAAGCAGATTTGGCACTGTCAGCACAGAGCCCGACGTGGGGCTCGAACCCACGAACCGTCAGATCATGACCTGAGCCGAACCAAGAGTCAGACGCTTAATCGACTGAGCCACCCATGTGCCCCAATGCAGTTTTAATTGCACATAACTTCCATGGATCGCGAAACATTATTTTTCTTTTGATCTTCTCCCCCAACCATTCAAAAAGGTGTATTTGTTTCCTAGGGCTGCCTTAACAAATGACCAAAATTGGTTAAGTCATCAAAACAACAGATCTAACTCTCTGACAGCCTTGGAGTCTACAAGTCTGAAATCAAGGTATTGGCAGGGCCACGTTCTCTTTGAAGGATGAGTTTATATCAAAATCCTTAACTAGTTGTTTCTGCACAGTCCCTATTTCAAAAAAAAAAAAAAGTCACATTCAGAAGTCCCTGTTAAACAGGAATTTGAGGACACTACACAATCCACTACAAAATACAAAAGCCATTCTTAGCTCTCTGGCTGTACAAAAACAGCAGGCAAAGGTGCTGACCTAGCACACTGCCTTGAACTTAGTAAATGTTCGGAATCTTTGGTGAAGGAGTGAAGAATCCCTCCAACAGCACTTGAAACGTAGTAGGGCCTTAAGAAATTAGTTGGCACAAAAGACAGACATCTAAAACCTTAAGCAGATTCCATCCACCCAAAATTAGCTACACATTACAAATAACTACGGCAACGCTGCAATATCTGATCTATTCCTTGTATCAGTTCTATTAGGTAGATAATCTTTTTGTTGTTGTTGTTTTTAATGTTTATTTATTTTGAGAGAGAGAGAGAGAGAGAGAGAGCGCATGTGCAAGTGAGAGAGGGGCAGAGAGAGAGGGAGAGAGAATCCGAAGCAGGCTTCGTGCCATCATTCGGGAGCCCAATGTGGGGCAACATCCCATGAACCTTGAGATCATGGCCTGAGTCAAAATTAAGAGTTGGAGGCTTAACTGACTGAGCCACCCAGGGGCCCCTGGTCACCATCTTTTATCTCTGCCTCTTTGTCTTTCTTCTGGACAGTAATGCTACTGGGCACCACCGTCCCCCCTTGATGACCACAATTGATTCACTCATTCTATGGTCTCAAAGCAAGGTGTTTTTTTTGTTTTTGTTTTTGTTTTGTTTTTAAATCTAAGTTAGTTAACGTATAGTGTCATATTGATTTCAGGAATAGAATTTAGTGATTCATCACTTACATATAACACCCAGTGCTCATCCCAACAAGTACCCTGTGTGGTAGATAGTCTTACATTCATCTATAAGTGGAGATAGATTTAACACGTTTAAATGACCCCTGCAAGGTCAGTGGGTGAGGTCACTCTTGAACCTGTCCCGAAGTAGCAAGTACTGTTGTGCGTCCGGGGAGAACGAAGCCGTTATAATAAAACAAGTTAGATGAGTCGTGGTGGTGGAGGGGGGGAAAGAGGGAGGTCAGGAGCAGAGACTTCACCTTCTAATTTATAAAGTGAAGAAAACCTTTGTGCAGCGATAGGATCTGTAACAGATCACAGGACAGGGAAGCCACAGGCTGAGCTAGGACAGGGTGTTGGAGGCACAGGTGCATTGTGGGAGGAAGCCAGGGCTTAAAGAAGGATGGCTGGACAAATTGGTTCTGCCTGGGAGTGAAGGAGGGAGGCCGAGTCACGCTCATAACCTCTGAAATGACGTGAGGGTTTTGAACTTGAGTTATAGGGTACAGAAAATACTTTAATGACCGAAGGTGATCAGAATGTGCCAACTCCAAAGATGCCGCTTTGGAATAAGGCTTACTTTGAGCTGAAGACAAGTGAGAAACAGCAGACACAGGAAGAGCTCTCTGTCCTCCCCCTTCTGCCTAAAAGCAGGACATAAATTTCCTGCGGGAACGGTGCTGTCCTTTGTCAGGAAAGGGAGAGAGACTCTTATCACTGGAGAAGGGGTGTCAAGGCCGAAGTGAATCTACATAACCAGACTTTACTAAAATAACCCTTATCTTCCATTAGTTTCCTCCATCTATTTCCTAGTCACCTTCCCAATTTATTACTTCTAGAAGCCCAAACTCCCTTTCTTTTGTCTAGTCACTTGTCCACAATTTATCATCCTTTGTTAAAATGGGGTTTCCACTTCTTTTCTGTGAAGTCAGTCCTCTGTGTGTCTAAAAATATTAACATCAAGAGAAATCGTACACCTTTTTTCCTGTAAATCTGTCATATGTCAGTTTAATTTGCAGGCCCCGGACACTGAACTTAAGATGGTAGAGGAAACATTTTCTCCTCCCTTAATTTAAGATTTTAATTTAAAAGGCTCAAATGAATAGTTTTAAACTCTCTTATAGTCATCTATATTCTATGGAGAATTCTATGTGTGGAATTCTTTTTTTTTTTTTTTTTACAGAAGAGACTTTTTACAAAAGTTTTATTTATTTTGAGACACAGAGAGAATCTGCAGGGGAGGGGCGGAGAGAGAGAGAAAGAGAGAGAATCCCAAGCAGGCTCCACTCTGTCAGCACAGAGCCTGATATGGGGCTCAGTCCCTCAATCTCATGAACCGTGAGATCATGACCTAAGCCAAGGTCAAAGCCGGATGTTGAACCGACTGAGCCACCCAGGCGCCCCATGGGTGGAATTCTTAAAGAAGGACTGGGTCCGAATGACTAAAATGGAGACTGCAGACCCCAACGGTGTTAGTTGGCAGGTAGTGATTGTGATTTTCGAAGCTTTTATCAATGGGAGTCATGTGGACAGCGATCCCCCGGCTCTTGTGCATTTCAGCGCATGCCTCATTGTTTTCAGACATTCCAGTATTGACTAAGGTCGTCCTCCCCATGGCTTAGGCTGGTAGCAGCAACCAGTGGCACCGAGCCAAGAGCTTGGAACAGTGCCAAGTGGTGGGTTCCTCCCTTAGTACTAGAGGCCAGCTTGCTGGCCTCCAATCCTGCAGGGACAGTTCTACTTCTTGTCATGCGATCATCCCCAGACCCAAGCCCAGTGCTGGCCACACAGCCCGCTCCCCATTAAAACTTGTATGGCAACCAGAGCAAATCTGTTTCTGACTCTCTTCTTGCTAGCAAACTCTCACACCTGTTGGCTTTACTCCTTTGGGGGTCAAGAACCCTTTGCTGCCCTCTCTGTCTCTGAGGCCCTCAGGGCAGATCCCATTCAGGCCTGTTTACTCCGATCTCCTTCCCTCTGCTTAAAACCTCCACCCTCTGGGTAGGGCTTGAGTCACACTGAAGCATCAGCCTTCTGGGGGACTATTTGCATTTTAAAAGGCAGTCTTGGGTTTCAAAATACTCCACTTACTAGGGATAGAGGGACTTTTGAGTTTGAGGAACTTCCTGGTGCACTTTATCTAACCCAGGCTATTGGGATTATAGACTAATCTTCCAGCGGTCCCCTAGCATGGGCGGTGGTCGTGCAGCACCCGGGACCTCATTACTCTTGGGCCCCTGGGGGGCTCGCTCAGTTAAGTTTCCCACTCTTTGATTTCAGCTCAGGTCATGATCTCAGGGTTCGGGAGTTCAAGCCCCGGTAGGGCTCTGAGCTGACAGGGCGGAGCCTGCTTGGGATTCTCCCTCCCTCTCTCTGCCCCTCTCCTGCTTGTGCGTGCTCTCTCTTTTTCTCAAAATAAATAAATAAACTTAAAAAAAATGCCGACTCTTCGGCCCACCTCCGACTACTATCGGACTACTAGAGAAGAATCAATGGGATCAGAATCCATTTACACATAAATCCATTTACTCTTAAATTGGGGGAGCAGCGTTGGAGGCTGCCCTCCTACAGGTGAAAACAGCAGATATCTTGATTCCTCCTTGTGAGAACTCTGACCCTTGCCCTGGAGTGATATGCTTTTTATATCAGTAGTTTTCAATTTTTATGACACACAAGATTCATCTGAGGGCGCGTGCTAAAAATGCAAGGGCTCCTGAGAGTGGATTTGGTAGCTCCGGGGTGTGGTCTAGGAATCTGCTTTTTTTTTTTCTCTTGAATTTGCATTTTTAATAAGCTGCTCAGGTGATTCTCAAACAGGTGGTCCTAGTTTCACTGGGAACCTAGTCCTAAGTCTGTTCCAGCCTGGAACAGCGTATTATGGCGCTTGTTCCACAACAAAGAAGAAATATTGGGATGAAGGCAGAGTTTCACGTAAAACTCCAAGGTGAGAGTATAAAGTCCTTGTTATTTATAGACTGTGAATCTTCTGCCTGTTTGTCTGTTGAGGAAATGTGGTAACTTTACATTTCAGGGTTTTTTTTAATTGCTTAAAATTTTTTTTAATGTTTATTTTTGAGAGAGAGAGAGAAAGAGAGAGAACACAGCGATGGGAGGGGCAGAGAGAGAGAGGAAGACACAGAATCTGAAGCCGACTCTAGGCTCTGAGCCGTCAGCACAGAGCCCGACGTGAGGCTCGAACCCACAAACCGCGAGATCATGACCTGAACCGAAGTCAGACACTCCAACCCATTGAGGCACCTTCAATTTCAGGGTTGGTTTGAGGCAAGTAATTGGAAGTTATGTTTACCACCTGGGCATGTTTCACTTTTTGCAAGAAAGATGTGATTTTTTTTTTTCCTCTCTACCACCCTGGCTCCTTCCCTCCATTACTTCTCTTCCTCCCCTTGGGACCCACCACTGGACTGTGCACACTTTCCGGAGTCTGGGGAATGGCCACTTAATGCAGCAGGTAAAAAGCCTTGCAGGTGGCTGAGAGAGGAGACGGAGTCACTTTCGTGGTCTCTTCAGCGTTATTACAGAGAGTGGAGTCATTGGCGGTAGGGAATTAATTGAACATGATGAGCCCAGAACTGCTAAGAAATTACCTGTCTCGGGGCTTTCTGGAAAAGAGTGCTGTCGATTGCTTTTCCAGTTTGCCATTCTTCCTCTAGGGCTTTGGTTGGTGGGGGAGGCGGGGCTGCCGAGGCAAGCGTCCACGCGGTCACACACGGGACTACACCAGCACACGCATGCAGAGAGTACAGACAGGCGGACACAGAACACGCCACTTGTCGGTTGTTTAATCGAAGAATCTACGCATCGGGATGTTCCCACCACAATCCAGAAGGCCGGGGTCGTTTCTGAGGCTCTGCGTGTCTCTAGGAAAAGGACTGTTGAATATTCCAGAATGTGGCTTTTATGAGGAACGTGGTGATTGCAACCATGTGTGACGTTGCAGTTCTTTTGCCTGATGAGAGGGCCTGAGAGAACAAAGACCTCAGAGAGTACATGTGCGTTTGTTGTTCAAGCTCATGAAGCAGATTCCCGACGTCCTGTCCTGTCCCAACATTGGGCTGAAAGGCAGTCATCCTGTGTGTGTCTTGACGTCTGCCCGGAATGTTCTTTTCCCAGTAAGACAGGCAGTGATTCTTTTGTGGAAATGCCCGAAACGTTCACATTCTGAGGTATTCTCCTCCGGCGGGGAAAAGCTCTCCCAATCTCATTTGTTTGGAGCCCTCTGCCCAGTCCTTCCCTGTGAGCCCCAAATGGTGCCTTGGCCTTCCCCTTGATGGATTCATTGTTTTGATTTAAGTCATTGTGGCAGAAAATCTGATGTCATCTGCAGCTGCTACCCTGAGATTCAAACAAGCAGTCATTAACCCTTACAAAGATCTGCACCGAGGCACCGTGGCCTGCCCAATATTCTGTGTGTCAGGAGCCGTGGTGTGAGTCAGATTTCTGTATTGTGTTCAGCGTTCGTGCAGTATTTGCAGAGGAGGTTTTTTAGCTCTTTCCTACGTCCAGTACATGCACATTTCGTAAATGCTTACAATGTACCAGGTGAAGGGGATGAGTGTGGACCACCCTAAATATGCCGCTTTGGCATAAGGATTATTCTGAGCTGAAAGCAATCGAGAATCGGTGGATGCGGGGAGAGTTCTCTTCTCTCCCCTTTCCTGCCTAAAATTGGCATAGATTTTCCTTAGTGAGGGTGTCCCCCTCACGCGTCCCAGGAAGAGGAGAGCAACTTACCCCTGGAGAGGAAGAGCTGGCATTGAAATAAATCCACATAAGAAAACCTCGCTCAAATAACCTGTATCTCCCAATGGTTCCCCTGTGTGTATATTTCCTAGTCACTTTCCCACAGGTTTCAATCGCTTGGAGCCCCCCGCCCCCCCCCCCCGCTTTAGTTAAAATGGTAGAGAAGCCCCTGAGTCTCATCACTTGATTTTCACTTTCTTTTTTCTGAACTCCCGTGCACATATACTGAGAAAATGTACACTCCTTTCCCCCTGTGAATCTGTCTTTTGTTAGTTAATTTGCAAGCCTCCAGGTCAAGAACCTAAGAGGGTAGAGCAAAAGATTTTCCTTCCTGACCCAGGTAAGTAAGTAAGTCTAGTCTTGTCCTTAGTCTCACGAATCCCTAGGTGCCTTAAGGATTCTCCAGCCTTCGAGAAAACTTTTGGTTCATGGGCATTGGGGAGGAAGCTCTACTTCTGGAGAGGTGCTGGGAATGTGCAGTGCTGCTGCCTGAGCCTCACACAGGCTTTTGGGTGGATGGTTCACTCTCAGGTCCTTGGCCCCCAGAACCCTGAGGGGGTAGGACTGGGGTTTTTGGCCTGGACAGTAATGCCGTGAGGGAGTCCCTATGGTGATCAGAGTCTCTCATGCTGTTGGAGTAGGATCCACCTTAGATGTTTGGAACAGGGACCCCAAATATTGGTCTTTTACATTGGTATTTTTGGATATCCTCCAGGGCTGTTATTTTGTATGTGAAGGACAATTCTGTAGTTAATTTCATCTTTATAAATCAACATTTACTGCAGTTACAAATTTAGAAATCTAGATTTTTTTTTTTAAGTTTATTTATTTTGAGAGAGAGTGAGAGAGAGAGAGCACATGTGGGAGGGGCAGAGAGAGAGAGAAACCCAAGCAGGCTCTGTCAGCACGGAGCCCAACGCGGGGCTCCAATCCACAAACGGTGAGATCCTGACCTGAGCCAAAATCAAGAATTAGGCACTTAACCAACTGAGCCACCCAGACACCCTGGGGGTTAGTGTTCACATGAAAAAGGCTCCAGAGAACTCCCTTGCCCCTTCCATCATGTGAGGGCATAGCCAGAAGTCAGCCACCTATGAAGTAGGAAGCAGGTTCTCATCAGATGCCAAATCTGCTGCTGCCTTGACCTTGGACTTCCCAGCTTCCAAAACAGTGAGAAATAAATGTCTGCAGCTTACGTGCCACTCAGTTTATGGCATCGTGTTATAGCAGCCCAAACAAAAGAAGACAAACACCAAATATATAAAGCTTGCTCCCTAACACAAAAATATCAGCAGTTTCTATACTAAATTCTAAATCGTCCTGGGATTGCACGGGGCTGACCCGCTAAGTAAATAGTTGTGGTGCTGCACACAATGTTGGGAAAGTGTTTTCAGTTTAGGAACACCGAATACATCCTTGTTCTGACCCTAATAGAACTTGTGGAGGCCTGTTTACAGTCCACAGCGGGGACACTGCCACAGCAGACAATTGATTGCATTTTGGATTTCTTCGGCTCTTTTTCTGCCTAATTCCAGAGGACCTTTGATATGAGAGTCAACTGGTGTCCTTTTTCACGAAATGTTTCTTTCTTAGCATCCTACAACTCTTATAAGTATTCAATGTCTGACTTCTTTCCGTATTATCTCTTGGCTTTGCTTGGTTATTTGATAATTGTCTAATCATTTGGCCACAGCTTCTATTCTATTGACACATCCTGATTAAAAGTGGAATATTTTCATGCCTATGAAAGCATGACCGTGGAGCATCTGGGTGGCTCAGTCGGTTAAGTGTCCCATTCTTGATTCCGGCTCAGGTCCATGATCTCACGGGTTCGTGAGTTTGGGCGTGGAGCTCTGCGCTGACAGTGCGGAACCTGCTTGGGATTCTCTCTCTGTTCGTGTGTGTGCTCTCTCTCAAAATAAATTAAAAAAAAAAAAACTTAAGAAAAAAAGTGTGTCCCTAATCTAGTGCTTGGTACCCAGGAGATGCTTAGTCAATGGTGTTATTACTATTTGAGATTTATGATCAGGTTATCCAGACCTAGGACCCAGGGGTTACGCCGGGTCTCCAATAAACACTGAAAGCTACATAAGGTATAAAAAAGAAGAGATCGCTCCTAAATGATAGGACAAGAGAAAGGGAAAGGATAAGAAGGAGAAAATAGGCAGAAAATAACCTATGACCATCTAGAGATATTTATATTTAGGAAAATATTCATCTTACACACACACACGCACACAAAACCAGTGAAGCATCCATTGAATACACGAATGTGTCACTGCAGGGAGATGGTGATTCACAGAGATTTTCTTCATAAAGAAATAGAGACTCGCCTATTTAAAAGCAGTTCCATTTAATGCAACACTGCATTGAACAGGGTTTCTTTTCAAGGGGCTACTATTAAAGGCAAGATTATTATCTTCAGCATTTAGGTGGCATGCTGACTGGGGCCATAACACCGGGGCACTTAGACGCTCCCATTATCAATGTACAGTATGGTCTTTGGAAGTATAAAAATAGCTTTCACAACCTTTTATGGCTTCCCGTGCACGGGCTCGGCTGCATGCTCTGGAGAAGCCTGGGCACCCTGCAGGGAAGGCTGCTATGTTGGAACCTGGATAGCATGTTGACCTTAGGGGGTCCAGGCTGTGGGACCACCCTGGATGTATGACCCTGTCATAACAATGTCCTTTGAGACCACGGATAAACTAGCGTTTAGAGGAAAGCAATATCCTGGGAATAATATGATTTTTATCTCAATTATGACATTTGGGCAAGTCATTTATCCCCTCTAGGTTAGATAAGCACTTAGGGCCGTTGTGAGATTTGGAATTCTCTCTTTGTTTTTAAATCTCAGTTCAGTTCAATGAGTATATATTGAGCACCTATGATGTTCAAGACTTCACACTAGGTGTTAGGACTATAAAGAGGGATACGGTTTTCTGTGCCTTCTGGTGGGCTGGGGGTGGGAGGGAGACCTATAACAGATCCATTCAATGTGATTCCTTAGGTCTTTCTCTCCAATGGAGGTGTCCAACGCAAATGCTTATGGGAGCCAGGCCCATCTCGTGAACGTGTGAACACGACCCTTGGGGACCACAGCACACGGAGATCATGTGCTCCCTTGTTCACAGGGGCAAGAATGCAGGCCAGTGGTACCAGGACTTCCTGTTTTTCAAAGGGATCCAAGATCAGAATTCTTATGTGAACTATCCCAATTTTTAAATGCTGGGAATTGTGTGGGCCAACCCAAATACATCTGCAAGGCAGGTCTGGCTTGGAGCCACCAGTCACTTCCCCTCTCAGTGTCAAGGCTGATGGAAGGATGGAAACCTTTGCTTCAGTCTTTTTGTTATTCGCCATTTGTCCAAGATCTTCCTTTTTGACAGGTTTCAGTTACTTTTGAAGAAAATCCTTTCCAAAAGAACAGTCCAATGAGTTCCTGGTACTTAGAAGGATTTGAGTAGGTCCTGGAGACCCTGGGTGGGCATGCTATAGAGGGTCCTCTGTGTACAACAGTGAGCAGAAGGAGATAGAGCCCTGAGTAAGGGAAAAGTAGATCATGCTCAGTTCATAGAGGCAGGAGTTCGGGTACTGGGACAGAGAGCTGACCACCATGATGGGGAAGCCTGGAGCTGGGGGAAGCAAGTGTGAGCTCCAGGGCACTCACTGCACTTAATACTGAGTCACCACAGCTGCTGTGTGTTCTGGACAGGGCCTGGTACCTGGAATCATCTAGGCTGTATGTGCTGTCCAGTATGATAACTACCAGGCACGTGTGGCTACTTAAAATAATTGGAATGAGATGAAAAATTAAGCTCCTCAGTCACACTTGCTACATTGAGTGCTCAGTGGCCACAGGTGGCTAGTGGCCCCCGTGTTGCAGAATGTGGAGAATATTTTCATCATTGTGGAAGGTCCTATTAGACAACACTGATCTGTGGTTTTACATACCTTTTCTTCCCCATGCTTGCTTTTTTTTAAAATTGAATTTTATAATTTTTATTTTATTTTAGAAAGAGTGAGCATGAGCGAGGGAGAGGGGCAAAAGGAGAGAGAGAGAGAGAGAGAGAGAATATCACAAGCAGGTTCCAAGCTCAGTCTGATACAGAGCTTAGTCTCATGACCCTGGGATTATGACCTGAGCTGAAATCAAGAGTCAGATGCTCAGCTGACTGAGCCACCCAGGCGCCCCTTCTCCAAGCATCCTTAATTGAGATAACCCCACCTTGCCTCTCTTTGCCTTTGGAAGTCTTCCTACTACAGTGACTTAAGGTCCTCTTGAACGTCATGTTCTGTGAGAAGGATTGATGTCTCTGTTATGAGGCATTGTATCTGAGACTGGTCCTCCTCCAATCCTCCCATTGTATGTTTATTAAAACAATTTTTTAACTGTGGTAAAATCCAAATAACATAAAATTTGCCATCTCAATGATTTCTAGTTCAGGGCATTAAGTACATTCACACTGTTGTGGAAACATCACCACCACCCAACCCCAGAACCTATTCATCTTCCCAAACTGAAACTCTACCCATTACACACTAATTCCCCCTCTTCCCTCCCCTGAGCCCCTGGCACCCACCATCCTACTTTCTGTCTCTATAAATTTGCTCTAGGTATCTTGTGTAAGTAGAATCACACAATAGTTGTCCTTTTGTGACTTATTCACTTAGGATGATGTCTTCAGGGTTCACCCATGTTGTGGCTTGTGCCAGAATTTCCGTCCTTTTTAAGGCTGAGCGACATTCCGTCGTTCGGAGAGACAGACCACATTTTGTTCATTCGTCCATTGATGGACACTTTGAACTGGTTCCATCTCTTGGCTGTTGTGAATGGTGCTGCAATGAACGTGGAAACACAGATATCTTTCCAAGACCCTGCTTTCAGTTCCTCTGGATATATACCCAGAAGTGGCATTGCTAGATCACATGGTAATTCTGTTTACTTTTTTTTCAGGAACTTCCATACTAGTTTCCACAGCGGCTGCCCCATTTTGCATTCCCTACCCACAGTGCATGAGGGTTCCAGTTTCTCCACATCCTCACCAACACTTGTTACTTTCTGTTTTGATCATAGTCATTCTAATGCGGGCGAGTGGTGAGGTGAGATCTCATTGTGGTTTTCGTTTGTATTTCCCTCATGATTAGTGATGTTGAGCACATTTTCACGTGCTTATTAGCCAAGATGTTTTCATGAAACACCAAATGCTTCAAAGTAGGAAAGAAGCCATTTTCAAAAATTCAAGCGATCGTTTCTGATGTCACCGTTTTATTTTGTTTCTACTCTTCTGTGTGTGGGGGTAGTTACTTCACCTTGAGGATAGACGACGCTTTGTTTTTTAGCAAATGATTTTAAAGGCCTTTGGTTAGGGGGCGCCTGGGTGGCTCAGTCGGTTGAGCGTCCTACTTCGGCTCAGTTCTGGATATCACGGTTGGTGAGTTCAAGTCCCGCATCGGGCTCGCTGCTGTCATCTCGGAGCTTGCTTCGGATCTTCTGTTTCCGCACTGCCCCCCCCCCCGCCCCCGACTCTTTCCCCCAGCTCACACTCTCTCTCTCTCAAAAATAAATAAACATTAAAAGAAAAATAAAGGTCTTTGGTCAAACAGTGATAAAGTGACAGTCCTCTTCAGAAATGAAGATGTTAGCACAAGACAGACCAATGATCTAACATTTCTCTTAAAAAAAAAGTTTGTCTTCTTTGTAGGTAGAAATAAATTTCTGTGGGTTTTCTTTCCCCCCTAGGAAAACCTTCCCTCCCCTTGATCTTGGGGACACTGGGGCTTGGACTTACGTGGATTGCAGGGGAAAATGAACGCTTGAAAGCTAGGTCTAAGCCTAGTGAGTCAGATCGAAGGTCTGGGCCCAGGGCCAGGGAACTTTAAGCAGCCACACTATGGGGGAACCTACCTCTGGGCTCTCAGAGTTGCATTATCTTTGGTTAGGCCCCGGCCTTCCAGAAAATCTCCCATGTTCCAGTCTGTTACCGGCGGACACTGAGGGGAGCTCAGGGAAGGGTTCGTGCCCGTGCCCGAGGTGAAGCTAAGGCAACAGCAGCTGCTTGGAGGGTCAGGTGTCAGGGCAGTGAGAAGGGTGGAGCCGTGGCCCAGGGCGCCCCTTGGGCCAGATGGCGGTTGAGGTGGCAAAGTGATAAGTGGGACAGATTGGTGGAACATGTGGGTAGTCCCTGGGGATTCCCAAAGGGCTGCGGGGAAGGGAACTTGGTGATAGGCTCACTTTCCTACAGCCAAGTGCAGTGAGGCTCTGTCTCTGCTGTTTTGGGTGTAAGAAGGAAGTGTGGCCTGGGTTTGTCGTCACTGGCCTGTTCATTCTGAGACCACTGGGTTCCCTATCCCTCACAAGGTCAAGTCTTTGGGTTGCTCTGTGTCCTTCTTCCCCTCTGCTAATTGTAACCTTTTATGGCTTGGGCACTCTCGTGGTTCACTGAACGCTGTTCCCGAGGGGGCTTGGGGGTTTCAGATGCTTGGCTGGCCTTGAAGTTCACCCATGAATATGGCGGGGGGTGTGGTGGCACGTTCTTTGAGGTCCTGTGAGAGAAAGTGCAGGCACAGGCAAGGCTAGGAAAAAAAAAAATGAAGACCAGTGAAAAAGAGGTGGTTATAAAGAGAGTATTTGCTCATTTGTTGGCATTAAAAGTGCTTCGGTAAAGGTTGACCTCGTTTGCAAATTTTCATTTTGGTCCGAGCCAGGGCTCTCGCGTCTGTAAGCGAAAGTGTGAAATCGGCCTTTTTTTCAGCCCGTCCTCCCCTGAGTTGTGGAGTTCTGAGCTCTTGTTCCCTGGGGTTCTCGAAGGAGGAAGCTGAATGAGCCTTGAGGCAGAGGAACTTCTCTCTGCTGACTTTCACGACAGGTTTCATTTTAGCAAAGGGTTCCGTAGCTAAGAGAGGTTTGAAAATTGGCCACCAGATGCCTTCTGGGCTCGTAACTGGACTGCCCTATGCATTAATCCGTATGTTTTATAAATGCAATTATCACGTGAAGAACAGTTACTTTCTATTCACTCTCTATGAATCAATTTGTAAGATGATATTTAAAAACCATAACTATTTAAAGATGACCCACATGCCTGGCTAGTTCAGTCAGTGCATTGTGCAACTCTTGATCTCAGGGTTGTGAGTTCGAGCCCCACTTTGGGTGTGGAGCCTACTTAAAAAAAATGACCTACAATTTGGCTTTCTGGTTTCAGTATCACTTTTTCTTCTTCTCTCAGGTGGTGGGGGACTCAAGACAACCCCAGTGTTGAAGGTTTTCTAGGAGGACTCACAACTCAACATATAGTCATGCTCATGGCCACGGTTTCTTACAGCAGAAGGATGCAAAGCAAATTCAGCAGAAGGTGAAGGTGCGTGGAGTGACGTCTGGGGGAAAGCAGGCACAAGCTGCCAAGGATCCTCTCCCGGGGGCGTCACGTAGGATGTGCTCAGGTCATCCAGCAACAAGGTGTGACAACACATGTGTAATGGAGTCTATTGGGGAAGCTCATAGAGACTCAGTGGGTGAGGGCTTTTATTGGGAGCTGGTCACATGAGGCCCCTGTTGAATGGTATGTTCCCGAATTCCAGACTCCAAGAAGGAAACCATAGACCACATTATTCAGGCATAGTGAGCCATTTTTATCAGGGAATGGTGAGAATCACCAGAAATCCAAGTTCCCATCAAGGGCCAACCTCTCAAGGAAGCCTTTCTAAAGACAGCAGTCAAGTTTTCTTTGCTAACCCTTTTCTGCACACCCTCCTCCATTTCTTTCTTGTCTCTTTTTTGTTCTTTTTCCTCTTTTTAATAATATACTGGAAGGGCGCCTGGGTGGCTCAGTTAGTTAAGCGTTTGACTCTTGATCTCGGCATAGGTCATGATCTCAGGGTTTGTGAGATGGAGTCCAGAACTGGCATGGAGCCTGCTTAAGATTCTCTCTCTGTCCCTCCCCTGTTCATTCTCTCTCTCTCTCTCTCTCCCTCTCTCTCTCTCAAAAAACAATATATTAGAAACCTTCAACAAAATGGAAGTAGCCCAGGCTTCTTTCCACCTCTGAGAGGCCCTGCCACATTGGGCGCCATACTGGGTACTACTTCTGGTGTAGGATGGCTATGGGGAGGGATGTAGCAGCAAGGCTATGTAGGAGCCTCATGCTCAAGTTCATGTGTGAGGTGATGGGCACATACCAAGGGGGATGGTGAAGGAATGGAGAGGGGACAATTTTGAGAGCCACCACCAGAGAAGGGTGGGGGGGATGTGACTTGGAGAATGCTTTTTGGCTGGCCTTCCCCATAATTCATCATGCTTTGGGCTGTCTTCTTTGGCCTCAGATGAAGTGTTCATAAAGGTCAGTTCCTCCCCCTTCCCCAAATAATAACACATACAATAGAATCTTCAACTCAGATAAATATTACTTTTCTGTTGTATTTTATTACCTGTGTCACAGTTTAATCTCTTCCTACAGATAACTTAAACATAGCTGCCAATTTCTATGCACTTGAGAATTAGGACTTAGTGTCTTATTGAAGGCAAAAGAACCTATCTTCGTTTATGAGGAAAAACTTAATTTTAACACAACCTTCTTATTCAGAAGCTGACATAAAGGGACAGTGGTGAAAAGGTATTGCTTTCTTTCTATTTCTTATACATTTTTTTTTTGATCAGTTGGATTTTTTTCTGGCTAGAAATTACACACGCATATGTATTTCAGAGCTCAAACTAAAGCCAACACAAAGCAGAGAAGACTCAATTAGAAAGTGAATGAGCTCTGTTTTCAATTGCTTGAGTGATTATCCTGAGCTGAGAAGATGCTGGAAAATCCCAGTGTATGCCCATCAGTGGGTCTTACTGGTTAGAGAACATTCTTCAACATGAGGTTCCCCAGACGAGGTAGGTTGTTTCTCTGTTTTTGCTTTTTAATTTTTAAATTATTTTTGAGAGAACGGGGAGGGACCAGAGAGGGGTGGGGATAGAGGATCTGAAGCAGGCTCTGTGCTGACCGTAGAGAGCCCCATGCTGGGCTTGAACTGATGAACCATGAGATCATGACCTGGGTCAAAGCTGGACACTTACCGGACTGAGCCACCCAGGCGCCCCCTGTTTTTGTTTTTAATTGAAGTGTAGTTGACGTACAATGTCCTATTAGTTTCAGGTATGTAACATAGTGATTTGACAGTTATGTGTGTTACAAAACGCTCCCCAAGAAATGCTCACAGTTACCCTCTGTTACCATGCAAAGTCATTAAAATGCTACTGGCTACATTTCCTTTGTTGTACTTTTCGTAGTTGAGAACTACTACGATTTTGATCGCTGAAGCTTGTCTCAGAGGCTGGTTGGTGCTTTCCAAAGAGACACACCAAGCAACAGGAAAGGGGAAATGAGACAAGGAAATAGCATTAAAAGTCTCAATCAAGGGACCCAGTTTAACGAATTATTCAGAAATTAGGAGCCTAAAAACACAAGTGTTGATTACACGTATCTTGATCCTTTCAGCTAATGATCAGTGATCAGTAAAATCACTCTTCATTATTTTTGAGCTTTTGACTGTCTCACTTCTCTGGTATTTGTTGTGAACTCTTCTCCTGATTCACATTCGATAAATTAAAATTACTTTGGGAAATTGATTTTAGGAATTTGAGATACTGACCCGTGTTCCTTTAGATCAGGGGTTCTTAACATTAAAAAAAAAAAGAACAATCATGGATCCTTTTCAAGTGAGTGAAATCCTTGCACCCCTTCTCACAATGTGGTTAGGTGCTCAACATAAAATATATTGAATTACAGAGGAAGCAAATTATATTAAAGTACATTTATAAAAATATTCTGAAAAAGCAAATTTACCATAGAGTGATATATTTGCTTCTCTATTAGTGCATCAAACATCAAGATCTAGTGGCGGGGAGGTGGGTGAAGTGGGTGATGGGGAGTAAGTTTATTTATGTATCTTTTTTTAGTAATCTTTACGCCCAATGTGGGGCTTGAACTCTTGACCCGGAGCTCAAGGGTTGCAGGCTTTCTGACTGAGCCAGCCAGGCACCCAAGGGGGTGGGGATTAAGGAGGGCACTTGTCAAGATGAGACCGGGCTATTGTGTGGACGTGTTGAATCACTGTGTCGTACACCTGAAATTAATATAACACTATATTAACTAATTGGAATTAAAATAAAAACTTAAAAAAAAATCTGGCGGCAGATACCATACCATAATTTCGAAATAGTAATATGTATCCACAGTGTTTTGTGATATCTACAACAATGGTGTGTGATACGTGGCTTTTCTTGGTGGCAAAGTAACTGCTCATATTACGGTCTATTGCTTACATTCAGAATAGAAGAAAGTGCGAAATTTCAGTTAGAAGCTGGTGAAAAAAGAATAAAATCCACCCCCCCACCCCCGCATTTTCAAATCCTCTGAATTCTACCTGTGGGCCCCTTGGGGGGTTCAGGAACCCCAGGTTAAGAACCCCGGCTTTAGAAAATTGCAGATTCTTTACTTGGTGTTTTTAATCCTTGTTTTGAAAAAAAATATCAACTTCTTGGTACCTCTCTGAGGTTTGAAGCAGAGTTAAACAGACACCGTATTCAAGGCGGGTGCTCCGGCCGGATGAGAGGCCACCCAGATGTAGGGTGCTCCGATTGGGCGCAGGCCAGCAGCACAGGTGGTGAGAGAAGTCACCCAAGGCAGAACAAAAGAGATAAAAGTGTATTTAATACTCCACAAGGGAGCTGTGGGCAGGACATCAGAGGAGGGATTGTTACTAGGGGGTGTTGAGGGGTCACAGTTATAGCCCAGGGTCAGGATGGGTGAGATCTGGAATTTTCCCTTTCTTGGTAACTGTGCCTGGTTGTAAGTAGCCCATTGGTTAGTTAGGGCTATTTAGAGGTGGGTCACTTAATAAACCTCTTTGCATTGCTTGTTTGTATTCAGCTCAGAGGTAGCCTCGGGGCCTCTTGTCTCGAGCAGGTTTCCAGTTGCTCAAGCCTGTTGCCTAAATGTGCCTCTACATTCAATATTTAGTTATTCTATGTATTTTTTTTTTGAAGAAAGTAATTGAAGATTTTTTAAATAAAAGTTTGTTTATTTATTTTGAGAGAGAGAAGAGAGAAAAAGCATGAGCCGGGGAGGGGCAGAGAGAGAGGGAGGCAGAAAATCCCAAGCAGGCTCCATGCTGCCAAGCACAGAGCCCAATGCGGGGCTCGAGCCCACAAACCCGAGGGGCTCAAGCTCACAAACTGAGATCATGACCTGAGCTGAAATCGAGAGTCGAACGCTTAACTGATAGAGCCACCCAGGCACCCCTAGTTATCCTAGATACTGTTAAAAGATTTTTTTTTTTTTTGAGAGAGAGAGGGTGCAAGTGAGCGAAGGGCAGAGAGGGAGAGAGAGGGGGAGAGAGAAGAGGGTTTTGAGTTCATTCAATGCAGGGCTCGAACTCATGAACCGTGAGATCATGACCTGAGCCAAAGTCAGATGTTTTACCGAGCAAGCACTCAGGAGCCCTTGATAGAAGCCTTCTATATCTCTTACCATATGCTAGGTACTGTTGCAAATATGTTAGGAATACTAATTAATATTTACAACTATTTACCAGTAAAACTGAATTAATATTTACAAAAATTAACTCGGTATTAGCCTGTTTCTCAATTGGTTGTGGAAACCTTTTTTGGGGGGACTGTCACTCTTTCTTTGCTCTCATCGGCCCTTGGATTCAGCAAACAATTTCAACATTTCCTTTTTCACCAATCTGTATGCGTGATTAGGACATAATATGATTTAAACCTTGGATGGCTTTTCACTATTTTCTTTGTTTTTATTCTGGTTGGGATTTGTAATATTTCTATTTTTTCATGTATTTTATTTTATTTTTTTAAAGATTTTATTTTTAATTAATCTCTATAACCAACATGGGGCTCGAACTCAAAACTCCGAGATCAAGAGTCACGTGCTCAACTGATTGAGCCAGACAGGTGCCCCCAATAATGTTTCTATTTTGTAACTTTTTGGATTCTGTGGCTTGATGACTCTTGGTAGTTTTGGAGAATTTTCCAACTATTGCTTCTGTCCTATTCTCCTCCTTTCTGGGACTCCAATTACATCTCTCTTAACTTTTGGATGGTTAAATCTATGAGACATATGTCCCATGTATCTCATGCTTTCTTCCTTCTGCATTCTTTGTCCATTTTGCTCCCTCAATGTGAGCCTAGGTGTTTTCTACTGTTTTATTTTCCTGTTCATTAGCCCTCCCTACAGTCACAACCTTTCATGGATTCTTAGCCTTCAGCTCAAAACTGCCTAAAAACCCAGGAAATGAAGTGTTGGCTCTCCTCAGTGAGCTTTCCTTCTGTCTAGGTCCTGGTGCCTTTGGAGAGTTCCATTGCTTTCCAATGTCTTTAAAAAGATGATAGTGATGATGATGGTGATGATGATGATGATGGTGATGATGATGATGATGGTGATCGTGATGATGGTGATGATGATAGTGATGGGGATGATGATGATGATAGTGATGGGGATAATGATGATGATGATGATGATGATGATGATGATTTGGATTCCTAATTGTTCAGAGCCAGAGCAGAGAACTTTGCAATTCAAGAAAACCCCACTTTCTCATAAGTTCCCAGTTTTGATCTTCACCAAAACCCCACCTGGCAGAAGAAGCATAGGTTGCTACTCCCATTTGACAGAAGAGTGTTGACTAGTTGAGGTGGGAAGTCTAGCAAGTCTGGAGGAAGAGTCTCGTCTGCTCACAGGCAGGGCTGACGCTAGAATGCACACCTCTGGGTTCCTAGTATAGTGTGTCCCTTCATGCCACCCTACCTCTGCACATGTATTACTTTGCTAGGGCCGCCGTAACAAAATACCATAGCCTGGATGGCTTAAACAACACAAAGTTATTTCTCACAATCCTGAAAACCAGGAGTCTGACAGCAAGATGCTGGCTGGGTTGGTCTCTTCTGCAGCCTCTCCTTGGCTTGTAGATGGACACCTTCTCCCTGTGTCTTCACATGGTCTTTCTTCGGTGTGTGTCTGTGTCCTCATCTCTTATAAGGACACCAGTCACACCCTAGAGGCCCCATTTGAACTCAATTACCTCTTTAAAAACCCTACTTCCAAATAGAGTCACATTCTAAGGTGCTAGGGATTAAAACTCCAACCTATGAATTTGGGGGGTGGGGTCCAATTCGGCCGATAGCACCACGGAAAAGTCTTGTGAGAGTCATTACCAGTTTTCTTAAAAATTGTAGAAATTAAAGGTGGGGGGCCCATCTTTGTCTTCTCTAAATATGGCACCGGCTCTCCTACAACCTGCACCTTCGGCATGAACGTTAGCATCAGCATGGACTGTTGTTAGAAGTGCAAATTCTCGCTTCCCACTCAGACCTATTCGGTTAGCAACTCTGGTGTGGATGCAGCAAACCCACCGGGTGATGCCGCTGTGGGCTCCAGTTGGAGAGCCGGCCCCCCAACCGCTGGGGAGGGGCAGTTCCAGTGCAGAGCTGGTTCAGCTATAAATTCTGCTCGTGTTGTCCCCAAGTCCTTTTCTAAAGGCTGACTCTCTCTCCCGAGACGTCAGGTTATGACTGATGGCCGGATCTGTCAGATAGCAGCATTTAAATCAATGCTCATTGGTCTTGTGGTATCATTCAGCATTCAAATATCACGTAGTCATTTGAGGATTTATAAAGGAGGTAATTTTCAGTAGGAAGCTCTCTTAGTTGAGGAATGAGATTCTTCAGTAATGTGGGCCTCAGTTTTATTATCTCTAAAATAAGAAATCTGGATTCTTTTTCTAGCCCCGACAGTCTATGCATCCGGATGAATGACTCAGAATGACTAATATCCCAGTGGTGATGAGTGCCAAGGTTTTCTGGGATTTCTTGAATGATCAGACCAAACACCCCAACCCGAGTTGGACGGAGCACTTCAGGTTAGTAGTTTCTAGAAGTTCTCCAGCCGGGGCCCTGTAAATGAGACTGGCCAAAGACAGATTAACAAGAGAAAACCGGAAGTATTGACATATACATGCTGCATGTAGATGTGGGAGTACTCAGAGATGAGTAACCCAAAGGGGTGGGTAGAATGTGGGTTTCTATACCATGGTGGGCTAAAACAAAGAAAGTGGTTCTGGGCTTCTGGGTGGGAGAATCAAGTTATGGGAACATGTCCAGGAAAAGTATGGTAAACAGAGGTTGTTTAGTAAGGTTTGTTGTGAAGGTTTATTTATTTTATCTCACTTATTTATTTAAATTTTTTT
>CM053577.1:129380103-129524355 GCA_028646485.1 Cryptoprocta ferox | reverse complement strand
CTCTCTGTGGGCTGTTTTGGTTTATTTGTTCTGTGGTTCTCTAAGCTTCTTTGTTTGACCCTGGCCGGTAAGGAGGCTGGAGGCTGGGTGAAAAGAACCTTCTCCCAGCAAAACAAATTTTGGCATAAGGAGATTAAAGGGCCTCCACTTGGCCGAGCTGGGTGGGAGGGCGCGCATGCAGCCCCTTCCGGGTTTTTCTCTTTTTCTTTTTAAAAGTCTATTAAACTCATGCTGGCAAAGGTGTTGGCCTGACAGGCGGAGAGCGGAAATTCTCTGTTGAGTAGCGGACAAGCGGCCCACTGGGCTGCCCGGTGGTATATGTCTCTGACATGAATGGAGAGCATCACCTCCCAGGGGGAGGACGGTGTCCCACCATTCTGGCTGTTGAGTTCAAGGGGAGCCATTTGCCTCCGTCACCTCCATCCTATGCTGCTTGTGTTGAGCTAAGGTTGTGGGTCCCAGAAGCCTCTGTGGGCCTGGAGTTACTGCCTAGAAGGTGCTGTCTTTTCCCATTCGATGCCTCGGGGAGGGCCTGGCCTTCCTGGTACCAGCTGCCCTGCGCTGTTACTGCCTATGTCGGGGGAGAAAAACTTTCTACCCTGTTGTGTTTAGCGTCTGGAGGTTTGCAAGTTAACCTGACCACAGGCACATCAGCGAGAGGAAAGAAGCCAGCTTTAAAGACATAGGTAAGGGTGGGAATTCACCAAGAGATGTGACTCAAGGAGTGGTTGGCATTTGGGGCTTACAGGTCACCTCGGCAGAGGATACAGAAGGGCCGAGAGGTGCTTCTGGAAGAAATGGCTTCTTGGAAGCGGGGAGGGAAGGTCACTTATGGAAAATCAAATGACTTTTTGGAAAGATAAATGAGCCCCTAGGGGAATAGATGGGAGAAGAGATAGTTCATGACAACTGTCTATCTCATTCTCATCTGCAAGCAGAGAAGATTCCAGTGGCTTCAGGCTGGGGATTAAGGACAATTGAGTTCTTTTGGGAGGCCCGGCTTTTAGGCAGATAAGGGATTTCAGGAACGCTAATGGCCTCGGCTCAAAGCACTGGCTTATGCTCTGCCCTTTCACCTGCGTCTTTACAAGACATACAGGTTAGGAAGTCTTGCAGGACACCAGCCAGCCCCAAACCCAGCCCCTGGCCCCCAGCAGGCCTGCCAAACAGACGTGGTGAACAGACACTAATAGCTGGGTAGTAACTTTTATTTTATTTTACTTTATTTTATTTTTAAAGTTTATGTATTTTGAGAGAAAGAGAGAGAGAGAGAGAGAGAGAGAGAGAGTGCATGTATGAGCAGGGGAGGGGCAGAGAGAGGGAGAGAGAGAATCCCAAGCAGACTGTCAGCACAGAGCCCAACACAGGGCTCCATCTCTTGAACCATGAGATCATGACCTGAGCCGAAATTAAGAGTTGGATGCTTAACTGACTGAGCCACCCAGGCACTCCATAGTAGTAGCATTTAAGTACAAGTGGTCCTGACCAGCGTGTGTGTCCGTTATACCAAGGCTTCGGCTGATGGGGGGTGATGGGGCTTTGAAGAAGGTGAAGGTTTGAGGGAGAGGTTGAGTCTCCGTGTATGAGTCTTGTGTGGGTTGAAGATGGGGCGTGGGACAGGTTATGTGCCCGTGCACTATGTTAGCAATTTATCTGAGGCACACCTTACTTTGTGATGCTTGATTTGTGTCCTCTAACCTGATGTTCCTTGGCCCAGCACTCTATGGGCCAACCAGAGGGTGACGGAACTTTTTCCCTATCTGGTATTGGGCACTGGGGAGCTCTCCAGTTTTGAAGGCCTCACCAGTGCTGAGTTCCTGTGGACAGTTACTTCTGGGAGGTGATTCTTGATCTGCTGTTGGTTCTGCCGCTGCCCATTTGTCCTCCTTCTGCTAGCTTTTCCTTATGGATTCGGCCTGTTGAACTGCTTGCCAGGGCCAACTCCTTGAAAATGTCTGCTTTCAGATATTTTGAAAAATGGGATTTTAACGGGGGCTTCTCCTATCCTGCCCAAATTGACGTATAGTCAATTGATGTATTATCAAAGAATTTATAGCTACAGGAGTTGGAGATCATCTTGAAGGGAGATTTCTGGAAGTTGAAAGTGACTTAATCCTTATTTTAAAGACGAAATGTCATCACTTCTAAATAGGCGTTGCATTTCATAAGAAAACGAAACTTTATAGTGGTTATCGTGGGTGATGGCGTACCCTCCTCTGAGTGTTTGGGGATAGTGTCTTTCCCCTGAGGACATTTTAGGGTCTTTCTTCCTGGGACAGCACCGGGGAAACTAGGTGTTTCCTGAAGAGTAGGAGATGGTTGTGGACAGTACTTACATGTGGCATTCAATAATATATAAAATTGCAGACTTGAGAAAGCATTATTTTTGGTTCCGACTTATGCCCATTGATCAAGTCAAAAAGTCTCTGTTTGGTTCTTTATTTTTTATTTTTATTAAAAAATTTTTGTAATGTTTATTTTTGAGAAAGAGAGAGAGAGAGAGAGACAGAGTGCATGTGGGGGAGGGCAGAGAGAGAGGGAGAGAGAGAATCCCAAGCAGGCTTCACGCTCAGCATGGAGCCGGATGCCTGGCTCAATCCCACGACGCTGGGATCATGACCTGATCCGAAATCAAGAGTCAGATGCTTAACAGACTGAGCCACCCAGGCGCCCCTCTCCCTTTGGTTCTGAGATGTCTTGAATCCTTGTCTCCTACCAACTCTTCTTTTTCTCGGTCTTCCTCCTCTTTCTGTTCATTATCCTTGTCATTTTTCTTGGGAAACAAAGAGGGAGCAAGCCCCAGGCTCCCAGCCCTCAGGATCCTTCTGGAATCTACAATATTGCAATCTCTATATTTATTTTCATGGTTCCCTTCTGTTTATGGCACGTGATCTTGGTTTGCAAGTCACTGTGTCAAAATTTTTATCTAACGTCATATTTAAGATAACATGTGAATGGGAAACAGTGGCTTAGATCATTTCTATTCTTTTCCAGTTGTATCTTCTCGTCTCTTAACTCCAATTCTTTGAGGGGATGATTTTTCACTGCTACCCGCTTGATTTCACGGGAGTTTCTCTTCTACCACCAATTTCTACTGCTGGAAGATTTCCTTTCTTAAGGAGGATGAATTATTACTTTCTGAAAAAGTTCCTTTTTTTCCTTAAAATTTTTTTAAATTTACTTATTTTGAGAGAAAGAGAGAGAGAGAGAGAGAGAGAGAGAGAGAAGGAGATGGAGAATCGCAAGCAGGCTCCGTGCTGTCAGCGCAGAGCCCGATGCAGGGCTCCAACTCATGAACTGTGAGCTCATGACCTGAGCTGAAATCAAGAGTCGAACACTTAACTGACTGAGCCCCCCAGGTGCTCCCCCTTTGCTTGCTTCCTTTTGCATCCAGTGCCCATTCTTTCCGTAGTTCGCCAGGGCGTGCTGGGCTGGTCGGCAGGGACAGGAATGTCAGCAGGGACAAGCGTGCTTGCTCTCCTGCAAACGTTTGTTAACATTTGTGTTGGACTTCCCCTTGGCCTTGATCACTTTCTCCCCTGTGCATAATGTGCTGGCCTCCTGGCTTCCCTTGATTCTGGATAGCCATGCCTTACCGGTTTGGGCCCGGCTTACTCATCCCTGCATCTTACACAGGGACTGGGCCATCATTAGCACGTGGGAAGTCCCTGATAGTGGAGGCAAACTGCTCGGTGTGGCATTTCAGCAAGTGGCAGATTTATTTGGTCAATACTGGCAGCTCCGGCAGTTAGCAACAGGTGGGGGTTTAGACAGTTTGTCCCCACGGCCTCATCACCGGGTTGGAAGCCGGGTCTCAGACCAAACGTTTATTAGCAATTCCCATAGGCGGGTGAAGTGGAGCTCTCCGTGCCCAGGCACACAGACAAGCATTTGATATCATCGTTTCACTCTGAAGTGACACAGTGGCCTGTTTTTGGGTCAGGTGAGTGCCCCTCCCCCGCCACAGTGATTAGAGGGACACAAGCCAAAGCAGAGTTGAAGACCCACTGTGCTACTTCTAAGATATAAAGGTTAGGACTCACCAGGGGCTCCTGGGTGGTTCAGTCTGTTGAGCGTCGACTCTTGACTTTGGTGGCTCAGGTCATGATCTCACGGTTTCGTGGGTTTGAGCGCTGCATTGGGCTCTGCGCAGGCAGCATGGAGCCTGCTTGGGACTCTCTGTCTCCCTCTCTCTCTCCCCCTCCCCCGCTCGCTCTCTCTCCCTCAAAATAAATAAATAAACTTAAAAAAATTAAGAAAAACTTTAAGATTAGGACTTACCAGATTCTTTTAAAAAAATTTTTTTTAAAAGTTTATTTAATTATTTTGAGAGAGAGTGATCAGGGGAGGGGCAGAGAGACAACGAGAGAGAGAGAGAGAGAGAGAGAGAGAGAGAACCCCATGCAGGCTCCACAACTGTCAGCATGGAGAGCTTACTGGATTCTTACACCTTATTCATATGAGGTGGTGGTACCCTGAGCCATTTCTCTCTTAACTGGCACATTGTACACTGACCACCTCACCGGAAGAAAGACAGCGTTCAATCCCTTGTGCTAATAACAAATTTTCATCAGGTTTTTTGGGTGCATTCTGGTAGCATCTTTGGTGGGTTCTTGATTGGGGAATGTCGCGTGGTAACTAACTACCCCTAGGCTACCCCAAACACACACATACACACAAACACACACGCGCGCGCACGCACGTGCACGTGCAAATATCACACTGTTACCATGCAGAATTCTGGAGTAAGTCACCACACAGGCGGTGGGATATTTTTGGAACTGGAGAGCATCGTCCGCAGAGCCTGATGTCTGGGTTTCAGCCACGACTCCACCTCTCTGAACGGTGGCTGGAGTCGAAGTGATTTCTTCACGGTGGCTTGGTCGCTGCGTGATATGCCGCGATGCCTTGTGTCAGCCCGGCAAGTCACAAACAGGCTCTTCCCATTCATTCCCCAGATCGTCTCCTTATCTGTAACGTGGGGCTGGTAAGCTCACTGAAATTCCGAGTTTTCTTCTCCCCTTGAGGAAGTCAGGAGACCACACGGGTGAAATTGCCTTGTGAGCTGTAGAAAAGCCACACAAGTGACAGAGGTTTTGTTGTTACTCGAAGGTCCAAGTGGGAGCAAAGAATGCTGGGAACTGTCTCTTGCCTGGCCTGTAGGAGGGAATCACCTGGGCCTATATTAAAGGAGCAAACATAAGTCCCGCCCTTCCCTCAGTGGTGCTGAGCAAGGTCTGAGAAAGTAATTGGAACGTTTTTGGTTCAGATGAAGAGCTCTCTTCTGCACTGAGCTCTTGCTGGTCTTCCCAAGGCTTCACAGCCAGTATCCCGAAGCATAAACCAAAGATTTATCAACGCCAGTTGAAGATACGGATGGTTGGTTGGTTTGTCAAAAGTAAGGTCATAACTTTGTAATCTGCTTTCGGCTGAAATTTGCACTGATCTCGTTTGGCTTAACTCCGATCAGTGGGCTATCTTCTTTCTGTTCCTATTTCCGCCTGCAACGTTTGGCTTAAGAAAACATACACTTGCCTGTCAACTAGGGCCTCGCTCTCCTGTGGAATCAGATTCTCAGAGAAAGCAAAAAAGGGGAGCAGAGGGAAGGGAGGTGGAAGACGTTGTATTTCTTTGAGGCCGACGCTTATTTTCTTGGCTGGAGAATGCTTTTTTTTCTCACCTTTTGACATAATCCTAATGGTCCCATTAAAATACATTTAGCCCTTTCTCTCTCTGTCTCTCAGCTCCATCTGCTAGCACTCTGTGTCATTTGGTGAACGACAGGCAGGTTTTAGGTTCCAAACAGCAGAGAACAGACTAAGTATTAGAACAGGATCATATGTCTCCTGTTTTTATTTTCAAAAATATCCCCTATTTTATTGCTGAGTGTTGAGTTGCAGCTGGACCAAGAGGATCGGGCAGCAGAAAGGCGACTTTGGCCTCTGATGTTACGTGTGACACCCAGGGCAGGTTTTCCGAGGAGACTGAGGAATCTCTTTCATGAGGAATCTTCTGGATCGAAATCTTCTGTTATTTTTGGAAATTCCGATTTCGCCTCGTTTAGGTGCCTCTCGACATTCCTTCCATTTCCTTGAGCGGGTGATTTTGGGGGCCGTACCTTGGATTCAAGTTCATAAATAAATGAGAGTGTGCCTCAGCCTCGTGCGCACTTTCTGGCAACAGACAGAGCTGGGAAGGGCTGGCGTGGTTGCAGATTAAGGGCAAATAGAGCTCATCTACAGTGCAAACAAGCTGTATTTACTCAGCCTCTTTCCACGCTTGCTTTTTGCCTACCAGAGGGCAGCCGCAGCTGGGCCAGGTAAGTGATACGGTGCCGGAGAGCCTCTTAAATGCTCTTCCCCGTCGCCGAGAGTGACATGCAATCTCTTCCAGGAAACAACGTGAGCCCACCACAGCTGGCCCGGGGAAGCTTTCTGTTCTGGGCAGGAGGGCCCGCGCTGTGGTTTGAACAGCCCATCTGCAACAGCCTTGCGGTGACCTTTGCATGCTGCTGGGCGAGGTGGGCAGGCCCATGGGTGGCCTGCCTGCCTGCCCCTCGTGGGGAGACTTCAGGGCCTTGGTGGCCGAGTCCAGTTTCTAACCCAGGGGTCTGGGGATCCTCCGAAAATGCCAGCCATGGCAGACCGCCGAGGGGATCTGGAGGAAGTGATTCCTGAGAGGTGGCTGGTCCTGGGGGTGCTCGTAGATCAGGGGTGGGACAAGGGGGGTGGTCGGAAGCTGCAGCTCTGACCTGCCTCAGATTACTACCCTCTTCTCTACTTACATGGCTGTATTTTCAGGGTCATTTGCCTAGCAACACAGCTGAGGCTCTGAGTCCCCCAGTAACACTTGGTGCCCTGGTTTCTTAACGTGGGCAGTGCTGTTGACCTTCAGGCAGGGTACTTCTCTGTGGTGGGGGCTGGCCTGGGGCACTGCAGGAGGTTTAGCAGCCCATCTGGCCTCTACTCCCTGGATGCCAGTAGCTCCCCGCGCCATTGTGACACACAAAATGTCTCCAGATGTTGCCAAGTGTCTACTGACGGGGCAAATATGCCCCCAGTCGAGAAGCATTTCATTTATGGAGAACGATAAATGCTTCTTTCCACCCATCCCTCCATTTCCACTTCCAAATTGATACGTACTGGTTAAGAACAGAGCAGGTAGGAAGCCAGATAATGTTTTTGATATTTAAATACAGGGTTCCTTTATTAGCTAGAATCTCACGGAAGTGTCATTCTTTCTGGATGTCGACATTGTTGAATAGCAAAAATTTCATAGGGTTCAACCTAATCCCGGCCACCGAAACCGGATCTGCACACAGCTTGATCACAAGGAGCCTAGGACAGGGTCATGACCTATATTGTTTCTTAAACACCCCCAGAAGTGTGCTCTGCATGGGGTTGCGTTATTTGAGGGTGGATGGGTGGGAGGGAGGAGAAAGAAAGCTGGAGAACGGAGCCAGAAACATCCAAGAGTCTGTGAGAGGAGAATGGGCTGGGATAGTTTTACATGTCCTGGCTGAGGGAAGGGAAGACCCCCACTGGGGTCCTTTAATGGCAGGATCATTCTGAAACTGAGGGAAGGAGGGAAAAGGAGCTCATGAGATACAGGGGTCTTGGTAGAAGAACAGGCTTGCTGGGGAGAGGCTGACTGTAGCAGTCATAGAGCAAGCAGGAACTGGAGCCCTCCTTCCCCATTTATGATATACGGGCAGCGGTGAAGTGCAGGTGCAACTTTAGGAGCAGTTGGGGACTTGCCTTAGGCACTTGAAGGCAGCCTGAGTTGACTGCATTTTGGAGGAAGGAGGCGGGCTGAGGCCAGCCCCACCCTGGACAATTTCCCGTGGTGGGTTGGTTATCCAGGACCTGCTCCTCCAGTTTGGTAAAAGTTATCGCTCCTGGAGAAGGCCTTGGGCACCTCCTCCCTCCCCTGGCACTGGCTGCTTTGGGCGTTGGCTCCTTTGCTTTCATTTTTTGTACAGAGCCATCATGGTGCCCCCAAGATGGCGCCCCAAGATGGCACCCCCAAGATAAGTTCCTCAAAATGGGCTCTTGAGCTTTTCTGCTCACTGGTTCCTTCATCCCTGCCTCTATCATGCCTTGATGTGCCCATTTTTTAAAAGTTTATTTATTTTGAGAGGGAGAGAGAGAGAGGGAGGGGGAGAAGCAGGGAGCGGCAGAGAGACAGGGAAAGAGAGAATCCCAAGCAAGCTCTGGACTGCCAGGGTGGACCTGATGTGGGGCTTGAACTTACAAACTGTGAGATCATGACCTGAGCCGAAACCAAGAGTCGCTTAAATGATTGAGCCACCCCTGACGCCCCGCAATATGCCCTTTTGAAAATTGGTACACCGAAAGTTGTTTATCTAACTCATTACAAAATTGTTTGCCGTTTGATCAGGTGGAAGTCTGGCTTGGGGCAGGGGGTTCCTAGGGCAGTGGAAACCTGGGAGCCTGGGGCAGCTGAGGTACAGGCCTCGGTGACTGTCGGAGGACTGTGATGGCTCAGACAAGCAGAGCAAATCCCTGGATGGAAATCTTGTGGATTCACAGGATGAGAGGGGACCTCCCATACACGCATTTCTGTAGCTCCATTTCACAGATGAAGCAGTCGGGGTACAGATGGACCTTCCACATTACCCACATCCCACAGTTCGTTCCGACACTGGGCACTTAGTCCCTTTCGGCCTAACCATGCCCTTTTCTCTGAATTAGCCCAGCATGTTTGGTTGCCCAACCTAGGGTTGCAAACTTCCACGGTCTCTGGGCCACGAGGTGTTGCTCCCACGAGGAGGAAAGAACTACTAATTCTGCTTCTGCTTTTACTTTCTTTTAGTAGCTCCTAATTCAGAGCAGTGTATGCAGTAGGCACTGGATACTTGTCCACTGCCGGCGTGGGCAAGTGACTCCATTTGAGGCAGCCTTCCCGGCCAGGAGCTCATCAGGAGGGCTGGCTCCGTGTGCCAGCGCGGCGATGCGAACGCATTATAGCCTCTCACATGATGGCAATCCCTGGCACAGACTTGACAAATATCCCCGTCCATTTGTGCAGGTTTTAAGTGGGAGGGAGGAAGCAGAATAAAGAAGGAAGCGACTCGGGGCGGTTCCTCCTGACTCCTGTGAGTGGTTCCCTAGCACCCACTTGGTATTTGGGTCAGATTTATTTGGCCCCTTTTCAGGAAGCCATGCACACTCACCTCCCCAGATGCAGATTTCTCAGCAAGTGAAGGAGACCGAAAGCTTCAGGGCCCTTCACTTGCGTGGCCTCTTTCGGGACCCCCCGCCCCCCATACCTAATTTGTATTTATAATTTTGGACTTGCTTTGCGTTGGAAAAATGGTATGGCCTCAGGTCTTGCAAAACGTGGACCCACTTGCATTCGCTTTCTGCGATAAGAAACCACAGCCCCTGGTAGCCCAGTGTCTCCCGTGTTTTCACCAAAGCCTTGTTGGGGAAGGCACACGGCTTAAGAAGTGGCGATGGATGGATAAAGGGGGTGCAGGAAATGGCCACCAAAAAGGAGAAGGTCTGCATGGGCTCTCCCCTCCTCCACCCCCTTTAAACAGGTGGCAGTCTCATGGACGAAGGCAGTGAGAGTCCCCTTTCATTGGGCTTCCTTTCTTGCTTCTCTCAGTGGTGGCATCTGGGGACATGGGAGTGAAACAGTTGAGGGAGGCACCCAGGGGGAGCGAGGCCCAGGGAGAGGCTCCAGGCTGTGCGGAGGCTTTCCTGGACAGTGTGAACACATCACGCACACTGGCTCCCCAGAGAAGGACAACTGAGGCAAGCTCGCGGTGACTGGGATGTTGTTACGCAAGTCACTGGGTGGTGATCCGATGTTGTATCATCGCTGGGTTCAGCACACACGGGCTGCGGGTTCTGATGTCTTGTTGGGGGAAACGAAGGTCACACTGGGATTGCTTGGGAGCAGTTTTGACTGCATTGCCCTCCCTCTACCCGCGCTCCCCCTCCTCGAGGGTCTGTGTGTTTAACTCGAGTGCCGGCTGCTGGCCTGCTCACAGGGGAGGAAGTCTTCCTCTCCCTGCCTTTGTGGCGGCGTTAAGTGGACACTCTATTCTTCTGTTGCTTCCTGCCTTGCAAGTACTGACCAGGGTCACTTGCAGGGCTGTTAAACAGCTGCTGGGCCTCACCCTGGCGGCGCACAAGGCCATTCCGGGCCCATCCATCAGTTTGGCTTGACAAGTGTTTTGGGACCTGCCTGGGTGAAAGATGGGAAGTGAGCACAGGCGTGGCACCTTACTCGCCCAAACCCCAAACCTAATTTGTCCTGAGGCCCCATGTCCCCCCCACCCCCCCAACCCCACAGGGAGTGACAGAACCCTCACGAAGAGGCCCGGGCATCCCCATGTTGTCATCTGCCTGGTGGCCATGGCTACTTTTCTTCTTTTTCACTCACTCATTCAATATTAATTGATTGCCTGCTTAAGATGATGTAAAAGCCTGCATCGTCAACCTCTTTCTTTCAATAGCTAACATTTGGTGCTGATGGATGTCAAAAAGATTGCTTGGTTTTGGAGAAAAGAAGGTTTTTTTTTTTGGTCTTATTTCACCCTTCGGGGGTGGCTAAAATCCAGCTCGAGGGTTTGGCTTTTTCAACAGATGATGCCATCTATTTCTAGTTTTATACACGGAGAATCTGATTTCAGTCGGCCACTCTGTTCTTGAGAAACCAACATGGAAAACCTAAACCATTAGTTTCCTGGGCCTTTTAGCCATCACTCCCTTGGTGGCACTAGGGAGCCATGGGCATTTAGGACAGATACCTGCAGCCCTTGGAGTTCTAGGGTCTGCTGTACTTTTGGTCTGTGCTGTTAAGAAGAGGGGAAGCTGACAGGTAGAGATGAGTTATGGGTGAAATAAAATTCTTCTTCCTTACACCTCTGTCTGCCCTGAGAACTAGTACTGGGATTTGTGTGCTCTGGTGGTAGAACAGCGTGTGACATTAATCCTTCAGGAGGGCACAGAGAACAAAGGGGAGGCATCGGTGGGGTGGGGACCCCGAGTGGGCGTGGTGGCGAATGAATAATGTCTTCTACATAAGTTCGTCAAATACCTGCAGCAGCCGTGGCGATATTATCCATATATATTAGGAAAGGATTGCATCATTTATAAAACCCTTTGTCATTGTGTGTTTTCTCCATCGAAGGAAATTAAAATACAATTACTATCATGCAAGTGGTAGTTGAGCACATTATTTGACCTAAAAAGGAGTCTCATGGTTGAAAAGTTCACTCGTGTTCTAGGAAATAAAATATGAATGTGCATTCTGGTTTTTTTTTTTTTTTTAATCCCATGAGATAAAATAGAAACCACGGAAGCTGGCTGAGCTGTAAAAACTGCCTAATCTGTCTTTCATGTTTAGATCATTTGCCTTTCAACAGAGTACACAAGTCCTGAGCTGTGTGCAGGCCCACTGTGATCAGCAAAACTGCTTTCGGGAGATCTCTCTGAGCCAGGGTTAGTGGCGTAGGACTCTGAAGGAAGGAAGGCAGAAAAGGAAAGGTAATCTTCCAACAGCTACTGGAGTGTAGAGAGCTCTTCCAATCCCTCAGCACACCTCAGCTGATTGCTTACTGGCCCGGTTGCCCTGGTTTGGTTGTCGGTTAAATATTTTCCTTGCCTGCCTTTTGGCATGATGGATTGTGGACATCTAAACATGAGGCCTTTCCCACCTGGACTTGCCCTGCCTCTTTCCTGGGGATAGAAGGGGCTTGTTTGAAGGGACTGACCTGGCATGGACGCTGGGCAAACAGGAGCAGGGGCAAAGGCATCTCTTTGTGCATCGTGCCTGGGCTAAGTAGCCCTTTCATTGGAGTAATCAACACCTTTTGTTGCTGCCAGACCCTTCAGGATTGATCCAGTATTAGCCATACTTTGAGGTGGCCTGGAGAGGGGTAAACGTGCCCAGAGCGGCTTCCAGAAGGGACACACTGAACACTGCCTCCATTGGTTCCCTCGTTCAGGAGATCTGCTAAGGAAAACAGAAATTTGTTAGTCTCAATTTTGGCGATAAGTAGAATATATCACCAGAGACAGTAAAAACCCTTTAGAAAGTTCCCACTTAACACATTTGCTCTATGATTCTTCACATTTTTACATCCTGCCCTTGGTTTTCTATTTCCTTTCTATGAAATTTTCATGAGTTGGTTCCTTTTGAAGAAAGAAATCTTAAATCACACATAATTATATTTACCCAGACTCTACTTAATGTATGAACTCACTGGACCCAAGAGGGGACTGCTCTCTTAGGAAATCCCAAATCCAGTCAAATGCTCCAAATGGGGTAGGTCAGGAGCAGAAACCCACTGGGGTGGGGGCGTGGGATGTAGTGTTTATACTGTGAAGCTGCTCTTGAGAGCTGGTTGGTGGTTGGTTGGATTAAAAGCAGCACAGGGGCTCCTGGGTGGCTCAGTTGGTTAAGCGTCCGACTCTTGATTTTCTGCTCAGGTCATGATCTCATGATGTGTGAGATCAAGCCCCGAGTTGGGCTCTGTGCTGGCAGTGCGGAGCCTGCCTAGGATTCTCTCTCTCCCTCTCTCTGCTCCTTCCCTGCTTGTACTTGCGCTCTCTGTCTCTCAAAACAAATAAAAACTTAAAAAAAAAATAGCGCATCTACTTACTTTTCCAAGTGATGAAGCCAAAGAATGGTGACCTTAACTGTAAGGAAGTCTTCTCAGCTCCTCTTTCCTGTCCTCAGAGTCTCTTCCTTTGCCCAAACTGTCAACATTCTGCTTCCAGACTAAGTTCAATGAAATATGACAATTTCCGAGCACTTCTCCTCCAAAAAACCTATTTTGACTTCATGCCTCTCCCCTTATATTACCCACTTGAAGGACTTTTTGTTTTGTTTTGTAATGGGGGATGGGGTGGGTGGAAGGAGTACCAGGAAGGAGTTTGCATAAATAAATGCTTACATTCAAACTCTCAAGCTCTTGTACTTTTGTCCAAATGCTAGGACTTTAAAGTCCTTTTATTATTATATCCATTTTGTTATTAAATTTGCGATGAAAACCAATGAATTCCTTGTATTGGCCCTGGTACTATCTCTCGTGCAGAGGCATGGAAAGATAGCATAGTCTTGTCTTTAAGAAACTTACCGTCTAGTAGTACAGGCAAGATTTATGAATGAATCAACTGGAGAGTAATATTTGATGGACCTTGAGCTGGTCTCTAATCTGGTGCCACGCATGTGGAAAGGGCTCAGTTGCTGTTTGTCCAGTGAATAAAGTGTTAAGTTGTGTTTTGAGACAACGGGGCAATTGGACCTCAGATAATGAGAAGATGTGGTTGGTACAGTCTTTTCAGGAGGTGAGGGCATGAGCCACGTCTAGAAGGAGGGCTGAAAGGGCTGAATGAGTTAGAATGAGGGTATTATAGGAAGATGGGAAAACTGAAGAAAAGGCCCAGAGAGCCATACCTTGGTTGGACCAAAGGATATGGCTTGAATGAGGACCAGTAGGAGATGAGATGAGGTTCATGGTAGAAGCGGTTGAGAATCACTTGGAGTTCGGACTTGGAGTAAGTCAAGTGATAACGCAATGAGAGAGCTATTGTGGGTTTAGGGGGAGTGGTATGCTTAGCATGAGTTTCTCAGAATGAAGGAAAACTCATAGCCCTGAATCAAATGTAGCAAGGCAGACAGTTAAAAAAAAAAAGACTTTATAATTGTGGTAAAACATACCTAACAAAATTTTCCATCTTCATGATTTTTTAGTGCACATGTCAGTAATATTAGCTATATTCACGTTGTGCAAACATCACCGTTGTCTATTTCCTGAACTCTCTACATCTTCACGACCTGAAACTCTATAATCATTAAACAACATCCCCTCGGCCCCCTGCCCTAGACCCTGGCAACCACCACTCTCTCCTTTCTGTTTCTGTGAATTTTCACCAGTCTAAGTACCTCATATAAGTAGAAGCATGTTGTATTTATCTTTTTATGACTGGCTTTTTTTTTTTTTTACTTAGCATGATGTCTTTAGGTTCATTCACGGTGTAGGATGAGTCAGAATTTCTTTCCTTTGTAAGGCTGAATAATAGTCTACTGTATGTATTGACTACATTTTGTTGATCCCTTCATGGACACTGGGATTGATTCCACTTCTTGGCTATGGTGAATGAGCATGGATAGGAGTACAAATATCTCTTTGAGACCCTTCGTTCAATTCTTGTGGATATATACCCAGAAGTGGAATTGCTGGATCATTTGGTAATTCTTTTTTCAATTTTTGAGGAATCACTATACTGTTTTCCATAGTGGCTACACCATTCTATATTCTCACCAAGAGTACACAAGGTTTCAACTTCTCATCTTTGCAAACACTTGTTAATTTCTTTTTTTTTCTTAAATTCTGTTTTATAGTAGCCATCCTACAGGGTATAAGCTCATATCTCATTGCAGTTTTGATTAGCATCTCCCTAATGACTAGTAATATTGAACAACTTTGCATATGCATATTGGCCATGTGTATATTTTCTTTGCAGAAACGTGTCTTCAAAGTCCTTTGCCTATTTTGCAAAATGCAAAAATGTGTTCAACTTATCTATTTTTTCTTTTGTTGCCTATGTCTTTGGTGTCACATTCAAGAAATCATTGCCAAATCCAGTGTCATGAAGAATTTTTCCTATTTTTTCTTTAAAGAGTTTTGATAGTTTTTGGTTTTACATTTAGGTGTTTGATCCATTTGAGTTAATTTTGTATCTCGTGTAAGGTTAGGGTCCAACTTTATTTTGTGTGTGTGAATATCCAGTTTTCCCCACATCAGTTGTTCTCTTTTTCCTCTTGAATGGTCACGGCATCCTTGCGGAAAATCATTTAATCATATACAAAGGGTTTATTTCTTGGTTCTCCATTCTCTTGTACTGGTTTATGTATCTGTCTTTATGCCAATAACACATTGTTTTGATTTTGTAGCTTTGTAATGCATTTTGAAATCTGGAATTGCGAGGCCTCCAACTCTGTTCTTTTTATTCCAGATCATTTGGGCCACTTGGGATCCCATGAGATTCTATATGAGTTTTACAATGGAATTTTAGGATGAATTTTAGTTCTGCCAAAAGAAAAAAAAAAGGATTTGATCGGGATTACATTGAATCTATAGATTGCTTTGGGTAGTATTGGCACCTTACCAGTCTTAAGTCTTACAATTCATGAACACAAGATGTTTTTCCATGTATGTGTGTTTAATTTCTTTCTGCAACATTTTATGCAAGTCTTTTACCCCCTCTGTTAATTTTTTCCCCTAAGTGTTTCATTCTTTTTGACACTATTGTCAATAGAATTGTTTTCTTAATCAAAGCAGACAGTTTGGCCTTCCATGATGGTTCTTATGGCTCCATTCTGCTCTCTCTTTCGCAGAGACCGGCTGATACTAATTAGGATGAGAGTTCAGGCCACCCAGCAGGTCACCTTTGCCCTGGGAAGTGGCTGCAACTCCAAATCTACAGAAGGAGCAAGTCAGGGCTGATTTAGAGTAGACCTGAGGTTGCTCAAGGTCTGAGCCTCACAGACACATTATCTGAGACTCTTTATCCGGAGCACAAGTTTGAATAACTTTCTTCCAAATACTTCTTAGAACAAAGGGAAGAGACATGTAGCAGCTGCTGCGAGACTATTCCGTTGTTAAAGTTCAACGGCAAGCAAAAATCGCAAGAGGTAAACGGCATGTCCTTAGCTGTGCTGTTTCTCACACTAACGCTGCCTTGATCTTTCACTTCTATGATCCTATTTCCCCTGTTATCCGGTTATATCGCTGCCTCCTTTTTTTTCAAAGTTCCCTGTCCTCGGCCTCCTTAGCAGAATGTACCTATCCCACCAGATGCCCTCAGGTCCTTGGTGAGCAGAAAAGCAAGCTCCTCCCGAAAAATTAACTCTTGTAAAGCAAGAACAGGTAAAATCTGCAGATTTACAAGGTGACAACGTCTTCATGTGAGTCAAGTGACACGAGTCAGTCTAATCCTGGTGACTTCAGGAGCCCAAAGACAGGGAGGGAAAGTGGTGACCTGAACCGGATCCAACAGTGGGCAGAGAAGCCGGGCACGGGTGACTTGGGGGCAACATGACATGCTGGCCTTTGAGGCAAAACAGCTGTATTGTGAGAGGTGCCCCGGAGGTCGACCTCAGCCCTGCCTTTGAGTGGCTTGTCACAAGGTCTCAGGGAGCCTGGAGCTGTAATCGATACTGGTCCCTCAATGATCCATTTCTAACCTTAGAGCTTCCTGCAGGCTTGATGTTGGCAGTGGTTTACCCTTGGCCCATGTGGTCGCAAGACCTTACGATGCTCCCATAGGAGTGTGTTAATTAGACTCTAGCAATGGGGAAGGTTTGTTTACGAGTCAGTGCAGACTAAAAACTGTGGCGGCGGGGGGGGGGGCAACTGCTTGGACTGGCCAAATGTCAGAGCAGGAGCTAGTGTAGAGGCCACGCCCATGGGCCTTTGGTAGATGTCACCTGTGCCACCACTGTGGGTGGGTGACAGGCGCCCACCTCCAGACCTCCTGAGGACTCCTTCCTCTGGAGACCACCGAACCCTGCACACTTCCTTGGCTCCACGATGGAAGGAGGGGCTTGGCAGTGAGCGGAACTTGGGATTCTGTTTTGTGTCCTGTGGCTCCACAGAGCCGTCCGCAATGGGAATTTGATATACGGTCCACCAACCTTTTACTGCAAAAGGCACATTTTATCTCCCTTTCCAGAATGTCCCAGAGAGCCAAGCTGGGGGCTTGCCAGACACACACACACACACACACACACACACATATACACACACACACACACATACACACACACACACACAGACCAAAACCGAAGGCGAATGCTTCTTTCCTACTTCCTTCCTCCTATGTACCTAATTTGTGTTGGTGGAGGCTGAAGACTGATGACTGTTTTGGGGCCTCTGATGATAAATCCATGTGTGTCGAGATTCAGCTGTAAGATTAGGACCTTCTTTGTTGAACCCATGAAATCTCATGTTATTAAATCTTCCCTCTTAACTTGCCACCTGTTCCTCTCCTTCCCTGGCCCTAAGACCTTGAGCCCATTCGCCCTTTAATCTTTGTTGCCTGTTAATTCCTGTTTCGTCAGGTACAGGACTTGTTCAGAAAATTAAGGTTTTAAAGACAAGGTCTCCCAGCCCACTTCTTTCTGGGGAGAGTGGGGAGTCCTAAAGATTTCCATAATCACACCTTGCTTGTGTCCCCCAGCCCCCCTGCACTTATTATTGCTAGCCTGCGTCAGGGGCCTTTCATTTATAGCCTCATACAAAAGGGATCTTTTGCCCGTGTGTGTATTTTGTTGCCAACCAGACTGTCAGGTGGGATGAAACGAGCTCCAAATCTACTTCTAAGTAGCTCTGGAATTCTCTGATTCTACATCACTGCTCTGACAGCATCTTGGTAACTTCACCCCTGTGGGCACCTAAGCCCCTAACGGCATAGCAGGCTCTCCGTCTGCGTGTACAATGACCACCCTGTAGGGACAATCTGAGTGATTGTCTTAGATGTCTTCCTGTCGGACACTGGCGTGGGCAATGACATTCCAGAAGAAAGTCACGAGGCAGACATCACAGCAACCAATGCCTCCTCCAAACTCCGTTGTAATAGGAGAGCCCAACTGCCACTTCTTAACAACTGTGAAGCCATGATAGTAGGCCTAATAAATTTTCCTTGCAGTTTCAAGGGGATGTGGTATCTTTCACTTCCTGTCCCAAACTGCTCTGCCTTGTTGCGTCATGCCACAGCTGCTTTGTATCAAGGCATGGCCAAATTCCAGCTCGGGAGGGCGGGGACGGGGGGGGACATTTGTTGTGCCACAGTGACGTAGGGGCAACTCCCATTGGTGGCATAGACTCTAAGTCTGCACTTACAAGCTGTCTGGACGCTAATGTCTAAAACAGGACATTAAAGCGTTAGATTGGGAAGAGACCAGAGCCCCCATTTCAGTGTCACAGATGACACACGGGTGTCCTATAGTGCGAGGACACCTGTTCGCTGCCTGCTCACTGTCCTGTACCATGCATGCTTTCATATCATTTTGCTTCTTCATGAATAGAAGGCAGGAATGAGGAGCTAAAGGGCTACGTAGAGGTCAGAGATCTCCCCCGTGCTCCCATGGTACTTCTTATATACCTGTCCTATCTCACTTCGCTTGCATTGTGGGAAATCTTAAAGCTGGACAGGTTGTCACTGACCTCTCTGTAAGATAACGGGCCATTCATGAAACAGCCGAGGGACCTGGGGACAGACCCTGCAATGTCCGTGCCCACCTTTTCCCGAGCGGACTTTTTTCCCTGCCATTTTTTAGCAGTGCCATTCACAGGGACCTAATTTGCATCGTGTCTAGGTGAGGGGAGAACCAAGATACATCTGTGAAACAGGGTTCAGTTGATTTATTTTCTCAACTTTTCAATCTTGCAATGATTTCAGATTTCCAGAAAAGTTATAGGATCAGTAGAAAGAATTCCTACATACCCTCTGACCAGATTTCCTGAATGTTAAAATGTCATCACGTTTGTTCTGTCCTTCTCTCGTTGTTGGTAGCATACCGGAGCCAGTTTGTTCAGGCTTAGGAGAGCCCATGGCTGAAATTTCTGGAAATTTGTGAGCCAGTTGTTTAACATGGCCATTGTTAAGATTTTTTTATTAAATTTTTTTAATGTTTATTTTTGAGAGACGGAGACAGAGTGCCAACAGGGGAGGGGCAGAGAGATAGAGGGGGACACAGAATCCAAAGCAGGCTCCAGGCTCTGAGCTGTCAGCACAGAGCCCGATGTGGGGCTCGAACCCATGAACGTGAGATCATGACCTGAGCTGAAGTCGGAGGCTTAACTGACTGAGCCACCCAGGCACCCCATAAAGTGCTTATTTTTATTAACTGACTTTCTCCAATAAGCATGAACTTTTCCCTCTGCCCCTAATTATTTATGTCTTTATTCATGTATCTCAGTATGGACTCAGAGATTTGTTTTTTATTTAATGTGTACTCTCCATGACTACCATTATTTCTTTGATGTTCAAATTGTTCCAGATTTGGTTGATGGGAGTCCCTTCTAACTATGTCCCATGTCCTTTTATAAGTCATATTTATTGTTGTATAATTATATACAGAAAAACCTACCTTTTAAAAAATGTTTTTAAAGTTTATTTTTATTTATTTTGAGAGAGGGGCAGGAAGGGGCAGAGAGTGAGAGAGAGAGAGAGAGAATCCCAAGCAGGCTCCATGCTGTCAGTGCAGAGCCTGATGTGGGGCTCGATCCCACAAGAGTCAGACGCTTAACCAAGTGAGCCACTCAGGCACTCCAAACCTACCCTTTTTATATGAAGAGTTGGATAAGTTTTGAGAAATGTACATGATTGTGTAATCAGATATAGAACATTTCTGTCATTCCAGAAAGCTTTCTCCTGCCTCTTTGTATCAGTTCTTCCCCCACTCCCAGTTCCTGGATATCACTGCCTTGATTTTTGTCTCAATATTTTGCCTTTTCAGGATGTATTTTTTGTTTGGCTTCTTTCACTTAGCATAATCATTTTGAGATTCATCCGTGTAGTTTCAGGTATCAGTAGTTCATTCAGCCAATATTACACTCGATGGTAACTAACTAGAATTTAAATAAAAATTGAAACAAACAAAAAAATGGAAAAATCGTTCATTTGTGTCGATTGACAAGTAGTATTCCATGCTATGAATATTCCACTGTTTGTTTATCCATTCATCTGTTGGTGAACATCTGGGCTGTTCCCAGTGTTTGGTTATTAAAAGTAAAGCTGCTATTATATTTGTGTACAAATCTTCATATGGACATATGCTTTGATTTCTTATGGGTAAATAATTCAGGGAAGAATGGCTGGATCAGATGGGAGGTGTGTTTCACTTAAAAAATGGCCGAATTGTTTTGCAGACTGGTTGTGCCATTTTGGATTACCATCATCCTTATATGGAGGTTCTAGTTGCGCTGCATTCTTGCCGAAACTTTTTACTTTCAGCCATTTTCTTAAGTGTGCAGGGCTATCTCATCATAGTTTCAATGTGCATTTTCCCGATGACCCATGATGTTGAGCATCCTTTCATGTCCTTCTTTGTCATTCATTATCTTTGATGAAGTATGGGGGGTTCAAATCCTCTGCCCGTTAAGAAAATTGGGCTTTCTCCTTATTATCGAGTTGTGAGAGTTGTATTCTGGACTCAAGTTGTTTATTATATTGTGAAGAAAAAGAATATAGATGTCAATTTAAGTGAAGACTGAAGCCAGGAATGAACCAACTTTTTTCTGTAAAGGGCTAGACATAAATATTTTGGGCTCTGCAGGCCACATGATCTTTGTTCCAACGACTCAACTTTGCACTCTTTGTGTGAAAGCATTCATGGACAATATGTAAACAAATGAACCTACATTCCAATAAAACTTAATTTACAAACACAGGTGGAGGAATGAATTGGCCATTGTTTGCCAACCCTTGGCTTAGGCTTTAGTGTCTAGAACTTGATAGGGTTGACTGAACCTGAGTTCCTGGTGTCCAATCCTCTGCAAGATTGAAATACCAAGCGAAAGCTTATTAACTAGAATTATTTGGGAGCTTAGTCCAGGCTTTGCCTAAAAACCAGAGTTATAGAATATAGAGAATTTCCATAAATATCTCAGGTTACATGTTTTCTAAGTTATATTTTTAGTGTCCGAGAGGCACCTAAGGATACTTTCATGTGCAGTAGGGCACCAGAAAAAAAAGTGTCCTTTTTGGTTAGTAGTCTCCATCCTTGGGTGTCATCGGAATTATTGGTGGAATTTTCTTACATGTATTTCTGGGCTCTATCCGCTGCATCAGAAGCTCAAAGATGGGTTGAGTTACATGTGTTTCTATTTTTAAAGCATTTTCCAGGTGTTTCAGATGAAGCCAGATGAGGGACTAGCACTGTGATGAATAGAGCTTCTCAGGGACTTATCTTAATGAAGAGATAAGAAGAATCCCTAATTACTGCATTGATTTTATGTAAATAGGTACTTCTAAAGGGTTCACCATATTTTAAAAGTTAATAAGTAGTTAAAATATTCTTTCCTAAGCCCTCTCTCTAAACTTGATTGCCACTACTGAGCTTCTTATCAAACTCTTTTTTCATGTGGGGTGAAGAACAGAACAGTGTTCTGGAGAACAGCCTTGGCTGGATTTTCCAAAAAAAAAAAAAAAAAAAAAAAAAAATCCCAATTATTGGACTCTAATTTAAGGAGTCTAAAAAGTGTGGAAATTCAAGCCCATTACCATTTATTCATAAGGACAAGTGACAATTAAAACAGTATCTTTGATGGATTAAATGTGTTTAAACAAACAGTTAACTGTAATCCTAGAGGATTAGTATTTTTGGAGGGCTCTTCTTTTGATGGAGTTTTAGCTGATATTCTTTTGACAATCCCTGTTTTTCCCTGGAAGTTGATGCCCACATTTGTTTTGGAAATAGTCCTTTAGTATATTGCGTTTTAACTTCATACATGAAGTACAGAGTCTGAAGTTCTGCTTACAATGTAAAAGTTTATCAGGAAAGCTTAGGACATGACAAAATCGTTTTTTTTTTGCAAATTGCTTTAGACCTAAGATAGAGGGGCGCCTGGGTGGCTCAGGCGGTTAAGTGTCTGACTCATGATTTTGGCTCAGGTCACCATCTCATGGTTCGTGGGTTCAAGCCCCACATCAGGCTCTGTGCTGGCGGTGCAGAGCCTTCTTGGGATTCTCTATCTCTCCCTCTCTCTGCCCCTCCTCTGCTGACACTCTCTCTGTCAAAATATATATAAACTTAAAAAAAATTAAAAATAAAAAAATGTAGACCTAAGATAGAGAATTTGAGGCTATCAATCTAATTTGTGATGTGTTTATATAAGGCTTGAAGCTGTTTTTACATTAAGAAAAATTATCTAAAACTTTTGATGTCATACTGGGACATTGTCCAACGAGCCCATCCAAAGATTATTTAATTCACTACAGAATATACTTTTGCTTTAATTAGTATTTACTCCTGATTAGGGCTCAGAGGCTGGGGAAGTTACATGTTAACTTAGAAACATTTGCTCATTAGAGTACAAATAGTTTTCTGACTGGTGGAGATGACAATCTCAGTGCTTACAGTTTTATTGTCCTTTATGTCATTAACCAGTTTGGTCTTGAACTGAGAAAATTTATTTTGGCATACCTTTCTTGATTGATCCCATAAACCTCTGTTCCTTAAATTCTCCTCTGAACCGGCTCTGTCACCCTGCACGTCTCTCATTAATGGATGACCCAATTTTTGATACACACTTTACGCGTGTAAAAGTTTCATGGTTTTCTCTGTTTGAAAATGATCTGTTTCGTTTCTGTTTTTCTTGAGTGATCCAAAGTTAAGCAGGTGATTTTTGTATATCCATGACATTTGGCCCTCGCTTTTGCTCTTTTTCTAATTGCAATCGTCAATCATATGAGTTAAACATTCTTTCTTTCCCCTGTGAAGTTAGCTTTTCAAACTGATCACCAACAGGACATTCAGTTTAGCTGGGAAATAACTGTTGCGTTCATCCTACTTGTGTCAGGTATAGGGAAGTGGGGTGAGTGACTGTCACCACTGCCTTCCTCTGGAGCCCCCACAGCCTGGTGGGCCAGAGAGCAGTGTCATGTGCTGAGTGCTATGTCAGAGGTGTGTACCAGGGGGTACAGTCCAGGCCTATCTAACTCGACCTGGCTTTAAGTTATTTCTGCCCTGGAAGGGATTGCGTAGAATCATCCACAGGCTTCCTTTAGTCCTTGCTGAGACCGACAGCACACGAATAGGGCAGCAGCAGAGGAAAAGTGCATCCACACGGCTCTGAAGTCAGATGGACAGGGAGCGGAGTCCGGGCCCCTCTATTTTCTAGAGCGTCACCTTCCACGTTGGCTCCACGGTCTAAAGCTTCCCTGGGGTGCATGGGTGGCTCGGTTGAGCGTCCAACTGTGGCCCAGGTTCATGACCTCCTAGTTCGTGAGTTAGAGCCCCGCATCAGGCTCTGTGCTGACATCTCAAAGCCTGGAGCCTGCTTTGGATTTGGTGTCTTCCCCCTCTCTCTGCCCCTCCCCTGCTCCCACTCTGTCTCTTTCTCTCTCAAAAATAAATGAACATTGAAACATATTAAAAAAAATAAATAAAGCCTCTGTTTCCTCAACTGTCAAATGGGGATAACAGTACTTGACTTACAGTGGGGTTAGGTCCTGATAAATTCATCTTAAATTGAAAATATTGTAAGTAGAAGTTGCATTCGATACACCTACCAGTTATCATAGCTCAGCCTAGCTTACCATTTTTTAAAAATATTTTTTTATTTTTTTTGACATATGTTCCTGAAGCAGGCTCCAATCTCTGAGCTGTCAGCACAGAGCCCGATGCGGGGCTCCAACTCACGGACCGCGGGATCACGACCTGAGCCGACTCAGCCACCAGGCACCCCTCAGGCTAGCTGACCTTAAACATGCACAGACCACTTCCATTAGCCTATAAGTTGGGCACGCTCACCTAACACAAAGCCTTTTGGCTAATACGGTGTTGAACATCCCATGTAATTGATTGAACACGGTACTGAGAGTGAAAGCAGGGTGGATGCGTGGGACAGAATTGTGGTCAGTGTGTCTGTGGTTCACCCCTGTGACTGCTGGGTGATTGGAAGGTGCCCTGCATTAGGGGAAACTGTTGCACGGCATATGGGTAGCCTGGGAGAAAAATCAAAATTCAAAATGTGAAGCATGGGTTCTGTTGAATGTGTACTGCCCTCGCACCATCATGAAGTTAAAAAAAAAAAATCATGAATCAAACCAGAGTCAGTTGGGGTCCCTCTGTATAGGAGCATTGTGAGGACCGAATGGAACTGGCTATAAAGGGTTGACTCAGTAGGTTTGGAGTGTTCAAGCCCCAAACACACGAGGGACACTGGTCCTGGATGGGCTCCTGGGAGATGGTCTTTAAGCCCGCGGAATATCCTGTCTGCTCAGACTGCTCATTTGGGGCCTTAGGACATGCCAGTTCGTTCATGTTAACCATGGGATTCATGATGGAGGCCTTGGGTCACACTATTCCGGAGGGGATGATGACCACGTAACTGAGGTGCGCCATCCAGGTATGTCGTGGCTCCATGATGGACCACCAATCAGAACCTTGGACACCAAGGCTTGGGTGACTTCCTTGGTTGACAGTACTCTGTACATGTTGTCACACATTGTTGCCGGGATAATGAAGCGTCGTCTGTACAACCTCAGTGGGCGAGAGCCCCTGACGGCTCATCCCTGGTCTTTCCTGGACTCTGCTCTATATGCCTTTTACCTTTGCTGTGGTTAATCTGTGTGCTTTTGCTGCCCTAAGTGGTAACTATGAATTAAACAGCTTTCTCAGTTCAATGAGTCCTTCTTGTGAATTACTGAAACTTAGGGTGGTTGTAGGGACCCCTTGACACAGGGATTAAGTATAAAAGTGCTTTTCTCAGTGCTTGGCAGAGTAATGATGCTTCCCTCTTCACCTCACTTCTGATTCTTGGTTTGTCCATCCTCTCCAGACCTGTCATAACCCTTAGGACCCGCTGCCTGCTGCTGTTTGTTTCTGTTTGGCTAAGGATTGTTCTCTGGAAACCTTGTTCTGGAGAGAGAGCAAAATATCCAACCTCAGATGGTTGGCTGAAGACGGCTCTCCTGAAAGTCCTTGCTTGTTCAGGTCTAATAAGCTATGGCCTGTGCTGATGTTTAACTTCTAACACGCATCTGTGTCCCACCTCCCCACTAGAGTATGATTCATGTGTGTGAAAGAGTGTGTCTTGTGTCCTTGCCATCCACAGGGACTTGTGCCTGAGATGACAGCATGGCCCAGTGGGAAGCACCTGGGCTTTAGAGTCAGAAAAAGCTGGCTCAGATGCGGCTGGGGCCATTCCACCTGCCACGTCAGCTTGGACGAATCGCGCTGAGCTCCAGCTTTCTCATGGGCACAATGGGACACGTATTACCTATTCCATGGGGTTACTGGGAATCCGATGGCATTCTTTCTTGCTGGCTAGACCTAAGACCTGCAATGCCAGCCTTTGAGTTAGGTGGCCCCCTCACAGAGGGCGTTTGTGCGCTTTATGCAGATAAGGCTTCTCTAACTGGCATGGGATGCTAGGACCCTTAGGCTTGGCCCCATCCTCTGGTTTGCCTGGGCTCTAGGAGTTTCTTAGGAAAGAGCATGAGCTCCGCCCACAACCAGGGTTCAGGAAGAAACAAACAACAGCTGATGGACTGGAGGGTAGGACAAACAGGAAACGCCGGGTTGCAGGCAGTGCGTACTATTGCTGGAGATTGGGTGCAGCCATCTAACTATACGCCAGATTCTATTCTATGCAATTAGCACGTAGAGACGCCTTTCGTCTTCCTCATTTCTAAAACAGAGGCCACAGTTTGAATTTTGAAACTAAGACACAGAGAATTTAAGCAACTCGGCCCGGGCTACCCAGCTGGTAGGTGGCAGAGCTGGGACAGAGCGCCAGGCAGTCTTAGAGCCACGCTCTTAACCATTATGCCATATGGCTCTAATTGAGCTAACTCCCTGCCCCGGTGCCAGCGCAGTCAGGGCAGGAGAAGCAGCGGTAAAAATAGAGCTCTTTATTACTGGAAACATAATAAACTCTCCTGGGGAAAGCTTTCTTGGAGAATTGGGTGGTAAAATTGAAGTCACTGTAGCAGGGAGAAGCCCCGTGTGGCCTTGGATATGCAAGGAGGAAGGGGCTTCTCGCTGCATGATGGAGAGAGAGCGAAGTCCCGGAGATCGGCACACAGGCAGCATGGGGACTTCAGAAAGCAGCAGAGGACACAGGGGACCAGGACCTCTGTGGTCTGGAGTAGATCAGATGGCCCCAATGCAGCTCTGGCCTCCTCTCTAAAGCTGAGACCCATAGTCCGGACACCAGGAAAGCACATTCCCTTTCCCTCCTTTTAAGACTTCTGTACCGGAGCTTATGAAAGGAATAGGACGTGCACATGCCCGGTGTCAAGTTCAAGGAACAATTAGAAGCCTATTCCAGCCCATGACCAGGATCAAGAATCAAAATGTTGGGATGCCTGGGTGGCTCGGTCGGTTAAGCATCTGACTCTTGGTCTCGGCTCAGGTCATGATCTCACAGTTCATGGGTTCAAGCCCTGCATCAGGCTCTGCACTGATGGCGTGGATCCTGCTCGAGATTCTGTCTTCCTCCCTCTCTGCTCCTCCCCTGCTCTAGCTCTCTATCTCTCTCAAAATAAATAAAAATAAACCTAAAAAAAAAAAGGAATCAAAACATTACCAGCACCCAGAAGGACCTGCTATGGCCTCCTCTGGGCCATCTCTCTGCAGGGACACTGTCATCCTGACTTCTAAAGCCTTTGGTTCATTTTGCCTGATTTTGATCTTTATCCTCCGGATTATTCTAAATTGCCTTACTGAGTTAAAATTTTTATAAACTGGTGAAATATGAGTGAGACAAGAGAGAGAGATGATTTTTTAATGAAGTTTAAGCTGAATGCTTTGGTAAAGGCAAGATAGAGACAGTTGCTAAAAAATTGCTGTCAGAGTCTGTGTAGGTGGAACAAACAAAAAAGATTGCCATAAAGAACAAAAATCTCGGGGTGCCTGGGTGGCTCAGTCAGTTAAGCATCTGACTTAGGCTCAGGTCATGATCTCACGATTCATGAGTTCGAGCCCCGCTTTGGGCTGTGTGCTGACAGCTAGCTCAGAGCCGGAGCCTGCTTCAGGTTCTGTGTCTCCCTCTTTCTCTCTCTGCCCCTCCCTCCCTCCCTCTCTCTCTCTGTCTCTCTCTCTCTCTCAAAAATAAATAAACATTAAAAAATAATTAAAAAAGAAAAATCTCAAGGGAGACAACAGTAAGATCCCTTTGTAAGTATCCTTAAACTTTTGTTTGGCTTATAAGAAGCCCAAATTGGAAATCACAGGTAATGCATTATGGTTATGGTTGAAGCAAAAACAAAAAACAAAAAAAACCCCAAACCCTTAGAATATCAAAGAGTAGATCTACGTTTAAAAAATAAGGCCTTAGCCCAACAACAGAAAATTGGTGGAGGCATGTATATTTTTTAAGGTTTAATGTAAAAGGTTAATGTGTGTATATTTTGAATGATTCCTCACATGTTTTAAAGTTTATTTATTTTTGAGATAGACATAGAGCAGAAGCAGTGAAGAAGGAGAGAAAGGGGGAAATATAGAATCCTTACTAGGCTCTAGGCTCTGAGCTGTCAGCACAGAGCCCAACACGGGGCTTGAACTCACTAACTGAGATCATGACCTGAGCTGACGATGGACGCTTAACTGCCTGAGCCACCCAGGCGCCCCAAATGATTCCTTATTTTAACGGGCTCATTTGAGGCGTACAAAGTGATGATTTGCTACGTGTGTATATGGTGAAATGATCTCCACAGTAAGGTTAGTTAACATGCCCCTCGACAATTTTGCTGTTGTTACAGTGAGAACATTTGATATCTACTCTTGTAACAACTGTCATGTATGCACCACATGGTTGACAGTAGTGAGCAGGCCCTACATTAGATCCCCGGAACTTATTCCTTTTATAACTGGAAGTTGGTACCCTTTGACCAACATCTCCTCATTTTCCCCACCCTCCTGCCCCTGGCAACCACCATTCTACTCTGCTTCTTTGAGTTTGGCTTTTTTAGATTCCACATATAAGTGAGATCATGCAGTATTTGTCTTTTCTTCTGTCTGACCTCTCTTCACTTAGCAAAATACCTCCAAGGTTGGTCTGTGTTGTGCGAATGGCAGGATTTCCTTCCCTTTTTGTGGCTGAATGCTATTCCACGGCATAACACACCACATTTTCTTTATCCATACATCCATCAATGGACAGGTTGCTTCCATATCTTGATTCTTGTGGATAATGCTTCAGAGAACATGGGGGTGCAGAGATCTCTTCAAGATAGTGGTTCCATTTTCTTTGCATTTATGCTCAGAAGTGGGATTACTGGGTCATGTTAATTTTGATCTTTATATAAGCAGACTCATTCTTGTATATGTTCCTTTGTGTCTTTCTTCTTTTGAACAGCTTTATGTTCGTGCTATTCATACTGATGGGGGTAGAATGTGGGTTCGTTCCCTCTCACCGGGGCCTAGTACTCCACTGAGTAAATATACCACGGCGTTTCCATCCATTCTATTGTCAGTGGGCTTTCGAGCATAATTTGCAGTTTGGGGGCCCCTTTCCCTTCTGAGGACTCATAGAAAGACACAGGAAGGGGGAGGGTTGAGAACCATTTATTGGTGGATCTAGGTGGAAGTTCTTATGGTAATTGCCTTAGGACTCACAACAGAGGATTCTTAGAAATATTCGGAGAAGAAGAAAGCACAAAGAGGGGTCTGGAGTACGGAAATGTGAGGGGTTGACTGTAAATTTGACTTCCTTTATAGTCACCATCTGGAGAAGCCTGCTACGTGTGGCTTATGAGGACTGGAAACAATATATGAAACACCTAACCTGGCACCAAGTAGGCACCCCTAAGTGGGAGCTGCAGATAGTGTTACGTATACCCTGAAAGCCATTGTTAACTTTATGAATCAGTATTTATGTGTGACCAAAATGGGCTATGGTCATGAGAAAGGGAAAGGTATGTGCAAAGTTATAAGCAGTCCAAGCGGATACTATTTTCATCTTCACTGGGGGCCTTAGAGGCTGATAGCAGACTGGGAAGGCTTTGGGCACAGAATACAGTCCTTTATTTTAGCACATGGAGGTCTAGAGAGTTTTGTGACTTGTCTCTGGGAGCCTCTGAGTGATTTCAGCTTAGAAAGGCAGAGACAGGAGTCCCCGTCAAAGATGTGAAAGAAGTACACTTCACCCCAGGATGCAGGGATGAGGGGTGTGGGGATTCATTGGTTTGCATGTTAGTTAGTTTGTTGAAGGTTGAGTGGCAGATGGCCTCAGGATCATCTGGGAAAAGGTCTGGGATGTTCCAGGACTCTTCTCTCCTGTTTCAGTAGGGTTTTTTCATCTCAGAAGGCTTTCATCACAAAGCTACTAGGTGGCTCCTGGTAACTCAACATCACTACCAGAGAGCAGCCATCTTTCTTCTTGAATCCCTAAAATTAGGGAAAGGCTCTGATTGGTCTGGTTGGGCTTTACTCTTCCCTTATGGCATGGAGAGGGATGGCAGGCTTCTTTAAATTATGTATTTTGGGGGGGGGGAACAGTTTCACCAAAGAGGGGGAGTAGTATTTCCAGAAGAAAGGGGTACAAGGCAGAATAAACACTAGGTATCCACTATATCAGCTAAGATGCTTTGGTTGCAAGTAACAGATCCTAACCCGAATGAATTTAAACAGTAAAGGCAATTTGTTGGCTCACATTGTTTAAAAAGCTCAAGGTAGGTCCTAGCATCAGGAGCACTTTGATCAAGTTCAAGTTCCTTTCCTCCATGATTTCCTTTTATTGAATATTTCCTGCTGTGTGTGTTGATTTCATTCTCAAGCTAGCTTTCAGGACAAGAACCATTAGTTGTGTTCTCAGCTGAAGTCCTGAGATTCATTCTGACTGGCCTGCGGTAGGTCACAAGCCTAGCCCTGACCCATTTAGTGGTGCTCAGATGATGGCATACACTAGCTTTTCCTAGTCATTTGGCCCACCTCCTGAGCTATGGTAGAATTGGCTTCCCTAGCAGGGAAAAGCATAGATGTTCGCATGGGGGAGCAACCAGCAGGGACCCATTTATCACACACACACACACACACACACACACAAATGATGAGAGGTTAAAGACATTACCCCAAATCACACACCTAGTACATAGTGGCTATAAGATTTGACCTAAGTCTGCATGATCCTCAAGGTCATAAGCACTTGACTACAATTCCTCTCATATGAAGCTGTTCTGTTTATCTATTGCTGCATTTCACACTATGCCAAACACAGTAGCTTAAAACAATGACTGAGTGGTCCAATTGGTTAAGCATCTGACTCTTGATTTCAGCTCAAGGCATGATCTCATGGTTCGTGGGATTGAGCCCTGCATCAGGCTCTCCGCTAAGCGTGGAGCCTGCTTGGGATTCTCTCTCTCTCTCTCTCTCTCTCTCTCTCTCCCTCTGCTCCTCCCCTGCGTGTACTCTTTCTCTCTCTCAAAATAAATAAACACTAAAAAAGAAACAATGGCAAAGTGATTGATTTCTCGTAAGTTTGTGATCTGGGCTGAGCTCATCTGGGCAGCTACTCTGTTCCATGGGAGGTCTGCTCGGTCTGGCTCATCCAAGACGGCTTTTTCACTCATGTGCCTGGTGCCTCTGCTGGGATGGCTGGATGAGCTGGGGACTGTAAGCCATTTATCTCTCCAGGTGGCTCACCAGGAGGATAGACGGACTTCATATGGTGGCTCAGGTCTCCAAGAACACGTATCCCTTCCCGAAGGATAAACCTGTGCCTGTGTCATCCGTGCCAGTGTTCGCTGGTCAAGGCAAGTCACGTGGCTAAGCCCAGAGCCAATGTGGAAGGAATGTGAGTATCAGCAGGCATAGGTTATTGGAGGCTACCCAGTGTAAAGACCACAGTGGCACATTCTGCCCTTTTCCATGAATACCGAAACTATTTTGTCATACAGCAAGGAGCAGAAACCTCCTTTCAGACTTCTCTGTTCTTTGAAGGAAATGAGTGTTCATCAGTAGTCCGATCAAAGATGCAGTGTGTCATCAAAGCCCCATCAAAGGCTGGACTATCAGAGGAACATTGGGGGGTGTGGCCACACGGACGATGGCTCTGCCGCTGATGGCATTGGCAGTTTCCATTACAACCTGCCTCTCACAATATAAATTGTCCCCAGACGTGCACTGCAGAGTTTGGGAGTTTTATTTTTATTTGGTCTTATTTCTTAAACACTGGTTGAACTTTAAATGGTTTCACTTGGGTTTTTCCCCCTTTGGTTTTATTTGGAGAGCTTCCCGTGTCTGACGCCACGCTCGGATGCCATATATTTCATTGTCCTTTTTGGACACCCAAAGCATATGTTTTACTTTTGGCATTCAGCTGGGAAGACAAAAGAAGACTGTCTTAGAAGAGGGGCCATTTGTCACCTACCCAGTGGTCTCCCATAAGGTTGTGGTGTGCAGTTCAGCTAATAAATGTCGAATCTATGTTTTCCTGAGGACCTGGGTGATCTGTCTGCTTCTGACCGGTTGTGGGCATTCCATTTCTTCTTTTGGAAAATACAGCAGCTTTAAAATTGGTATCTTTTTCCTACAAAGCTTATGGATTTCATTCCCTTTCTTTCCTTCTCCCCTTCTAGTGTAAAATCAGTTCAAATATATTCAAGGTTCTAAACTTCAGGGTTAAGATTTGTCAAGATCAATATTCTTAACATTGTATACATTTTTTTGAGGGGGTGTGAGAGTATTTATTTTTATTTTCTATTGCCCTCCAAGGGACGGGGCACAGTTTTCTTGATTCAGCTCTCTTTCCACATGTGGATGCTGTTTTTAGTATTTTATTATTTCCCTCCTCTCATTTTTTTTAAAGATTTTATTTTTAAGTAATCTGAACTCACAACCCCGAGATCAAGAGTCGCGTGCTCCACTGACTGAACCGGCCAGGCCCCCCTCTCTCCTTTTATTTTAAATATCTGAGTTTTGCTCTTTGATCTTCTTGCTTGGCATTTTTTGGAGGAACTTATTCTATGGATGCGTCTATCCCATTTTAGCTGTTTTTCTAACTCCGGTTTCATGGCTCATAAAGAAGAAACAATGTGAGAGCGTGGCATTCCTGGTGACTCTCAGTGGTAAACGTTTCGAAGTCAGATGATGGCTCCTTCCAGTATATTTCCAGACTATTTGCAAACGATGAGTCAAATTTCTATCCTACTCTAGAAATCAAGATTGGGTATCAAGTTCCCTTTTTTGGATACTGAAGCTTGGAGATGCCAATAAGATACCTATGGCTTTTGGTATCTCTGGGTCTGCAGAATGAATTTCCTAGGTGTTCACTAAGGACAGCCCATGATGACCTTTATGCCGCTGTCAACCACAGGGGGGTTGTCAGTTTCTGGCTCAATGCAGTTGAGAACCATGTGGAGGGTGAAAGATCACATGATGCTGAGATTATTTACAGCCCTTGCCTCTTCACTTGAACAAAGCCACTGGCCGTGTTCCAGCCACATGGAAGTGGGGTATGGTCTTTCCCAGGGCTGAAAGGAATTTGAGATATCAAGTCTATTCCCATTTATTAAATGATGTTTTTCAGCTAAATGAGACTCTTTCTGGCTCAGAGCAGTTTTCATGGATGGTTTCCAACTTTGGTAGAGTTTAGCCACTCTTTTGGATGTCTAAGCCAAATTCTATCCATCGGAGTCAATGAAGCCTCCATCTTGGTCTGTCTTAGGTGCTGTGGGAGGCCCTGGCCAGGCTCATTCTCATGGAAAATTTTGCACGAACCCTTCAATGGTTCAACTCTCCACAGTAGAGTTGCTGTTTTTGCAGCCCATATAGATCTAGGTGGGGCCGTGAGATGAATTAACTGAGTTCTGGTCAATAGGATGTGGGCAGAAGAGATGAAAACACGATGAAACCACTTCCAGAACTTATCCCCAAACTTTTCTGAGTGATCCTAGATGTTCATTCTCTCCTTGGGGATGCCACCTTATGTCAACTCCCAGGCCAAGACACTGCCACACTAGAAGACGGCAGAGCCTCTGTCCCCTGTGTTCATAATGGCCTATGTAAACAAAGTTGACTTCTTTGTTTCCAGCCATTAGGCTTTGCGTGAGCAAAATTAAATAAGTCTAAATTTTGTTACGCTTCTGAGAATTTGTAGTGTACTAGGCAGCATTCGCCAAACTATAATACGCAGAGGATTTCTTAACCTCTGTGGGCTGCTGGCCATGACCTCCGCCTTGGGCGTGTCCCCATGGGGAAATCAGGAGACAACAAGAAGGCACATGCACTGTGGACTTCCCTGGGTCTAAGCAGCCCTATCGTTTACAAACTTGTTAAAACTCATGAGAAATGATTGATATCCTTGAGTTTCATTTCTGCCTTCCCCTGAACCAGGGCCTGGTTCTTTCCAACCTGGGCCTAAGAAAAAATTGCTCTTTGATGCCCATTTGCTGTTCTCTATGTAAGTGACCATCATTTATTAATCTTGCTGTCTATCTAGCCCTGGGCTGGGACTGAGAGAGAGAGAGAGAGAGGGAGCAAAGAACACAGGTTCTCTTTCCAAAGGTTTAATAAATTAAATAGAGAAGCAAAAGATTCATACAGAAATCAACCACAGGATAATGTGATGTCCTACGTCAGCAGATTCTATAGGAATTCAGCAGAGTGAAAGATTCGTGCGGACTGAATTTGGTTGGAGAAGCTACTCGTAGATGTAAGGATGCTACTTGGCCTTGGAGGGAGTCTGAGCACCAGGATATGATGAGTAAGAATGGGTCCTGATGTGAAGTCTCCTATGCCCTGCTTAGCACAAAAAGAATCCATCACCTTCTGGCTGGAATTGGGGAGTTAGGTTTGGGCCAGCAAAGTTGAGGATGAGGTAACTGGAGAGGGTGAGAGCGATGGGGACAATTTAGTGAGGTTGACACCCTGTCACACAGGGCTCGTTTGGGGGAGGGGGAAATCCCGGATGGAGATGGAGGAGCCTATGAGCATGTTTTTCTTAGTTTAGGCCCCAGGGAGACATAACTTCTCTGGGGGCCCTGTTCCTAGCTTCCACTCCCCACAACCCGCAGTGTGCTGAAGCCAACTTGTATTGACTTAAGAGGGTCAGCTGACAAATCTCCAGGAATTTTGCCAGCCACGTGTTACATACATATATTAATATCTAAGTTAAACTATATACATCTTTTGTGAACTTACAATTGAGCAAATTATATTTTCAAAAAAGCAATCAATACTCAAAACTCATCACTTCCCTGGTATTTGCTACGTTTTTCTATTATTTGTGCTCTAGAGGTTATTTACAATTATCGTAGCAGCTGTATGGTGGTCTCAGGGGCTGAGTCGTGTCTCCGCACGTCCCATCCCAAATTCGTATGTTGACGTTCTAATCTCCAGTCTCAGAATGTGACCTTATATGGACACGGGGTTGTTGCACATGTAATTAGTTAAGAGGAGGTCATGAGGGTGGGTCCCTCACCTAGTATGCCTGGTGTCCTTATAAGAAGAGAAAATTTGCACAGAGACGTGTGTGCAGGGAGAGCACTGTGCAAACATGAAGACAGGGATCGGGCAGTGCCGCAGAGGACAAGGAATGCCAAGACTGGCCGCAAACCACCGGAAGTTAGGACAGAGGCGGGGCATAGAGTCTCTCTTACAGCCCTCGCAGGGATCCAACCCTGTCCACACCTTGACCCGGGACTTCAGCCTCCAGTACTGTGAGAAAGAAATGTCCATTCCTTATGCACCAGTTTGTCGTATTTTGTGACAGTAGCCCCAGCAGAGGAAGGCAGGTGGAAACACTATATCATGTAAGGGTCTGCGGCTGCACACCCACCCTCCGCACTCATTCTTTGACTTCATAGCTTCATAGCCACAGTGGGCTGAACTGCAAAGACATACCACACGTCGGGGCTCGATTCATTGCTGCATGGATGGTCTAGACAAGGGGTTGGCCAACTGCAGCCTGTGGGCGAAAACTGGGCCCCCGTCTGTTTTTGTACAAGCATTATTGGAACACAGCTGTGCCCATCCATTTTCCAGTTGTCGGTGGCTGCTTTCAAATCACAAGGGCAGAGTCAGCAGTTGCAACAGAGACTGAATGGCTCCCGGAGCTGACAATATTTATTATCTGGCCCTTTAGAGCAAAAGCTTGTGGACCCTTGGCCTAGACTGAAGAAAGGGAATGGAGGGGCGCCTGGCTGGCTCCATCAGTGGAGCCTGTGACTGGTGATCTCAGGTTGTGAGTTCAAGCCCCACGTTGGGTGCAGAGACTACTTAAAAAAAAAAGAACATGATGGAGGCAATGTTAAAAATACAGATAAAACTTTGAAGGGTACTTGTGTAGTTATCACATTGTGATGGCACAAAAAAATTGAGAATATTCTAGTATTTGAAATCTGTAAGCGGATTCTGCAAAAAGTTCCTCTTTCTGTGGACCTGCAAGTGACGTTCTGACATAGATATTGTTGTTTTGCTTTCCTCTTACTTGTTTATGTAAATGAAAATATCAGCCCAGGGGCTCAGTCGGTTAAGCGTCTGACTTTGGCTCAGGTCATAATCACGCTGCTGGTGAATTCGAGCCCCGCGTGGGGCTCTGGGCTGACAGCTCAGAGACTGGAGCCTGCTTCAGATTCTGTGTCTCCCTCTCTCTCTGCCCCTCCCCAGCTCATGCTCTGTCTCTCTCTCTCTCTCTCTCTCTTGCTCTCTCTCAAAAATAAATAATAAATGTTAAAAAAACATATAGCCTACATTCATGTCAGAACTACACTTGATTGTCAGTTTGTCAGTGACAACTGTAGGTTGGTTACAGATAGGAGTTTGTCAAAAATCAATGGAAGCATCTGTGAGAATCAATCGGCTACTTGGGATGTATTTGTATATCGGTAAAGTTTATAACAAACTTATGTAGGTATATAGGTACACCTGTTCTCCCTTGGAGAGCAGGTTTTTTTTATAAAAAGTATATTTATTTTTATTTTTGAAAGAGAGAGAGAGAGAGAGAGCGAGCGATCACACAAGCAGGAGAGGGGCAGAAAGACTGGGAGACATGGAATCCGAAGCAGGCTCCAGGCTCTGAGCTGTCAGCACAGAGCCCGATGCAGGGCTCGAACTCGCAAACCGCGAAATCATGACCTGAGCCAAAGTCGGACGCTCAACTGACTGAGCCCCCCAGGGGCCCCATCAGAGCCAGTTGCTGAACATTTACCAGCACAGCACTTCCCCTGAGCTCCCCCAGCTGAACAGAGGCCACCCCAACTATGGGTCTGTTGCAATGACTTTGGCCTTGGCTTGGTTTCCCCACTGTGTCAGTCTGGCTTGTCTAAGAGCGCACTGTTGGTGAGCAATTGCAGTAGAAAAGCTTGGTGGCACCAAGAAGCCCAGGCCTGGCTACAATCTCCTCTGGGGGAGGGAACAGCGAGGGCCAAGTGTTCATGGGTGACGTGGGCTTGTGGGCAGAGAGCTGTGAACCCTAACTTGGATTCCTACCAGCAGCACGTGTCCTTAGGCAAGGGAGCAACAGGGCACAGAAGAGGTTTAAGAAGCTGGGTTTGGTGCCAAAGCAAAGGACGTAGGGAAGACCAGCCCGTGGGCTGTTGCAGTCTGGACCCTGATAAACAGCCTCAGGATCTTGATGGCTCTGCCGAGTCATGTTTTCTGGCATTTGTAGGGCAGTCTTGCAAAATGCTAAGAAATGGGATCCTTGCTTGATCCTGGAAGTCTCTGTGGACCCCCGGAGCTTGCAAAACAGAGAAATGGAAAGGCAATTTTGGAAAGCTGTGCCAAATGGCCGCCGTGTGGCTCTCTACCATTTCTCTGTTGATTTCTGGATGTCCGGCAGAAATGAAGAAATAGTTTTTCTGTAACTTCCTCAATAACAGACACGCTCGGGGAGCCTTGCTTACTGAGACCCCGCCTTCTCGGGCGTTGGGAACGTGTTGGTCTCCATGGGGAATTTTGGTGGTGGTGAGACTTCCAGAACACTTTGGGTTTACCCTTTGCAGAGCATTGCCACCTCCGCCCAAACTTCCCTGGACTGTGAGGGCAGACGCTGGGGCTGTTCCCCACAGTGTCGCCAGGGTCTCCTAGCTGCCTGTGACTTTTCCAGCTTCTCATGCCTCAGCAAGGCAGTGACTTCAACCAGCATCTTCTCAGATCTCCCCACCTGCTACCCCCCAGCCCCAGGAGCTTCTCCTCATGGCTGCCGTCACCCACCTCTACCTTCCGGGCCCAGGTTTGAGGCTCTGACACTCAGCCCCAGACCTCAGTTTGCTACCTACCTACTGAGTTGGGCCCAGTACCGGGGACTTGGCTTGTGCCTTTCTCCAGACACAGAGGGGGACAGGACCGACCCTGGGGGCCCTGCTCGATGCTACCAACCCTGAGAACTGGGGTGCGGGCTTGTTCATGCCAATACCCCCAGGGGCCTTCAGAAATGGGTTCCTGCCCCTACTGGGCTTGGTGACTGTTACGGCCTAAATGCATGCTTCCCACATCTCCCAGAGTGGCCTATTGCTAGATTTTCCTTTTCTCCTCTCTCAACTGGACTTCAGGTAGACCGTGGGAAAAGACAATAATGTTGGAATCTAACCTACTGGAGCTCAAATATATGATTTGTCACAAGATAGCTGTGTGGTCTTGGGCAAATTCTTTAACCAGGGTCCTGAGTCCCAGGTCCTTCCTTCCTTCCTTCCTTCCTTCCTTCCTTCCTTCCTTCCTCCCTTCATCCCTCCCTCCCTTTCTTCTTTTTAGTTTATTTATTTATTTTTTAGAGAAAGAAAGCATCAGCAGGGGAGGTTGCAGAGAGAGAGGCAAGAGATACTCAGACAGTGCAGAGCCTGATGCGGGGCTCCAATCCACCAAGCATGAGATCATGACTTGAGCCAAAATCCAAAGTCAGACGCTTAACTGACTGAGCCACCCAGGCGCCCCGCCAGTTTCTTTATCTGTAAAAAGGAGATAAGATACCAGGGTGTTCTGAGGATTAAAAGAGATGACGTAGGTGGAGGGTGTTTTATTTATTACTATCCTCTCAGATCCATTCATCCAGATGTTCAAATGCAGATTCTGAGTCACTCAGGGACTGGGCCGGAGGTTTGTCTGTTGAACAGACTCTCAGGGATGCTGATGCATCTAGGCTCCAGACCCCACTCTGAATGGCTGAACCTGACACTGACAGTCCTTTTCGTGTACTTGCAGCCCCCAGGTCCTCCCTTCTCCTGGAGGGAGGCCCTTACCTCCACCAGAGCCCCGCTGGCCTGCCCTTCCCCGCCCCTCTGTCCAGTGCCATCAGGAGACATGTCTCTGCCTTTCATAACCCAGGGGGATCAACGACAGGGAAGAACTCTTACCTTCACAGAGGAAGAAATGAAGTGTGGCCGTGTGTGGCGGTGAATTTTATTTTATATTAAAAAAATTTTTTTTAAATGTTTTTATTTATTTTTGAGAGAGAGAGAGAGAGAGAGAGACAGTGTGAGCAGGGGAGGGTCAGAGAGAGAGGGAGACACAGAATCCGAAGACAGGCTCCAGGCTCCGAGCTAGCTGTCAGCACAGAGCCTGACGCGGGGCTCAACCCCACGAACCGTGAGATCATGACCTGAGCTGAAGCTGGATGCTCAACCGACTTAGCCACCCAGGCGCCCCGTGGCGGTGAATTTTAAACGAAAACAGTGAACAGGGACATAGGCAGTAGTGGGTCCAACAGGAGCAGGTGTGAGGCCCTTTACATCTATGTGGAGTGTCTTAAGAACTTTGTTTTGGGGCATCTGGGTGGCTCGGTTGGTCGAGCATCTGACTCTTGATTTTCGTTCCAGTCGTGATCTGTTGGTTCATAGGATCGAGTCCTGTGTAGGACACTGTCAGTGTGGAGCCTGCTTGGGTTTCTCTCTCTCTCCCCACCCCCCGCTCTCTCCCTCTGTCTCAAAATAAATAAACAAACAAAAATTAAACAGAGAAATAAAACAGGGGCACCTGGGTCGTTCAGTAGGTTAAGCATCTGACTCTTGGTTTTGGTTCAGGTCATGATCTTATGGTCTGTGAGTTCGAGCCCACATCAGGCTCTGTGCTGGCATTGCGGAGCCTGCTTAGGATTCTCTCTCTCTCTCTCTCTCTCTCTGCCCCTCCTCCTCCTCTCTCTCTCTCAAAATAAATAAACTGGAAAAAAAACATTAAAAAAAGAACTTTAACATTTTTTTGACATTTATGAAGAATGAAAACTAGAGACCTAGGATGTGGCAGGAACTTGGAGGGAGGTGGGGCTCCGCTCCTTGCTAGAAGTGTGAGCTGACATCAAGTGTGGAAAATTGCAAGAGGGAAGGCAGAAGGTGAAGATGCACGTGTATGTCTGTGATCTGCCGGGTTTTCCTTTCTGGAAATCCACCTTTTTTCCCCCTTTATTGCTTTCCTCACTGCACGTTTTTGTGTGAAACCTTTGGATGTGAGCCTCTTTTTGAACCAAGGGACACAGCCCTCTTCCTTCTCCAAGGCGCAGCCCCAATGCCACATCCTCCACGTAGGTTTTAGTCAACCCACTGACGAAAGGGTCACGGGTTTCTCGAGGCCACCCGAGCCCGGGGTGTGAGGCTGTGCATGGGACAGAACCACAGAGGCTGCTGATTCACCCACCGGCTCATTTCTGGAACACTCCAGCACTTCCGGGCTCTCCCTCTGATCGGAGGGGTGGGGACACATGGGGAGTCCCTCAGGGCTTGTAAATGGCTGTGGCAATGACATATGCCACCGCAGCCATCCAGAACAGAAGCCGCACAGCTGATCTGGCTGCCCTACTTGCATTCTGTCTCCTTCACAGAGGCCTTGTGAATGAAGAGCTTGTGTGGTTCTGAGTTCCATCTCCCTCAGGCTCTGGGTGAGTGGGTGGGGATGTACCAAGCCGCCCTCCCCCCCACACCAGGTCCCACCCTGCGTGAGGACAGTGACTGAAGTTTCGATTGGCCTGGTTTTTTTTGTTGTTGTTCCTCTTTCCCTTCTCAGGAAGCTTGCAGTGGTCCCAAGGGAGCTGGCCTGGAAAAGTCTACCTTCCAGTTCTCTGTGTGACCCTGTCCTGCTCTTTGAAGACGGTCTTCATACACAGGAAGTGTTGGTGTCCAAATGGCCGGGCCTTGCCCTCGCAGTGAAGCTTCTCAGTTGCTCGTTCAAACAACAGTCTGGTCTGTTTGCAGGCCGGAGTTAGGTAGCTTCGGCCTACCTTCTAGAAGAGAAGGTGGCCTTCAGAGATGTTCACTTCCTCCGCACGTCCTGAAGGATGTTGGTCTGTCTTCTGAACCTCTAAGACCTGCTTCTGGTCTAGTCCTGTATATTGTCTCAAGGAGTGCGATGAATTGTCCTCAGCAGCAGGATACAAGCCTGGCCTATCTTTATGTCTTTTGCGTTGACAGTGTGTGAAAATGCGTACTTACTAGGTGACTGAGAAGCGAGTGTGCTTTTTTTTTTTTTTTAATGTATTTATTTTTGAGAGAGAGAGAGACAGCGTGAGCAGGGGAGGGTCAGAGAGAGAGGGAGACACAGACTCTGAAGCAGGCTTCAGGCTCTGAGCTGTTGGCACAGAGCCTGATGCGGGGCTCGAACCCACGAACCGTGAGATCATGACCTGAGCCGAAGCCGGACGCTTAACTGACTGAGCCGCCCAGGCGCCCCTGGAACCAATATTTTTGTGCCACCTTTGTCTTGTCCCAGCCACTACTGACTCTGAAATCTTTCCGAGCAGTTGTGATGGGCAGACACACCACTCTCCGTACCACATAGATCCTAGGAAGCATGTGGCCAGGCCATTTTTCAAGCCCCACACCAAACACTACACTATCTGAAAACACGGGATTTTTTTTTTTTTTTTCTCAAGTGCTAAGGCCAGAAAAGCAAGCTGGAATGGCCAACGCTTGTTTTAAAATTCTTCAAACGTTGTAATTGCTACTTCTTATTTTTTTTGCTCTGGACACGCTTGTCTGCCAAGCCTGGGAAGAGCTTCCTCTGATCCTGGCAGCAGTTTTAGGCCACCGTGGACAGTGTGTTGGAAAACGACCTTCCCCGGACCCGGGAGACTTTCTGTTCCTGCTCGTGACTCGCAGGACCAGCCGAGGGTTCTAGAAATGTGTGCCTCCTTTAGAGCAGTTAAAAAAAAAATAAATCAGTGACTTTCGGGGGAAAACTGTGCGGGGACGGGGGCACAATGTGTATCACAAATGCAAGCCTGTTTGCTCCCCGACCCCAGGCAAGCTCCCATTTGGGACCATCACTGGCAGCTGGTTTGAACTGGTTTTTGCCGGCAAGGCCCAGCCCCAGCGTGACCCTAAACCATGGGATTGGGGGTGCGGCAGCTAGAACGTAATGGGCTTACCCTGTGTTGTGACCCCACCCAGCAAACTGGGGAGCAGTGTCTGTCTCCATGGCTGGGGACACTGAAATTGTCCTGCGCGCCATCAGCTGCAAACGTTTTCTATCAGATTATGGCTTTTGCGTTGTCTTAGTGACCCCCGGAGTCCCTCACGTAGGGCAGTTGGTGGCCCGTCTGCAGGGCCGGGTGTCTTTTCTGGACCGCCCGCACTTCTCCCTCCTCTAAGACTTCGCTTCGCTGGTGGAGCTGAGGCAGCGGGTTGCCCTGGTGGCCCTGCTTGCTTACCTGTGGCCTCTAGCAGGTGCCACCTTTCTAAATATTTCTTTTTTTAACGTTTATTTATTTTTGAGAGCGAGAGCGAGAGAGAGCACGAGCAGGGGAGGAGCAGAGAGAGAGGGTGACACCGAATCTTAAGCAGGCTCCAGGTTCTGAACTGTCAGCACAGAGCCCGACGTAGGGCTTGAACCCACAAACTGTGAGATCATGATCTGAGCCAAGGTCGACGCTTAACTGACTGAGCCTCCCCTGGTGCCCCAGGTGCCACCTTTCTAAACTCCTTTCTCAGTGCCTCTCGGCCCTCGTTTTATTTATTTATTATTTATTTATTTATTTATTTATTATTTTTTAAGTTTTTAAATGTTTATTTCTGAGAGAGAGAGAGAGAGAGAGAGAGAGAGAGAGAGAGAGAGAGCGCGAGCGAGCACCAGCAGGGGAGGGGCAGAGAGAGTGGGAGACACAGATTCCAAAGCGGGTCCAGGCTCCTGGCTGTCGGCACAGTGTCCGATGCGGGGCTCAAACTTGTGGACTCTGAGATCATGACCTGAGCTGAAGCTGGACGCTTAACTGACTGAGCCACCCAGGCGCCCGTTGGTCCTCGTTTTAAAAAAATCTCTGGCGCCTGAGTGGCTCAGTTGGTTAAGCGTCCGACTTCGGCTCAGGTCATGATCTCAAGGATCATGGGTTCGAGCCCCACGTCGGGCTCTGTGCTGACAGCTCAGAGCCTGGGGCCTGCTTCGGATTCTGTGTCTCCCTTTCTCTCTGCCCCTCCCCTGCTTGTGCTGTCTCTCTCTCTCTCTCTCTTTCTCTCTCATTCAAAAATAAACAAATAAACATTAATAAAAAAAATCTCTAGTTGTGTCTTCCTGGCCCAAGTGACTCTGGAGGGAGCCTTCCCTTGGGTCACAGGGTTGACGTTGGTTTGGGTCCATATGCAGAGGCGTGTGCCACTTAGACTTTTGGTCTCCAAAACAGTTAATTAACCTGCCTTCTTCCCCGCGCCCCCCCCCCCAAAGAAAATAATTTTTCCCCCTCTCTGAATTTGCTGGCTATTCTTGACCAAGCAGCCCATTTTATCAAGTTTAAGTGCACCTCTGTCTCGTAGGAAACGCAGAAATAGAGGCAAGTTGCTGACCATCACTAAAGAGACCAGGTACTTTCTGGGACCCTGCGTCATCCTGGGATTCAGTTTCCACTGGAGGAATGTTGATTGTTTAGTTCTTACGCTGGAGTTTTGTAATAATGCTGTTCTAGGTCAGGGGACGTGGGTCCGTGGTGTATTATGGTGAGATCCCTCTCGGCATTTCAGCTGGTTATAGGCCAAAGTAGACCCAGTACCTACGCCACACACATGCTCTGTTGGGCACAGAGAAAGTGAGGGAGAAAGTTATGTAAACTGGGGATTGTAAAGTAATGTGATAAGTGGGACTGTGTGTCTATTTGTAACATGGATGTTTCCACGGCCCTCCAGGCTGCGGATACAACTGAGGTCAGATTCACTGTCAAAACTAGAATTCCACTGGCCTGTGCCCACCCCCTCTGGCACACGGATTCAGCTTGCTATTTCTGTGAGCCCCTGGGGTCTCTCTCATGTTCTTTGGCTTGGTCCCCGTGATGTCCTTGGTTCCTACATCTGTTTCTGGACCTTGCCTTTCTGCTGCCAAAGGCTGCGTACAAGCCTCCAACTGACAGGCGCCCAGATCCTCAGTGACTTTCCTGAGCCAAGCCACCCTGTGCTCTGGGCTCCGAGGAGAGGACCCAGCTCTCGATTTGGGGTCGCATTTTGTCACCCGGGCATGACGTGGCTTGGCTTTTGCTTCTGTGTCTCACACTGTCTTTTGAGAAAAGAACTTTGGCTCCTGCTGTCTGCAGCATCTCTTTCTGTGGAACTGGGTCGTAAATCCACGAGCCCGGGTCCAGAGCCCAAAATCTCTGAGCCACAGAGAAAGCACGTCCTCACTGACATCGCCCCCGTATTGGCAACGGCACAAATGTGTCACCCCTTTCCCTCCATGCGTCACCTCCTTAAACAGATGGTTCCCGCTGTCCACCACCATGAGTTGTCATACATGCCCAGGCTCAAGGTCTCTTAAGGATGTGCTTTTCTTCCCGGCCTCACCATTTTATTCCGGGCACTCATTACCTCACCTGGACTGCTGCCATTGTTTCCTAATTGGCTTCACTGCCTTCTGGTCTCTGCTCCCCTCCATCCGGTACCCAGAGTTACCTCAATAAATGGCCATCCCTGGATGGGGTCCAGTCGGAGTCTGCCTTCTACAGTATTCGTTTTGCTCCAGGATATCGTGAATATCACATTGCTAGTTATTGGGCTCTTAAATATTTTTCAATGTATGGCTTTTTACCTTACCCGTTTTCAATCAGGATTGGACACCCTTAATCATTCTGCATATTCCCAACCTACCAGCATCTAGGGCAAATGGCCATTTTGCATCAACATCTTCACTGGTTCCACCTAGGTATCTATGAAATTGGAAAGGATGACAATTTTTATGGCAAAATTGATCCTTATCAAATTTCAGAAAGAAAGAGTGGATGTAGGCCCCCTGTAACTTGATTCACCATGGGCTTTCTGGCCCATGTCTGAAATGGGTTTATTTTCTGGAGACCGCGATCCTGCCCTGGTGCCTCATGGAAAGCACTGGCAAACACGGCAGTGCGGTGCAAGAACTCGGGGTGTTAATTAGGCAGCGTTGGATGCATCGGACTGTGATCTAAGAAATCAGGAAACTGAAGCTTCCTGAAAGAGCTGGATTTTTGGCATTGACCGTTGCAAAAATCTACAACAATAAAAACATTTTTTAAAAGTTTATTTATATTGAGAGAGATAGAGATGGCGGAAGTTGGGGAGGGGCAGAGAGAGAGAGAGAGAGAGAGAGAGGAAGAGAGAGAGAGAATCTCAAGCGGGCCCCTCACTGTCAGTGTAGAGTCCGACTCAGGGCTCGAACTCACAAACCATGAGATCATGACCTGAGCCGAAACCAAGAGCGGGACGCTTAACCAACGGAGCCACCCAGGCACCCCCACAATAAAAACATTGAAAAAATATTTTGCTAAGGCCAGAAAAAGCCAGAAGCCCTGCTTATGCATTAAGTTATCACTTAGGAAAATTTTGTTACAGTACACACAATTTAGATTTTTCTGATTTTCATTTGGAAACAAAGACTAAAACCTCAGGAGGCTCTTTTCTTAGTATATGTTCCCCTAGCTCTCGGGACAGGTATATGAGGACTGCAGTGGGAGATCTTGGAGGCCCAGTTCTAGAGGGGTTTTTGCCTCCAGAGCTAGCTGGAAAGTATTTCTCCAGAGCCAATCACCCCCAAACCAAGAGGACACTGATGTAGGGGAGGAAAAGTGTTCCTTGACCTTCTTAGGGACCTTGGCCAGGACTGAAAGTTAAACTTACAAAGAGAAGTTAGTAGGAGAAAAACATACAGATTTATTCAACGTAGTTTTATGTGATTCAGGAGCTTTCATAAGGAAATGCGGACTTGTAGAAATGGTTACACACGAGTGTTTTATTACTGGGTGTGATGAAGAGGGACAGTTGTAGACAAGTGTGATAGGAACAGGGTTTGAGGTAAGTGTAGTGAACTGGGGGGAAACTTAGTGAGGCCTGTGTGTTTGGCCTCTGTCTTGGAGATGTGGACGCTCCTTCCCTGTAGGTATGGGGAAGTCTCTTCTCACACGATAGTCTTGTCACCTGCTTCAGAGGAATGGGGTGGGGGGGAAGGTCACCCTTGTGTAACTTTCTTGTGTCTGCCATTTTCTCAGACTCCTCCATCATAAGATACTCAATATGCTGAGCTGCCGTATTTGGGGGGGAAGTGCATTTGGAACCATCACCGGAGGAAAAGCCAGGATCTCGGTGAAGGAGGCCTCTATCCCCTTTATCAAACAAAGAAAATGGCATCGTTTTGTTCTCACAGGGCTTCACTTCGGGGTAAAGACTGACTATAAGTAGACCCAGGAAGGCCCGATTAGACAAGGGAAGAGGAAATTGCCCTTGTCTCTGAAGGAGTGGTAGGATTTAAACCATCAGAGGTGAGTACATTCTCAGCGGGGAGAGTGGGGTGGGGGTATTAATGTGGAAGATGGGATTTTGAGACAGTGAGGCCATTGAAGAAGGTATGTGCTGGGAAATAAGAACCTACATTTCTCTCTCCCTTCCTTCCTTCCTTCCTTTTTTTCTTTTTCTTTTTTTAATGTTTATTTTTGAGAGAGACAGAGTGTGAGTGGGGGAGAGGCAGAGAGAGAGAGGGAAACACAGAATCTGAAGCAGACTTCAGGCTCTTAGCTGTCAGCACAGAGCCCTATGCAGAATCTGAACCCACAAGCTGTGAGATCATGACCTGAGCTGAAGTTGGATGCCCAACCGAATGAGCCACCCAGGTACCCAGAATCTACATTTCTAGGCAGAGTGGAACTTTATTACAGAGGGCTATGAAGAACAGGAAAAGAAATTTAGATTGGGTCCTGCAGGAAGCAGGAAACCATGAAAGCAATAGAAGAGAGATTTGGAGAGGAAAAGTCTGGGTTTGGGGGTGTTGTAACTTGAGATGTGAGGAGGAGACTGAGATGAATGTGGTCATATTGGGAAAGACTATGTGTGAGGGACAATTTACAGAGCAAGAGGGTTGAGACTTGGAGTCTGACTGTAATGAGAAGGGAAAGGAAATGATATCAAAGATGCCAGCAGGTTTGGGCCAGTGGAGATCAGGGTGCTATAGACCTGAGGAGGAGATGGTCTTGAAGGGAGGCTTGTGAGTTTTGCTCTGGTTGACAGATTTTAAGAAATGATGAGAAACCCAAGTGGAACTCAACAGGGGGGGCTGCTGCCTGAACCCCCAGAGTCCAGAGACCAGCTCAAAAGTGATGGAATCTGTGAGCAGGGAAAACATTCTCTTAGAAAGAGTGTTCAGAAAGAAGAGCAGAGGTCTGGGACTGGAAGTTAAGAGGAACCCATGAAGGAAACAAAGTATTTCTGGTTAAGACTCCCTCATCCTGTAGGATGCCTTGCTGCCAGTTGCTTGGGACACAGTATGCTGGGACAGTGACAGCTTCAACTTGCAACTGAGAGAAGCAATGCAGGACTGGAAGCACCAGAAAGATATTTAAGGTGATATGCTATAATATTTGACCTGCCCACTTGGTGTCTGGTTTAGGGCACAATTTTAAACATGGCACGCTTTGTCAGGCTCAACGCCCGTATTATCAATTGCTTAAGCTGTCACTTACAAAAGGACCCTGTAATTAGGGTTGCCAGAATTGGCATATAAAAATATGGGCCACTCAGCTAAAATCTGCATTTCAGATAAACAGTGGAAAGATTTTTAGGGCAAGTATGTCCCAAATATTGCATGGTATATACTTATACAAAAATCGTTATTGTTTTTCTGAAATTCAAATTGACTAGGTATCCTGTGTTTTATCTGGCAGTTTTCCTATCCTCTGATGAGTCTTCTGACTTCAGCATTAAAGGGGTCATGATAATTCCTTTTCTTAGCTGAGAGTTCCCTTCCCCAGGACACAATGCATTCTCTTTTTTCCTTCCTTCCTGCTGAACCAAATGATGTAATTCAGAATCAACAAGCAATGTTCTTTAGCCACCATGCTCCTGACAAGGCACAACACAGTTTCACACATAAAATATCAATGGTTTGCAATTTTTTCAGGGGATACAGCACCTGGAAATCCGGTATTTTTGACAGAATATCCTGAACTTGAAATAATTTTCTCAGCTTTCTAGACAATATGATAGTATTAGCAGGCATGCAATAATACAACACAACAATAGAAGAACACATATATCCAAAGTAGAACCATTATGTTTTTATGTTTTAAGTTTTGATAATTGTGAGAAACAATTTATTGAGATATTTATTTTTGTTTTCCCTCTGTGGTTTCCCCCATCCCGAGAAACCAAGCCTTTGTGGTTTGAAGCCAAATCATGATTTGTTGGTACCCAGAAGGCAATCCTACCCAATGTTTTATTGTTTGAGTAGGATCAACTGGGTGGTCCAAGAAAAGAAGTGGATGAAGGAAAGTATTTGCAACTAAATGGAATTTAGTTGGAGGGGAGATCTCCAACTAAAAGGAGAGGCTGACTTTGGGGTTTCTAGGCATGGAAGACCCCCAGCCCCTCTCTAGCCAAGTGCCTCCTAAAGATTGTGGCCAGTTTTCTGTAGAGTAGCTGTGAGGGTCTCATGGGTGGGTCTATGGATACAGCATCTGCAAGGGAATCCATTCAGAGCAGAATGTCCAGACCTTGCCAGGCAACCAGTGTCAAAGGCTTTCTTGACTAAATTTTAGCGAGGCTCCTCTAAGCCAACCATACTTTGACCTTGGGCTTCAGTGTTTGTCGTTGTTGGATCTGTATTGCCCACTTTTAGCAAGAATCCTGTTGGGTCAATTAGAAAGAACCCCCACATTTAATGTCTAATCATCCTCTGTATCCAATCAGGTTCCCTACCCCCCATCCTTGGCATCTGATACTCTTGGCTTGTCTTCAGAAAGGAATCTGTTAAGCCTATTGTCCAGAATCCCCCTATCTCTGATGTCTCTCTTCTTTGTAAGTTTCTATCACTGACCCCCTCATCCTGCTCCTTGGCCGCAAATCCCCACTATTCCTTGTTACATGTAACAGTGTCTTGACTAAAGTCTTCCTTACCTTCAGAATAATTTTCAACACCAGTACTCCGCCGCGAGAAGAGGAGCATTGGCTATGAGCTGCCACAGTTCAGCCTCCTGGCACCTCCTCCCCTCTTCCCCCAATCCTGGTACCAATTATGGTTGCTTCTTCATATTGCAGATTAATGTTCCTTCCCAGTTTCCCATTTTGTTCGTTCTTGTAATCTAAGAGGTCATAAGAAATACAAGTTTAAGGAAAATCTGGGGAGAAAAACCTAACATTGATAAAATTCTATACCCCCACTCCCAGGGTTATGAAAACTACCATTTGAAAAATGCTTTAAATTAATTTAAGAAATTTCATTCCAGTATGGTTAACACACAGTGTTTTATGAGTTTCAGGTGTACAATAGTTCCATATATTACTCAGTGCTCATCAAGAGAAGTCTACTCTCAATCTCCTTCACCTACCATTAAAAATTTTTTTAGGGGGGCCTGGGTGGCTCAGTTGGTTGGGCATCGACTTAGGCTCAGGTCATGATCTTGTGGTTTGTGAGTTTGAGCCCCACATCTGGCTCTGTGCTGACAGCTCAGAGCCTGGAGCCTGCTTCGGATTCTGTGTCTCCCTCTCTCTCTGTTCCTCTCCTGTTCACACTGTCTCTCACACTCTCTCTCAAAAATAAATAAAGATTTTAAAAAAATTAAAAAAATTTTTAGCAGCTAACTACCTCAGTTTGGTCAGCATCATAGGAATGTGGTTAGAAATATCATATCTCATCACATAAGGCTGAGCACAGGACGCTGACATTTAAAAACCCTATGTCCAGAATAACACAATGGTGTTATTTGTAGACCAGCAAAGATTTAGACAAACGTGATGCATAGGGAGAAATGAAAAGAAGGAAGGGGCAAGCCATAGAAATCAGAGGCTGAATTGAGATGGAAATCCCCCAGCAAAAATCTGAGACACATGGAGCTTTTGTAGGGTTCTTGTGATTAGCAGGAAGTTGAGATGACTCACTGTGTCCTCTCACCCTCACTCTGCGCTCCCATTTATCGCCTCCAAGGGTTTTCAAGCCCTGGTTTGTTAGGAAACTTACACGACTTGTCAGAGAATGTCTGCGGTCTGTTATTTATATCTGTTTTAAAAACAAGCAAACAAACCATACACAAAATGGTGTACTTCTCAATATCTAAGGCTGACTTGGTCTCCCAGACTGACCTTGCCCTTGAGGCTGGGTGCCATGTGGTGGGAGAGCACCCAGGGTGAGCTTTATTATTTTTTTTTAATGTTTATTTATTTAGTTTGAGAGTGAAAGAGTGTGAGTAAGGGAGGGGGAGAGAGAGAGAGAGAGAGAAGGACTGATGGGGGCTCGATCCTATGAATGGTGAGATCGTTATCTGAGCTGAAACCAAGAGTCAGATGCTTAGTTGACTGAGCCATCCAGGCGCCCCTCTTTCCTTTTTTTAAAGTAGACTTTAGGCCCAGAGCTAAGCCCAACACTGGGTTTGAACTCATGACTCCCGAGATTAAGACATGAGAGCTGAGATCAAGAGTCCAATGCTTAACTGACTGAGCCACCCAGGCGCCCCAGGGCAAGCTTTCCTTGTGTTTCTCTGGGGAACGTGGCTTCCAAATCCTGTCATGCATGGTATTGAAAGGAAGTATCCTCAGATGACTATTCAAGTTTTTTTGGCTTTTCTATCTACCAGTCTTGAGAGAGAGAGAGGATAGAGAGAGCTGTCTCAACACAATGTGGATAAGATCATCAAGACAAATTCTTTTTGTTTTCTTTCTTTTTTTTTTTTTTTTTTTTTTTTGCTGTTCTCCTAATTGTCATTACCAAGGTTGTTCCTTTCCTGGATGGGCTTCCATTTTACTTTCACCATGAACTATTATGACCTTGAAATTAAAGAGAGATATCTTGGCTCCTCCATTGCCTTTGGAATAGGATGGCCTGTGGTAATCAATATAGGAAATGTGAAATGTTAACAAATCTGTGGTCTTACTTGAGAGTATTGAATTAAGTGATATGTGTTCAAGGTAGAAAGATGAAATCATTTAGAAATGAGTTTTTAAAAGTCTTTGGTCATTATCACTTGCATTTAGAAAACCAATTTGAAAAAAAATCAATCTGAACTGGATTTTTTTTTCCTTAAATCTTTATCTCTCCTTAGGAGACAGGATGCTACGGAGATGAAAAGGAAGGTATCATCTGTTGGCTAAATTTATGGAAATGGCCACAAAAAACCCCATTATTCACATGGCCTGGCACCTAGGTTTATACGTTTTCTCTTTCCTGTCTTCCCTTACATGCATCTATTGGTTAGAAACTTAATGATTACAAGTTCTGGTGAAATACCACAAGTGAATAAAGACAGAATTTTGCCCGAGTTTAAGGGGGTTTCCTGGGAGCTGATGTTATTTTGTGGCCCAGCACTTTGCTACCCAGTCTGTAGATCTGGTTTCTTTTGAAAACAAACCCTAAGTCTGGAACTTTCCACGCTAAGACTCCGCATCAGTTTCAAGAAGGCCTAGAAGACATAGCTGAGTAAAAGCCATACTCAATATGAATGGTTAGTGATGTTCTTTCTCACTGGGAAGGTTGCGGACGGCAAGGACAAAATCAGCTTTATATACAGTGGTGGCATTTCTCTGTGCCTCAGCGTTTTCATCAGAATGACTGCAGCCGAAGGAAAAATAAGATAGAAACAGAGAGGGAGGCAAACCATAAGAGGCTCATAAATGCAGAGAACAAACTGAGGGTTGGTGGGGGGAGATGGGTGGGGGATGGGCTAGATGGGTGATGGGCATTAAGGAGGGCACTTTTCAGGATGAACACTGGGTGTCATATGTCAGAGATGAATCACCGGGTTCTACTCCAGAAGCCAGGCTACACTGTAGGTTAACTAACTTGAATTTAAATAATAAAAAAAAAGAATACCACCCAGAAATGGGGAGAGAAGCTTTTGTGGGAACACTGGCAGCATCATTAGGGCGTCCAGTTATCTCTGAAGTCTTTATGTAACTTCCTGTGGTCATGTCAGGAGGTGTGGGAGATGTGCATGCATCTCTTTTTCTCTTTGGATTGTGTGAGGGAGCAAATCAGCTTTAGAAATCTCCAAGAGTTTGAATTAACATCCCTGAGAATGGCCTTGACCATCCTTTCCCCACCATCTCTTGTACCCGCCCAGACAAGGTGCCTTCTGCTGCATGTCAGAACTCGCTGATAAACGGAACAATGTTCAAACGTCGCTGTGTGTCTCAGGCATGAATGCTCCAAACAGGGCCATGTGATTGCTTCCTTCTGACATCTGCTCATCCCCAAAGTGTTCTAGGCTTTGCTGCACAGAAGTCTGACACCGCTCTCTTCTCTGATTTCCTAATTTAAGTGTGGTAACAAGCAAGCGGCCAAGGGAAAGAAAGGCATGGAGTTTTCAAAGCAAAGGGGGCACCAAGAAAGAGCTCTCATTCAGTTTCCGAGGTGGCGTTAACTGTGAGACTCCCCAGAGTTTTGCATCAGTGCTCGGTTCAGTCCTAAAAGAAGTTGCATCAGGCATGGCAACTTTTGCCTGCTTTGTTTGCATTCTCTCCGGTGACTGAAGTATTAATAAATGGCTCCCCGGAGGAGTTTAGGCAACCTATACTAGAAAACAAATTGAAATGTGAAATTCTTGGAGTAGTAGAGATGTCACATGATATTTACGGGTGGGGATCGACTCTCCGTTCCATAATTTCAGAAGAAAATTGAGCAAAAAAATGTGTGGCTGACATAATTTCCCTTTTTTCCTTCACTCATGAGCTCTTTGCTTCAAAACAGCAATGAAGGGGTGCCTGGCTGGCTCAGTCATTGGAGCATGTGACTCTTGATCTCCAGGTTCTGAGTTCAAGCCCACTTGGGGTAGAGCTTACTTACCAACCAACCAACCAACCAACCAGCAATGAAAACCACAGGTAGATACATAGTGACCAGATTAAAATCTTTCCAGAAGACACAAAGAAAGGAAGATGATAGCCAGTTGTCTGCCTCTGACCTGGGGAAGGGGAGAAACGTTGTTATTCTGGTCACTTCGCCGCTCCCAGTCGGCTGCCTGTCCCCCACCACGGGCCTGGCCCTGAAGCTGGCCATCAGGAGACAGTGGCCCTCCATGGACTTCTCAGCTTTGGAACAGACACAAGGCAGGGCCATCTGTCTAGTCTAGTTTAGGATGGTGGCATTTGTCCAGTTCCCACCTTTAGTGGGTTAAAAGTGTGTGTGAGACAAAAGCGAAACTTGAAAGTTAGAAAACACCTACATGTAACCAATTTCCCCTTTGCCTTCATGGTTTTCTCCCAAACATGTGAAATCTCTGTGGAACCGCAGTTAAAGAGAACTTCCTCTAGGCAGCAGCCAATAGTTCTCTCAGAAGAGAGAAAAATGTCCACGATCCCCTGTATTTTATTGATTTGTACCTGGTCCTGTTCCAAAATTGTTGTTGGATGCATGCATGATTAACCGTGACGCTGACTGCTGTTACTCACTGCCAGTCTCTTTTGACTGCGGCTTCATTGATGACCGTGGCATAGCCAAAGATTAATGAAGATGGATCCAAGGCCTCACGGCTAAGCAAAGAGTCTCCAAGCAGATGATCGTGGACCGGAGAGTTATCTTCGTCGCTGTTGTAAGTACTCTTCAAATAAGATGTCAAATGAGCCAATGGTGTGCTAGACACAGTAGGTCACTAGTGCTCTCTAAGGGTGCTGGACTTATCGATGAACATTGAGGAACTAGAGAGGATGAGAAGAAAGAAGGATGAGAAGCCAATAGCATGGCCAGTGTGTTGGAGCTGGACAATGTCAAGTTATGATAGGGTCTTAGTAAAAAGGGATTGGCAATTTCAGGTCTTCACTCACTCATCAGGTGCGGTTGCTTGGCTATGCTTTGAGTACGACCCGAATCCCAGATCACATCAAAGTATTCTAGTCTTGACAGCCAGTTTTCTAGGTATGTAAAAAGATGCCCATAATTTGTGCCTACGAAGGCTGTGTGACTATTGGGGAAGTTTAAGGCTGGGTGGTGGTGCCTTTTTTCCCTACATCGTCACCCAGTCTCCCTTTCCCCAAACACTTATTTTCTCTTCATCATTTATTCAACTCCTCTCAGAAAAATTGCTTTGGGTTGCAATAGAGGAATATTTTGGAATTTTCCCGTGATGTCTTATACTTCTCTTTAATCATTTGTGCCTAAAAGATGCTATTTTTTTTTTAAAAGAGTACAGAGTGAAGACGCAGTAACTGGCCAAGAAGAAATGTCCCTGAAACACTAAGATCCCCAATTTTTTTTCTTGCTACCACTTCTGACCATTTTCCCACAGAGTTACCATGACATAAATCGGCAGAGAGCAGATATGCGACCTTAGCAGTTTCTGTCATTGGACAGCCTTGCGATCATTCCATTTCTTTTTCCAGAACGCTTGACTCATTTACCAGTCTCATTCCTGGTGATGTGCGTGCTGGAAAAAGCAGCCAAGTGTTAGTACTAGTTGGGGTGATAGGCCAGCTCCCCACCGGCAGCATTTATTTACAGTAAAGGGGACAACATTGAACTGACATGAACAGGGTCCACGGAAGGCTCTCCCAGGAAGGATACACAGCAAGAGAGACTCAGGCTCCCGTTTTCCACACGAGTCTCCAAGTAGCCAGAGGAAGCTGTGCCCAGGGCATATCACACACACACACACACACACACACACACACGGACACATGTCACCTGTTGTTACTTTCACCCTTGTCCACCCCCCACCCCGGTAACTTTTGACAGTGATTTATTTTTCCTCCTTGCACTTGGGGGAAGTAGTTTACTTTTGAGAAAACCAGACAAAACACCATCACATGGGCTTCAAATAGCTTCTTGCTTTTTCTCAATTCTCTCTGTTCTCGCCTGCAAGCCACACATCTCAGGTCAGAATCCAGGCTGGTGGATGCATTTTGCAGGAGTTTCTATGTATCTAGGGTACAGACTCCGCATTCATCATTATCCCTCTTTTCTTTCATCATTATTCACTTTTTCTTTGGTTGGCTTTCATCCACACAGGAGCGTCTCGGCGGCAAGGTAGACTTCAGTGAGAAGTTGCATTTTCTCCCTTCTCTTAGACGTGTGGAAGTCTGGGTTAATTAGGACACTGAGGAAGTGATGGGGAAAGAAAGTCTCTTCCTGGAGAGGGGCATCTTGAGATTATTTTCGGACACAGAGGGGGCAGGTCTGTTGTGTTTTAAAACTGCACCATTTATATATGTGTAACAAACAACATGTTTTGCTGACTGTTTCTCCCTGTATGCGTAGGTGGTCCTGCAGCGTGGGGACTTCCTCAAGTCTTCAATCGTTGTTCGAACATGAGCGTGTCATCGCTGCAGACACAGGGGCGGTTCTTGAAAAGATGAGGTGGTGTAAGAGAACTGAGAGGTCCTGGGATGATGATGTGGTTGGTGTGTTTGGAACTGGGGTGGAAGAGAGACAAGAGGAGGCGCTGAAGTGATTGTGGGCCAGACTGGGGAGGGCTGAAAGGCTTTTCCTTGAGGGCTACAGGGGAGCCCCTGAAAGATTGTAAACAAGGATCAGATTCACCTTTAGGAAAGATAGTTATGACAGCAGTGTCAAAAATGGCTGTGAGGGGCACAGGTGGTAGGCAAAGAGTCTAATTAGGAGGCTATTGAAGTAATCCACAGGAGAAATGACGAGTGCCCGAACAGAATATGTTAGGGGATCATTTGAAAGATATTAAGACATAGAATGGGTGGTACCAATTTCTATCTCGCCTCACTAATAGCTGTTCTACCCTCTCTCTTTATGGCTAATGAGATAGGAGCCAAATTAAGTACCTGGACTGCCTCTTCCTTCTTTGGGAACAGCCAACTGGTAGCCATGATGTGCTCTTAAGGATGGGAGCCTTGGGAAAAGCATGGCAGAGAGGAAAGGCCAGGGGTCTAGGGGCCCAATGACATCGCAGACCCAATGTACCAGGCTTGGATGGTTTACCTCTGAAACTCATGCCATATAAGAAAAAAATACGCATCTTTTCTTGTTTAAGTCCTTGCAATATCCATCATTTTCACTCAGCAGCCCAAAGCAATTCCTAACAGAGACAAATAATGATAAACTGGGTGTAGGGGGTGAGCAGAAGGATCTGAGGGTGAACTCCAATTTGTTGCTTGAGTGATGGAGTAGTTGCTGGATGCTGGTGCTCACTGCAAAGGTAAGGGATAAAAGGATAATTTAGGAATCAGTATGCATTTCATTTTGTATATATTGAGTTTGGTGAACCTCTATGTTGGCCAATCCATGTCCAGGAAATAATGGGATATAGACCTTGGAGATATACCTCTGGAAATCATCACCTTGCAGATAACAGTTGATATCATGGGAGTGTTTTAGGTGGCCTAGGGAGGACCTAAGAGGGCCAAGGACAGAGCCCAAGGAGCCCAGCATTTGAGACTGATGTGACCATAAGCAGGACAGGTAAGAAGCATCTAGTCAGTTAGGGAGAAGTTAGGGAGAGATCAGTATTGTGGAAGTCAAGAACATTCTGAGTGCAGAGTGATTACTAATGGCATTGTTAGGAAGTTCTTAGAAGACAGAATAGAGGGCACAAGAAGAGAAATGGTCAGAGGATTCCTTCCTTCTACAAAAAGGCTATTCTCAGAATGATCTTTCCACAGAAGAGGCCCACAGGTGCAATTTTTGACACCACTGTGGTTCTGACTCTTTGGGAGTCTTGCAATACCTTGTTATTTGTCTCACTTAAAAAAAGAAAGCCATTCCCTCTCCCCCCCCCCCCAATTGTTCTTTCTCCCCAAATGTGTCAAGTGATGTATTTTATTTAAGATCAGAGTGTACCCAAATGTGTCAAATGTTCATTTTAAGTTCTTTCTTTCTAAAGAGTTTTGGGGGATCCCCTCTAGCACACTGAGGAAAAACACAACTGAGATAAGATTTCATTAACTATATCATTTGACATTCTCAATGCTGTCAGAGGAAAATAAGGTTTTTAAAGAAGGGTAAACAAGAGAGTCAAGGCAGAGGGCAAGAACACGTAGTAGCTTTGCCTGTGTGCTTGTAGCAATGATGCCAACAAAGCACACTTACCCTTCACGGGTGGGACCACCCCCCCCCACCAGACTCTCTGGCCTTTGCCGGATGCTAAGCTGAGCTATCACAGGCTAGATCTGTCTTTTGTCTCTGAAGTCAATTAGTGGGATGTTTAGGATTGTTTTCTTAAACTTTTAATTTATTTTCTTAAACTAAGAAGTGAGGAGTATGTCTTCTGGGGAATGTCCTCAGATTGCATCAGCCAGGAGCTCTGAGGACTGGCTCTCTCCCTGGTCCAGGTCTCTCAAGGATGCTCAGAGAACCTGGTCTAGCTCTGGGCACACTCCAGATAGGAGTGATTAAAATAATTGTTTTCACATTTAAAGGGCAGTTGAGTGGGAAGCTGTAAGGTGAACTCATTGCTTTTAGCTCGCTTAGTGATCTCCCTGGGGAACAAGTAATAGTACTCATCTGGAATATTTTAATTGGGAAGAGATCGCATTTGATATCCCCAAGAAGGACCCCAGACCCCACTTTGATAAGGAATGCCTTGTCACTTAGGAATTGGGGCTGTTCCTTGGCCCATTAGCCAGCTCTGGGAGAATCAGCAGCAACGTGAGTGTTAAAAATCATTCTGAACATTTACTGTGAACTTCCTGGGAATAAAGTTTCTGTTCAAGATGGCACACAATGACACATTAAAGATATGATACCTACTCTCAAGTTGTTTGAACCCTCAAGTAAGACATGATAGTTGGAACTTATCATTTTTTGGCTAAATATCTATAAGTATATGCATATATAAACACAAAGTCCATCATACTTCAGAGGTACTATAAAACTTGACTTATCTGGTGGTCATTTCTTTAGCCAACCCAGCCATCCAGAGAAAAGTGGAGGTCTCTGAGCAGATACCTTTGATGTTTAAAAAAAAAAGAGTTATGATTCTACACTTCATGCATTTTATTTGCACTGTTTCAAATTCATTTCCCCTTATTTCAGATATAGTCTATATAGTTTTTCCAGAACATTCTGGAATAGAGTTGTGGAGATGGGCTGTTGCTGGCAATGGCTATAGACCACCTACAAGGAGAAGTGATTTCCGGGAGCTGACATGGAAGCAGCGGCTCTCAAACATATCTGACATGCATCCCCTGGGCATCTTTTGAAGCAATTTTAAATACAGGCCATCCCCAAGATGGAGTCATACAAACTCTGGAGACAGGACACAGGCTTTGATAGTTTTGGAAGCCATGGGGATGATTCCAGCATGGACATGAGGTTGGGAGTTGCTGCACTGAAGGTTAAGGAAGAACAATGGATGTTTAATTGTGGATGTTCTGGGGCCATTTTGTATAGGGACGATTACCCTTCAAATTTCTGTAAGCAGTCTATAAATTCCTTGGGGTGCAGGAAGGTGAGACCTTGTCCTGAACAGGTGGCAGGGATATGCTTTCCTTCTCTGGTCATTGGTGGTTCTGGGAGACGTCCCTCCATTACAAATACAACACATATCAAAGCTCCTTTTGTCTGAGTCTCAGGGTTTGTGCACAAGGATCCTGTGGAAGTGGAAAAGTTGGAAAGTTGGGTGTCTTCGAGATTGGGCATATTATAGGCTTCTCTGCTTGGATGATAGTCTTCAGAAGGTGTTCCTTCTCTGCTGGTACAGTGTAGCCTCTGAGGGGTGATCTCCATGTTCTGCCAATGATGAGGGAGGAGAATGGACACCCCCATTCGTCAGAGGGTATTATCCCCTACAGGTGCCCCTGCTTCTCTTGGATATCTCTTTTCACTTCCAACATGTCTCCCCTTTATTTCTTCCTGTCTCAGTGTCTAGAACCTCCTGTTGCTATACCCTGCTCCCCTAAAACTCATAATTCCTCTCTCCAGAAAAAAGGAGGACTCTGTCTCTTAATTCATTTTTGGGTCCTACAGATTTCACAGCCTCGGGCATGCTGTGTCTACCACTTCTCTGCTCTTTCAAGCTTCTGCTGCCACAGCAGAGGATGGGGTAAGCTCTCTTCCTTGCATGGGGGCCAGAGGGGACAGAGAAGTGGGGAAAACAATGAAGACCCAGGATTTCTTTCCTGGTTGACATTGTTCAACAAAGGATGCTTCCTGGAAAACTGGCTATGCCATACTGTGAACTTGTGAGAGAGCAAGCTATGAACTTTTGTGTTCGATATATTATATCTCTATTATGGCAAACTTCCCAAAATGGGATTGGACAAAAGCCTAGAAAGATATACAAATATGTTAGTGGTGGTTGCTTTTTGGATGGTAGGACCGTGGGTAACTAAAAAAAATTTTTTTTCAACTTTTCACAAGGAACATGTTTTTCTAATTAAAAAGAAGAAATATTCAAGTTGATGTACCCGAGTCAACACAAATGTTTCAGATGTTCATTCCTCTCTGTTTAAGAAGGTGGGGAAGAGAATAATCTGCTTTAGTAAGATCTATCAAACAAGGCAGTGGGAGTAATGAAGGTGAAATTTTTCAGCCCCTAAAGGAGGCCCAGGCTTGTTTCTCGGCCTATGTAATGAATACTCTCTGTGTGTTTACTTTCCTTTGGTTAAAAGTTCTATTGTTCAGCATGGTGTTTGGCACATAACAAGTGCTCAATAAATATTGGTCCATTCAATGAAGCAAATAAAATATTGATGCTTAGGGGAAGAGCTCTGGTTTTCTAGAAAAGTCTGCTTGTTCCCCCAAATAACAATGACAAATGACATGATTTCTGTAGGAACAAAATGTTAACACAGACCACGTCTATAGTCAAAGGACCGTAGGTGTGCACCATATATTGAGTTCATACTCAGAACACGAATGGAAACTTTGTAGACTGGATCACACTTAAGCATGACTTTGAAGAACTCAATAGATATTTTACAGAAAGAATGGGACATTCCAGGCACATGGACTAGCTTGTGCCAAGATCTGATGGCTTGAGAAAGGTGAGCCTAGAAGGTTCACAAGTTGTTGACTGGAGCAGATGGTGCGGCCATGAAGGATCCAGGCAGGTATCACTGTTGGACAGAGCGGGCTTCCCTGGTGAGAAACCAATAAAGAAGGATATTAGATTTCCTTCTGATGTTTGTAAATGCAGAGCTTTTGTAAGATTTTGTGGGGAGGGCGTTCCTGAAGCCCCATGCTGCCCTCTTGTCCTCGATTCTGTGGCGAACAAGGAGAAGCTTCTTCCAGAGAGGTATGCAGGACGAGCCATTGTCCTCTTCCTTTCTTCTCTCACCCGGTTAGTTTTCTAGGCAGCCCTGGAAGGTGAATGTTACAGGACACACATGGATGAGAAAACTGTCCCCTCCAAAGATGTAGTGTATGCCTTGAGCTTCTCGGAGGAGAAAAAATTTGATCTCCTCCACGATTCATTGAAGGGTTCTCCCTCTTTTTTATCTCCCCAACCCCCTGACTCCCCATGAAACTGTCCCCATTGACCTCTTCTCTGTTCCAGATACCCATCCCAGTTTGGTGCCCACTCATCATCCTGTTTCTCTCGCATGCCTCATTGCTCGCTCAGCTGACTGCTCTAACCGTATTCCCATGCTTCCCCCACAGCCCTTAAACCAATAGCCACCATGTCTGTCTGCACCTGGACTTCTCTCCTGAGCTCAGAGCTTTATTTCCAGGCCATGTGCTGGACACATCCTCCTAGCTGTCTTTCAGCAACTCTAACACAGCGTGACCCAACACTAAACTCAATTTCTTCTCTTCCACAGCCTGCTCCTCATTTGTTCCCAGTGGCAGTTATTGGCGTCACCATTCAAACAGAACACCTGTTTGCCCTGGTTTCCCTCCCACTCACCTCCCATGCCTAGTTGATCATCATGTCTTGCTCATTCTGCCTGGGGAATATCTGCTGATTCTCTACTTTTCTTGATCACTCTTGTGCTAATTTTGACCCTTAATCTCTTCCTTCTGCACTAGTTAATTCTTAACTGGCCCTCCCACCTTGGGTCTCTCTCTCTCTTTCTCTATCTCTCTGTCTGTCTGTCTCTCCAATCTATCCTTTCTCATTTGCTGCCAGAATGATCTTCCTGAAACAAATCGGATCATGTCAAGTTTGCTTAAAAATCATTAAGCGTTCCCCTTTGTCTAGTGATCAAGCACAAGCTCCTGAGTGTGGCTTACAAAGGCGTCCTAGTCTGGCCCTGGTACCTTCCCAGCCTTGTCTTACATCACCTGTGCCCTGCCTTCCCCTCTACACAGGACCCCCTCCATACAGAAATACTTTCTGTGTTCCAAACACAACACAATTCCATTGTCTACTTTTGCAACTGCTCTTTTTTCTGATCTGGCATCCCTCAGGCCTACCCCACAAACCCCTTATGCAAAATAATGTTACATACAAGGCTGTTCAGTGATCTGCTCTCCCTTCGTAGCACGGCGCAAGGTACCTTCTTTGCAAAGCCTCGTCTGTTCCTTTGTCCATCCTTTGATTAGATGGATTAGAGTTTGTAGAAGATGACTTATTTACGTGGTTATCTCTCTTCTATGACATCAGTTCTCTTAGAAGGCAAGATCTGAGTATTTGCCATCATGGTCCCAGATCCCAGCACAGAGCCTGCGACTGGGTAAGTCTTCACTCAGTGTTTTATGAATGAAGTAATGAATATATTCTGTATTCTTCTCACATTTTGAACTCCCTCCCACCCCCAAAAGATCCCATGTTCTTTAGAACTTCATCCCTGAAGGTTAAACAAGTAGTGGAGCATTCTTATCCCCTGTCCCTACGTTTGCATGGAAGGATGAGAATTTCCTTGCCTCTGGGGTGTGGGAACAGACGATTGGGGGGAAGTGTCACTTCTGTGGCTACAGGTAACGTGTGTCGCTGGTCTGGCTGAACAGACCACATGGCTCAGCCCTTCTGCACCCTCTTGTTGGGCCTGGCTGTCCTCAGGAAACCTACTTTCCTCCGAGGCCCTATACTAAGCAGACAATACTGCACAGAAGATTGTCCTCTGCAGGGAAGGCCTGCCCATGACTGGGTGTATGGGTTTAATTATGGCTTTTTTTGTTTGTTTGTTTTTTGGTTCAGGGCAGATATGAGAAAACCCATCTGTTTCTGGGTCTAAGCTTTAGACTCCAATCGGCTTTATCAGACATAAAGCAGATTTTTTCATCTCCATCTGTCTGATTCCTGTGACTGTCTCTTGATTGGTCCCAACTTGGAGCTGGGTGAGGAGGGGGTTGGGGGAAGAACTGGGACAGGAATATTATTTATTTTCTCCTCCCAAACCCCAATAATTATCCTATTATTCTACCGCGAAGAAATCAGGAGTTATTCAAATCCCAGCCATCTGGAGGAATCTTAAGCCACAAAATGATTTTGGAGAGAGATTCTGCTGTACAGGGTGAAGGGGTGACAGGGATAGAGCTTTGTATGTGGGAAATGCCTTATACTATTTAAATGAATGAATAAAAAGGTTTGTGGGCAATAAGTTACTCTTTAAACTCAAGTAACCTGAGGCAAGAGAAGAAATGGATTTTCCATTTTCATCTATCAGATGGGCAAAGACCAGAAAGTTTAATAATCCACTGTGTTGGAGAGGGTGAGGGAAAATAAACAATCTCCTACGTTGCTGGTAGGCATGTACTTTGTTAAAAATAATCTGTGGAAGGCAATTTAGGAGTGTCTATTAAAAATACATGTGCACATGGCCTTTGACCCAGCAATTCTGTTTCTAGAAATTTATACCATGGATCTACAAACAGTGCAAAATGACATTATGTCCCAGAGTATTCATTGTCACATCATTTGCAATAGCACAAATTGAGAAATATTCTGATTATCCAACAGAGAACCCATCAAAGAAACGAGCATGCCTCCTAATGAGCTATTTTTAGCCATAAGGAAAGGTGAGGACACTTCTTGTTTACCAATATGGAATGATTTCCAAGACAGTTTCTAGCATTGACAAATGGAAACAACCAAAGCACAAAACATTGAGTGTGTTATGCTATCATTTAAAAAAAGAGAGAGAGACAAAATGTATTTGCTTGTAATGCTTTTATCTGGAAATAGACAATAGAAGCTGATAACATTTTTTGCCTCTGGGAAGGGGAACCAGATGGCTGGGAGAACAAGGTTAGGAAGGAGATGTTGCTTTATATCATTTGTACCTTTTGAATTTTAAACAATGTGAATATTAAATTAAAAGGCACGCACACACACACACACACACACACACTTTGGTTTTTGTTTTAACAAACACCAGGCATCAGCTTCCTTAGACAACAATCTCAGGAGGACAACAGAAGAGGAAGAATTAATGCAGGCTAAAAGGGATAATAATAGGATCGGACTCACAGGATGGCTGTGAGGATAACATGAGAGAATGTGTGCATAACCTGTATACAGGTGGGTTCCCATGTGGTCCTGTCTTAGCTTAGAATCACATTCAAAGACAAAACACAAGTTAACAGAGCAGCTTAATCAAAAGCAATCCAAGGGTTTACTGTAATTTTCTGAAGAAAATTCCAAGAGGGTAGGATCTGCATAAGAAGGAGCTACACTTAAAAAAATTCTCTGCCTTCAATGTGTCCACTCCTCGCTTTCCACACAGAGTGGCTGTACTTGAAAATCTGTCGTATTCCACTCTCAACTGCCAAGTAAAACTTCTCAGACTCACTCTGCCGTGCTTTCTTGGAGCTATTCTTTTTTGTTTCAGCCAGGAGTTCTCTTTATTTCAAATATAAATCTTCTTGCCTCTCAGGCTTATGGTATTTTCCCCCAATCTGTGGAATTAAGGGCCCATGAGCTGAGGATATGGGGAAATGCCAAGTAAACCAAATCAGAATTTTACTAGTGGAAGTGAGGGTGGAGAGGCCTGGGAAGGGGATGGAAAACAGCCTTTAAAAATATTCTTATATTAATAATTTTTAGTCCTCCATTACACATGTAAGGAATTTATAACATTGCCTGGCATATTATAAGCACTCAGTAAATTTTGGCTATTAATATTATTCATAATAACCACTTTTCCACAACCTGATAATACTAACATTAACATTTACGGAGGGTCTGCTATGTGTCACGCACTGTTCTGGCGTTTTACACGTATTAACTCTTATAAGCGTTACAACAACACCGTAAGCATAGATTTTTTACTACCCCTCATTTTACAGATGAGGAAACAGACCTAGAGAGGTTTCATAACTTGGAGTGACAGGGTATGAAGGGGGAGTGTCAGGATGTGAATCCAAGCAGTCTGACACTAGTCCCATGTCGGCCGCCACGTTGTACTGCCTCTATGTCAGGTTTTCTGTTCAATGTACTTACCAGGAATCCAGTAATTCGATCCTTCTGTACTGGATGTTCTCCCCAGGGTTCTCTTCTACTAGTTTCCATGGTCTTTCGGTGTCCCAAGTCAGATATGAGCAAATAATAAGGGTGGTGGGCGCCTTCGTGTTCCTGGGAAGACCATTACTGTTGGGTACTGAAGGTTTCTGGTTCTGAGCCAGAGAAGGACCCCTGCCAGTGAATTCTTAATGAACACATTTGATGGTTCTCTTCATTGACTCCCATTACCTATCTATTAAGGAAAATAATTCCGGTGCTAACCAGATCATTCAATGCCCGTAACAAATCAGCTTATTCTGCGGGATGTACTAGAATATTTGTTTCCCAGCTGCTAGTGCAACAGGAATTGTAGTCTTGACATATCCATGTATTTTCATTCCTTGCTATCAGGCTGTCCTGGCATTGAATTTATCAACTTGGGGGAAAGAGGAGACCACCCAGCATAAGGAATCTTGGCTCAGCTTTGGGTTTCATGTTAGAATTGTGATGTGAAAAGCAAGAGAGTCTTCAACCCCATGCTTTGCTGAGAGAGAAAAGTGTTTCCCAAATTCCAAAAGGCTTACATCTGTAAAGCACAAGTACAACTTGGAGGCCCGAGATAGCGTTATTTTGAGCCATGATGGCGAGAAGAAAGACTATAAGGGAAGTTTCTATACCGCTGGAAATAGAAAATCCTTGAGAGCGAGAGAGGTTTTATTTTCTCCCTCAGGTTCAAATCTCTTGGTGAAGGGGAGGATGTATGAGGTGAAGAAGTGGTAGGTAGTAAACACAGCTGCCCAAATAAGCTAAGGGGGAGTCACCTTGGAGGGGACTGGACTCCCACTCTAGGCTCAGAACTTGAAAGGAGATCACATCACACGGTGCTCTAGGCTGAGATGAGGCAGCGCCAGCCAGAAGAAAGGCATGTGATGTGTTAGTCAGAGAAGCCTGGCCGCTCTGGCCCCATGCTGTGCCACGGTGTGCTTCTGGGGACATGTGGATGAAGGTGAGGGATGAATGTCACCATGGTGAAGGGCCAAGTTGTCCTGAACAAGAGGGCTGGAAAGGTGATTGCTGGAGCTGAGGGTCAAAAGGAGGCTATAGCAGATTATGGGGCACTTGTGGGACCAGGGAGGCAGCCTTTGTCAGCAGTGGGGCAGGCCGGTGTCCCTAGGAGCAATGACTATGTGGCACCCACACCAGGAGAACAGACATTGAGTCATGATGGCCTTGGGCACTTAAACAACAATAGCAGTGACAATGGAGGCCCACACCTGACCTCAGGTAGGAGATGCTGCACCCAGGGGAGAGTGTGACCATAAATAAGCCTTCCTTTCACAGCCACGAGGGCACTGTGCTTCCCTCCACACTTGGTGAAAGTGGGTGTGCAAGTCCCTGAGAGATGTGAGACACCCTGCCAAACTGAGCGATTGCTGGAAGACCTTGGTTTCCTCCAACAAGACTGCTTGGAGCCATGAGACACTAAGACCTTCCCCCACCCCTCCTGGCTCCACCATAATAGTTGGATTAGGAATTTCTGTGCAAGGTATAGAAAAATGTAAAGTGTATGTATGCGTGTGTGGGCATATATGTAAATGTTGACCTCAGTGATGCTTGGGGAAAAAACCGTATGTTGTGGGCTGTATTGTGTCCTCCTCCCTGCCCCAATTCATATGTCGAAGTCCTAACCCCAACTACCTCAGAATATGACCTTATTTGGAGATAAGATCTTTAAAGTGGTGATTAAGATAAAATGAAGTCATATGGATGGGCCCTAATCCAATATGACTGGTGTCCTTATAAGAGGAGATTAGGACACAGTGACACACAGACCCATGGAGGACCATGTGAGGACCGAGTGAGAAGGTGGCCATCTGCAAGCCAAGGAGAGAAGCCTCGGGTGAAACCAACCCTGTCCAACCTTGACCTTGGATGGCTGGGATAAGGGTGGGGGAAGGACCAATAGCAGCTCCCACCCAGACCCCAAATTGAAAGATTTGTTGTGGCTAGACACACTTCCTCTGGCTCTGGGGTAAGTGATTTACTCCAAAATATCTTCATAAACAACCTTGCCTTCATCTCTTCCTTAGATGCCAGTTGCTGTGGTCTCTTGGACTATGACAGACAGTATGAGACTCAAAACACAATGTGATTTATGATATCCATAAATCATGGAGCTAAACGTTATGATTAAATCTCATATTTGCAACTAAACAGTCAAAAAGGGTGGGAATCACTTGTAATGTAGGATTGTGGTTCCTGGGTGAAAATGCGTGATTTTGCACAACCGGAGGCCAGTGGGAATGGATTATTAAAATTGAACACTGTGCCCATATATGACCCAGCAGTGCCCGTGGGGGCTCTGTGTCCCTGGGCCTGCAGAGAGGGTACATGATGAGGCACAGAGAATGTTCCAGTAACCGTAGCACTTTTCTCCACAGTCTCCACTTTGGGTTGGGAACCCTACAGGTGAAGTAAGTCTTTGGGTTGGACCGTGAATGTGGAATTGGATGAGTTATTTACCCAGACAGATCATTCTTACTTTGTTCCAGAAGAAGTAACACCTCAAGACACCATTAATTAAAACTTCATCTGTTTTGCCATGATCCCTCTCTTCTTCTCTTTCTTCCCCATCCCTGTCGCATCAGTGTTTAGTTAAAATATGCTGCAGTAGTGATGCTGCCACTAATTAATTTCTCTTCACATCGACAGAGACCTCTGGCTAGCGGGGTACATTAAAAATAAAGAAGACCTGAAACAGAAGCATTCCATCTCTTCCTGATGCACGGGGGTTCCCTTTCGCCGCATATTCTTTTCACTTCCTCACTAGAAGATGGGGGGCTGACAGATTTGTAAAACTACATCTTTTTTTTTAATGTTTATTTATTTTTGAGAGACAAAGACAGAGCATGAGAGGGGAGGGGAAGAGAGAGAGAGTGAGACACAAAATTAGAAGCAGCCTCCAGGCTCCAAGTTGTCAGCATGGAGCCCGATGCGGGGCTCGAACCCACGAACCGTGAGATCATGACCTGAACTGAAGTCAGAAGCTTAACCGACTGAGCCACCCAGGTGCCTCTGTCAAACGACATCTTTTTTTTTTTCTTTGAATAGATACAGCAGTATCGCTTCTCAGACTTTTGGTTAAGATCAAGTGTGAATAGACACAGCATATGATTTTTTTTTTTTTGATAATGGAATCTCAATTTGGTTCCTGAGGGCCATACTGTATTCTGCTCCCATTTTTTAATCTGTGTGAGCGGCCACTTGAGCATAAAGACATTGCATATGGTGTTTCATGAGACTGGGGCCAGGATCACACGCACAACTTACTTTTTCCCCTCAAGGGTTCAGGCCAATTGAATGAGTCTTTTTTTCTTTCTTTCTTTTTTTTTTTTTCAAGTTTATTTATTTATTTTGAGAGAGAGACAGCACAAGCAGGGGAGGGGCAGAGAGAGAGAGAGAGAGAGAGAGAGAGAGAGAGAGAGAGAATCCCAAGCAGGCTCCACACTGTCAGTATGGAGCCCAAAGTGGAGCTCTAACTCACCAACTGTGAGATCATGACCTGAGCTAAAATCACAAGTCAAACAACTTAACCAACTGAGCCACCCAGGCGCCCCACTGGTCACGTCTTTATCAAGCAGTGCTGAGCTGTGCTAGTACTGAGCTGGACAGGCTGGAGTGCAGAAACAGGAGCCCAGAGGAGTCCAGGGGGTCCCTGCCTTCCTAGGGACATACCCCAGACCCTGCAAAGTAGTATTTGAAACAAGATGTCAAACGATTTGGAGTCAGTTGTCTGGTGTAGACTATGTGAACAGTAAGGATTTAGAGAAGGGAAGGACCCCTGGAGCCCAAGTTAGCCAGAAAGACTTAAGAATATCAACCGTGAACGTGGCAGCCAAGAGATAAAATCCATTCACTTGGGTTCATTTGTGAGAGTGAATATTCTGAGCTCTCTTTTCCCTGAAGTCGGAACTATTTGGTAAGGTTCCCTTTCCCTTAGGGAATGGCATCAAGGGAATTGGGCATATCTTTTGGCTAAAGGGCAGCAAGATGTGTAGGGTGCCTACACCTCTCCTGTGTAGGGTGCCAGAATTTAATTACTAGTTCTGAGGGAAACATCGTGATGTTTGCATCTAATAAGCACCTCCCCGCTCCCCCCTCCCCATCTCCAGATGCAATTATCTTTAAATGGACACTATTGGTTACTTCTCATTTAGCTTTCATGGGGAGAAGAGTAATAATATTCCCATTTTACAGATGGAGCTGAGACTTAGAAGGAGTTTGCTGAACTAGGAAGAAGAAAAATTGGTTTTCCAAAGGCGAGAAAACCCAGGACAGCGTGAGTAATCCTGAAACATAAAACTGGTTTTCCTCTTTTTGTAGACATTAAGATGTTCTTTGTAGACAACTTAGAAAATGCAAACATGTTTACAGAAGAAAATAAGGACCATCCATAGTTTCACAACCCAGAAACCTCTATCATCAGAGTGGATTTCACTCATTTACACATACAAATAGGAAAGTATCATAAATACTCCTCTAAAATTGCCTTGTGTTAAGTATACAACTTTGAATTTCACTTTTTTTTTTTTAACATACTGTAGTACCGTACGTATAATGGTAGAAACTTCTGGCACTGCTCCCCGCCCCCAACCTAGTAGGATTGCCTTTTTTTTTCACCCTTGTCTAGGTAGGTGGAGCTATGGGACTAATTCTGGCCAATGGGTTGTCATCAAAAGTGAGATGTGTCCTTTCTGGGCTGAAAATAGAACGCCTATGCCGGATGGATCTTGTCCTTTCTTTCATTGCTGAGAGGGTGGTCACAGGTTCATCTGAGAGTTTGGAGCTCTGGGTGATTGTTTGGAGGGACCCTCCCCGTCCCCTCCTGCTTAATCTCATTTGGATGCGGAGTGTGAACAAGAAAGGCATTTTTGTTGTGCTGAACTACTGAGATTTTAAGGCTGTGACTGCAGGATAACCTACCTGGTCTCAATTAATACACTATTTTCTTATGTCAGGAATTCTCCTGAAAACTTGATATCCAGCGGCGACAATAATTTGTCATTAAATGCATATTCCAAATGTTATTTAGTCATCCCCCTATTGTTAGGCATTTATTTATTTCACACTTTTTTTTTTTAATCCTACAGCTGTGAAAACTCTCAAGTGCTTGCTTAGCTGATGTATTCTCAGGAGAAACTTTTAGAAATGTTGTAGTTAGGTTGGAAAAATACGAATGTTTTCAAGGCTCTGGATACAAATTGGCAAATTCTCTCCAGAGACGGTTTTTGCGTTTACACTTCCTTGGACAGCACAGGAGAAGAGTGTCTCCATTTCAATGCACTGTTGCCAAAACCATGTCTTAGAAGTTTAAATTTTTTTTTTTTTTGCAATTTTAAAGAAAAAGTCATTCCCATTTATTTGAATAACAATGAGTTTGAGCTCGCTTTAAATGCTTTTTTGCCTATTTGTATGTTTGTAAATGCTGTGAAGTGTGGCCAGACCTCCTGGGGTTCTTTTGTCTTTTTCTTATTGATTTGTAACTACTCTCACATCCTAACTTTAAGATTCTTGTTGATTTAAATATTTTGATATTTTATGTAGTTTCCGGGAGAAAAAACGAGACAGATTTGTACGGGATCGATGTTCCCTAAGGAGAGTTAATTACAGCCTTCGGGATGAAGGAAGGAAGAAGGAAAGTGTGTGAGACGTGCCTGTCCATCAGAGACGCTCTCTGAAAAGCCATCCTGGGTGGGGGAGGAAGGGAGGGAACTCCTTAGTGCTTCTCTGGGGACGGGGACAGGTCCTGGTGTTCCCATGCACAGATCCCACTCAGCCTGATAGGAGCTGTAGCATTTGAGAAAGGTGTAGGTTTCCATAGGCAAGGCTCACACACCTTAGTGGGGGAACATCGGCTTGCAGGGCACACTCCTAAATCAAGTCTCCACCGGTGAAGAGCTTTCACTGAGTACAGGAGCCAGAGGAGCACAGGAGTTGACTGTCCCGGGCCCTGGGACAGAAAAGAAAAGCACATCAGGAGGATGGGTGATGTGGGGCGCATGCGCAAAGGAGGAGGCCCCTGCTTCTACCTTCCTTGGGGAAGGTGTGAGCCAATGAGAGTGCTGGGGTGATGGCATTTGGCTCAGTCATGAAAGTGGGGTAGAAATCCGCTATTCTGAGACATGCATATACTAAGTTATTAAAAAATGATTCACTGTTTATCTGAAATTCAAATTTAACTGTGCATCCTGTGTTTGCTACCAGGCTCGAGGCGGATGGGGGTGAGGGCTCCGGGGGAGTTCCCATCGCTTTGGCTTCTTGCTGGATGGGAAGGGCATGGTTGGAGGAAAGCTGGAATGGACTTCTGGGGTGTGGGGCCCAGAATGCGGACCCCAGTTGCCAGGGCAGGGCAGCCGTGTAACGAGGATCACATTAGACAAGAAATATAGAGTGGCTTGGTAAAGGGTGAAGTGACTTCCTAAGTGATTATTTATGATTGCGAATCTCTCCTGGGGGTGGTGAATGGTAAGTTTACCTTCAGACCTAAAAAAGCCCCAATCAATTGGCCCATGGGCTACATCGAAAAGTGTTCAATAATATTTTTTTCATTCCTTTTTGTTTTGTTTTTTAATTAATTTATTGAGAGAGAGAGAGAGAGAGAGAGAGAGAGAGAGAGTGGGGGGAGGGGAAGAGAGAGAGGGAGAAAGAGTCATAAGCAGTCTCTGCACTGTCAGTGCGGAGCCCCACGTGGGGCTTGAACTCAGGAACCACTTGGACCCACGTCAGACGCTTAACTGACTGAGCCACCCAGGGACCCTGATTTTTTTTTCGTTCTTAAATAGATATTTGGATACACGGTGTATAGACACCTTTCGGAATTCTTTCCACTTTTGTTAACTTGATTTTTTTGTTTGTTTGTTTGGTCATACGCTGCATGACCTATTAGCTTACTTGGAAACTTGGGCTTCAGATTCCCTACTTCCATTGTCTGCATTCAATTGTTGTATAATAAAGGAAGGAACAGGTTTCTGTGTAGCATCCTATATTCAAATTCAAGATCCCCTGAAGGGCCTCTCCGGCTTTTGTTTTATGGGACTCCACATGCTTCATCTTTCTCAGATTGTTGCATGGCTGTCTGTAGAGTCAGCAGTATTTGTTCCAGAAGGGCAGGGACCTTGCTTTGTTCTGCCTTCCCTCAGCATTCAGCTCTGAGGTCCGTGAGTTGCTGGTGTTTGTCATTCAACAAATACTTGATTGATTAAGCAGATCACCGAAGGAGCTGGGTTCTTTGCTTGGCACCCCTCCTTCTGTTATCAGGCAGACACTGTAGGCAGAATTTGTGTAGTGGATGTCTGAATTTTCCAGTGTGCCAGGTAAGTCCTCCCCCACCATCATGTATTCACCTAATTCTTGAGCATGTTCTAGGTACCAAGCACTGGACTAGGCCCTGGGATACAACGATAAACAGATAGTCCCCACCTTCAAGGAGCTTGTAGTCAACTGGGGAGATGGAAATTGAGTAATTAAGTTACAGAGAAATCATGCCATCGTGGAGGAATGGACTGCCTAAAACACATGAGCCTCTCAGGCAGACTAATCATTTGACATTCTTCAAAATGATATTCCTTTAATGTATGTTCAACATATGATCAGTGTGGGGTTGCCTGGGTGGCTCAGTTGGTTAAGCGTCCGACTCTTGATTTTGACTCAGGTCATGATCTCATGGTTCGTGAATTTGAGCCCCGTATCAGTCTCTGTGCTGACGGTGTGAAGCCCGCTTGGGATTCTCTCTCCCTCTCTCTCTGTCCCTCCTGTGTTCTCTCTCTCTCAAAAGAAATAAACTTCAAAAAACAACAACATGTAATCAGTGTGGATGTAGAGAAAAGAATTGTCTAGTAATAAAAACTACCTTTTTCTTTTTGTTTCAAATAAGAGATTTATGACAGACCCTGAATGTATCAGAACAGTTTCCCCTTTTTGGAATGACAATTTTTGAAACCAGGCAACTCTTGGGAAGGCCTACATAAGTGTTTAAGATATTTATAAAGCAATATGACCTACCTCTCTGGGTAAATATTGTCTTACCATGCAACACTTGGTTTCAGCGTTTTTTTTTTGCAAGTTCCAACTTTTGACTTAAGGCAAATGTCTCAGAAATGGCCCGTGTTTGTTTCAAGGGGCTTCTCACGTCCAGGGCAAAACCGCTTATGAATGATTGGCTAGTGAAGATGTAGAATGGTTCCACTTTGGATCACTATTTACTTCAATATTCATCCTTAATTTGTATTTCACCTGTTACCTAAAGACCCGTGGAAATTTGAGTTAACTGGCATCGTCCACCAAGGTCATTCCAGTGATATTCTAACATCCGTGATTGTTGGTGGCATGGGCAGATATCCAGTGGCTTTGATCTTCAGTCTGACTCTAGCAGTAGAAGCCCCAAAGTCAGTCCAAGGGGAGACAGGGAAGATTCCTCCAGTGAGGGGAGAACTATTGCGACCCCAGTCTATAAGCGAAATTAAAATTTTATTCTGGCTTGGGGAATCACACGTGAAAAGACGAGGAGACAGGGAAGATGTTTCCAGATCATCAGGTGGTTAGAGCAGTTGGGAGACGAGGATGAGGTGAACAGAATACAGCAGGCGAAAGATCGTAATTTTCACTCTTCAGTCTCGGCCTCACAAAATGAGCTAATAATTTTTTTTTCATACACACAAAACTTTTCCTCCAATATTTCATTATGAAAATTTAAAAATATATAGAAAAATTTAAAGACTAGTACAGTGAATACCAATCTACTCACCACCTAATTTTATTTTAATTTTAAAAGATTTTATTTTTAAATAATCTGCACCACCAATGTGGAGCTCGAACTCACAATCCTGAGATCAAGAGTTGCTCACTGTACTGACTGAGCCAGCCAGGTGGCCCAAACCTACCACCTAATTTTAAAATAGCCTCTTACTGAGGCGCTTGGGTGGCTCAGTTGGTTAAGCGTGCGACTTTGGCTCAAGTCATGATCTCAGGGCTTGTGGGTTCAAGCCCCGCGTCGGGCTCCGTGCTGACAGCTAGCTCAGAGCCTGGAGCCTGCTTCAGATTCTGTGTCTTCCCCTCTCTCTCTCTGTCAGTCCCCTGCTCATGCTGTCTCTTTCTCTCTCAAAAATAAATAAAACATTAAAAAAATTAAAAAAAATAAATAAAATAGTCTTTTGCTGTATTTGCTTCAGCACTTGTAAAATGTGGCATTTTGGAGGTCAAAAAAATTTTCATGATAATGCTAAAATGTTCTTTCTTTCTTTCTTTCTTTCTTTCTTTCTTTCTTTCTTTCTGTGTTGATATTTGTACTGCTGGGGCACAAATTAGAGTAGGCAAAACTCTCATTTGAGAGTTTTGAACCAGGGACTGGCACTGCTATATCAGTAGTCACTGTATTCTTTACTGTCACTCACTCATAGTATAGAGAATGCCCCCTTCAATTAGGAGTGTCCTTGAAGCATTACATGTGACTAATTTTATTACATCTTAATTCTTGAGTATCTCTCTTTTTAGCATTTTGGGTGAGGTATTGAGAAGCATGCATAAAACATTGCTTCTCTACATTGAAATATGGGGATCATCTTTTTTTAATGTTTATTTATTTTGAGAAAGAAAGTGGGAGAGGCAGAGAGAAAGAGAGAGAGGGAGGGGGAGAGAGAGAGAGAGAGAGAGAGAGAGAGAAAGAGAGAGAGAATCCCATGCACAGAAGACATGGAGCCAGACTTGGGACTCTATCCCACTAATCATGAGATAATGATCTGAGTCAAAATCAAGAGTTGGATGCTTAACCAACTGAGCTACTTGGGCAGCCCAAAATATGATGATCATCTTGAGGAAAAGTACTTGTGTGATTATTTGAGTTGCCAGCTCAACTAGCAGGCTTTTTCATAGAACATCAATGTTTACTTGCAAGACTGACTATACTAGTTTCCCAGAGCTGCCTTAACAAATGATCTCAGTGTTGGTGGCTTAACACAGCAGATATTTATTCTTTCATAGTTCTGGAGGCTGGGGGCCCAAAATCAAGGTGCTAGCAGGCCTTCACTCTTTCTGGAGGTTCTGGAGGAGAACCTGTTCCTTGTCTCTTCTAGCTTCTGGCGGCAATGGGTGTGCCCTGGCATTCCTTGGCTTTTGGCAGCATCACACCAATTTCTGCTTTATCTTTACATCACTGCCTTTCCTTTGTGTCTCTGTGTCTTTTCTTCTTCCTCTCTCTTGTAAGGGATTTGTCCCTGGATAATCCAGGATAAATCCCTCTTCCCAAGCTCCTTAACTTAATTACTTCTTTCATCACACAAAGTAACATTTACAGGTTGCAGAGATTGGGAAGTGTATATATTTTTGGTGCAGGGAAGGCATTTCCCCCCCTGCCTACCACAATGACTGACAGATAAACTATGGTTATTCAGATTTGGGTATTTGCCAAATATTTTCTTGGAAATGAACAAAGAGAGCATATTGCTTTAAGGAAAGCAACGGATATTTTTGCTATTTGTTAGAGAATTGGAGCTTTCAAATAAAATAGAATTCTGGAAAACTCATATCTATTCACCACCATAAGCTTTACATTTTCTCAATACTTAAAGCCAAGTTCTTTTTTAAATGAGATTGTATATTATATATATATATATTTAAAATTATTTATTAATTTAAAATTTTTTTAATGTTTATTTATTTTGGAGAGAGAGAGAGAAACAGAGCATGAGTGGGGGAGGAGCAGAGAGAGAGGGAGACACAGAATCTGAAGCAGGCTCCAGGCTCTGAGCTGTCAACACAGATCCTGATGCAGGGCTCGAACCCATGAACCATGAGATCATGACTTGAGCCTAAGTCGGACGCTTAACTGACTGAGCCATATACATATATATATATATATTCTTTATGAAATGTGCCAACATTTGGAAGTTCTGCACAGCCCCATGAACCAATATTTTCCAAATGGTCAGTGCTTTCTACTATAAAATTATGAGTAGATAAGAGATCCGTTCAAAGATAGATCAGTGAATTTTAATATAACAGAGTATGAAAAATGTACTGATACATTTTCAGATTCCACATCGCAACTTTCAGGAAACTACCCCTTTTCCAGTTTTGGACAGTTTGAAAAAGGAATGTCAACAATGATCCGAAAAGACTATTACAGTTCATCTCCCTTAATGCAGTGTTCTCTCGGTGAGGCTGGACTTTCTTCATGTGCTTCGGCCATAAAAGACTGAATGCAGAAGCAGAATCCAGCTGTCTTCCAGTCAGCCAGGCAGTGAAGAGATTTGAAAAAATGTAAAGCATTGCCACTATTCCTTTTTAAAAAGTTTTTTTAATGTTTATTTATTTTTGAGAGAGAGAGAGAGAGACAGAGCGTGAGTGAGGAAGGGGCTGAGAGAGACAGAGAGAGGGAGACACAGAATCAGAAGCAGGGTCCAGGCTCTGAACTGTCAGAACAGAGCCCAATGCGGGGCTTGAAGTCATGAACTGTGAGATCATGACCTGAGCTGAAGTTGGATGCTTAACCGACTGAGCCACCCAGGTGCCTCAGGCATTGCCACTATTCTTATTCTTATTCTTATTCTTATTCTTATTCTTATTCTTATTCTTATTCTTATTCTTATTCATTTTGAAAACTAAGAGTTGTTTTTCATAAAATATGTTTTTTATGACAACATATAATGGTTTTTCAGAAATGATTACTAAATATTTAAAAGTGTTCTTGATATAATTAATATGATGGTAACTTAATAGATATAACCCTCCAGATAAAAACTCTCTGGAGTCCTTAATTTTTAAGTGTATAAAAGCATCCTGAAACCAGGATGTTTGAGAATTGCTGTTCCAGGCGTTCGGACAGAGCAGTAGAGGTAGAGGGTATGGGACCTGGTGGGCCCTGGGGAGTAGGGAGGGAATTCCAAACTTGCTAAAGGGAAGGAACAAGGGACGGAGGGCAGAAAGCGTGTACATATCCTGTCTGGGGAGGGTCAAAGAGGCCAGGTTAGCAGGAGCAGAGCATTACGGTGGAGATGCGATGGGAAACCCAAGCTGCAGGGCGGTGTGAGCCCAGGCCGTGAAGGACTGTGAGTCTGTCATGCAGGATTCATCTGGAAGCAGTGGGAAAGCATCGATGGTTCTGCAAGTGGGTGTGCCCTGCTGCTTGGTGCTGCTCGGGATGGGGAGCTGAGGCGGTGTCTGTCTTCAGGCTGTTGTCTGGACTCAGGCAGGAGGCAATGAGGACCACGCCCAAGTCAGCGGAGGAGAATGGTGGAAATATAAAAGATTGACTACACCGGGCAGACATTTGACAGAAAAAACCCAACTCTCCATGATATACAATGATCAAATGAGTGAAAGCGATGAGACAAAGATAAAGTCATTGTTACATCCTACATAAAAGTGATAATATGACATCTGAAGCTGTCTTTTCAACTGTCAGTTGAAAAGATTTCCATTCGTTCCCCACCCTTCTGTCTCCTTTAATTTTACAGACTAATTTTGTTAAATGCACGTTGATTTGCAAAAGCCTTGGATAGGAGCAGAGTCCTACTCTTTGGAACAATCAGCAAAGGTTTATCCTTGATCGCTAAGTGGCATTTACACCAGCATTTAAAACTTATGCTCTGCTCTAGAGGGATGGAAGAGTCAGGTCTGTTTACTGAAGGAGGAAGGAGTTTCTTAGAAAAGAATGCACACCGAAGGGAAAAAAATAGGGTCCTAATGCTTTCAGAAAAGGGGAGGCCATGTGCTTGGTCTGGAGATATAACTGAGGATCATGTACTATCCTATCATTCTCTAATTTTCCAACAATGACTTGTGCCAAAGACGTCTTGGTGACCAACCACCTCCTAGTTATATTCCCTCTGATAGATGACTTTCCTTGAAACTCTGTTTTCTTTTGGCTCCTATGATATCACTTTCTCTTGGTCCTCTTGTTACCCCAGAACTTTTTTTTTCGAGAGAGAGAGGATACAAGGGAGCGAGGGGCCGAGAGAGAGAGGGAGACACAGAATCAGAAGCAGGCTTCAGGCTCTGAGCTGTCAGCACAGAGCCTGACGCGGAGCTCCAACCCACGAACCGTGAGATCATGACCTGAGCTGAGGTTAGATGCTTACCCGACTGAGCCACGTAGGCGCCCCAATAAATTTGATTTTAGAAAAAAGCATTTGTAAGTGCCAATTGGTTGGAGCTCTTCTGGAAGGCAGTCTGCTACCTTTTAGTTGAAATAAGTATGTGTATACATCATGACTCAGTAACCACTCTCCTGGTTATATAGGTTAGGAAGAAAAATGTCATCTGGGTTAGTAAGAGAATGTAAATGAGGATGTCCGTTCTAGTATTATTTGCAGTAGGGAGAGCGAGAGGCAATCTAGGTATCCTTCATTGGGGAAGGTTACAGAAATGCGGCAAGAGCATACCGGGGAGACCCAGAAGTAGCTGGAAGCGAATATGTAAACACAGTCGCGTACATCAACCTTGAAAATGTTTGTTGTTCTGTAGAATGAGGTAAGAAACAGAACGGTATCTGTTATTCAATGTCATTTGTGTAAATTAAAAATATGTGCACAGAGCCCCAGAAAATATTCCACATCTTGAACAGGGCGGTGGTTACATGGGTGTCTACATGGGTATAAATTCAACAAGTTGTATCTCAAAAAGACAAAACCATTCACACAAAATGAGACGCATTGTACATGAACACTTAGAAAAATGTAAGGCTACACATCAAACGCTTGAAAAATTGCCCGTGGTGGGGGGGTGAGGATAAAAGGGAATGTATGAAATAATGAATTTTAGAAAATCAGACACAAATGGGACTTGGCATGAGCCAATGATGATAATGTGCCTTGAATTGATGAGGTCCATCCATATGTTTCATCTACTTATCTATCAGTCTATCTACAGAGTTATCTACAGTCATGACATCACCTACGGTTCCTCAAATATTATTCATGGCCTACTGTCTTCCTAGACTCCAGTTCAACATTTCCAGTTGCCTTCTGGGTACCTCTGTCTGGATGCTTTTGTTTTTGTATCTTGCATACTACAAAACCCCTTTAGTTTCCTTCAGAGATGGTCCGTTCCAGCATCTTGAAATCCTAATGGCTAACGGAATCCCTAGACCTCTCCAAATATTTTAGATTGGAGCAGGGTTTGGGGTGAATAGCATTGGCATTGCCTGGAGGCTTATTAGAAATGCAGAGTCTCAGGCCCCATCCCAGACTCACTGATTTTAGACTTTGATTTTAACAAGATCCCAAGGGATATGTTTGCATGTTTCTTGTTTATTTTGTTAGCCTTGCTCAGACGATTGGGTAGACATTAAGGGGGCCCCTTCCAGGAGTACCCAAGTGGGATTAAAGACACGCTCCATTCGTGTTTTGTGTGCCAGGGTCTGTTAGATAAAGAGTAAGGCATCCAGAGTTCTGGCCTCTTCTTGGAAGAGTGACCTTGAAGGGGCCACTCCTCATTATGCATTTCAATCGCACTCTCTATTAACAAAGCACTTCACCCTCAATTTATTAGCGATTTTCTCTCAAACTCTCTGCATCATCTTTCCAAGCACTAAATCGTGGCAGATTTTCTTTGTAACCCATAAGTGGTTGTACATTGTAAACAAATGGGTTGAAAGGGGACAGCGGAAACGTGTTTCAATTTTCCTTCCTCCATCCTGCGTGCATCACTTAAGGAGAAACAAAGTGCTCATGGGCTGGTTTGTGTATCTAGAATATAATTCTAAACAGAGGAGAACTTTATGTTACAAGATATAAACCATTCATTTAATAACTCTGGAGTGGTTTGATGAGATGGCCTGTCAGTCCAGTGAAACTGGTCAAACCGAAGGCCAAGGTCAACAGAATTCAGCGAATGCCTTCCACACTCTGACTGCATGCATATCCGTATTGAGTTACCATGTTCACAAAGAGATGAAGTATATTTTGCATTTGTTTCTGAGCCGCCTCAATTTGCGTTGGACATAAAATAAAACAATGAATATGCAGTCTGATGTCTCCTGAATAAATTGATTCTTAAAACAAGTTATTCCTTGCTCAGAGGAAGAGCAAAGGGCAACTCTAAAATGCCTTCAACATCTATCTACACACACTTGTCTCCAGAAATCTCTTGGCGCTCTACCTCAGCCTATCTTGCTTTTCTTCAGTTCTTTGCCTGATACCTTTGGTTCATGGTCAGACTTCCCCTTCATTCTAGGAGCTTCCTTTTTCATAGACACAGGCTTCAGTTCCCTATTGCTTTATATCTGTGGTCTACAGGCTAGCACCACTTATGCCCAAACAACAAACCAGACTCCCCTACTCTCCCCAGCCCCAGAATAATAGCCCAGGTGGGCACCACAACCAGTTTGGACTCTACCTCCCTCGGAGCAAGGTTGGATGCCCACCACCTCTTTCATGCAAGTCATTGTCCTACTTCTTAGATTCACCCAAGATAAGAAGCTGAATACACAGGCCTATGATTTCATGGCCAACACGTCCATTTCTGGGATGGTGATGCTCTGAAAATCAATGTTTTGAGTATCTTTGACTCCCAGAGTAAAAGAGATTTTGAGACACCACAAAGAAGCAGCAATGAGGGCAGGGCCAGCCCTCCATGGGGGAAAGCAATTATTTTAAGAAAACCTATTTGAGGCCAACGTTGTCATTATCCTCTTAATGGTGCTGCTCCAACAATCCAGTTAACAAGTAGACATTAAAAAAAAATTAAAAAATGCTGTTTTTGCCAATACAATTAAGGCATTTTGGAGAGGCAGATGCTGTTAGTTCAGCTTGTAAAGCCTTTTTCTCGCCATTTTAGAAAAGAACATTTTTGCAAGTGTGGTATAGTGCAGCAAGTAAGTCCAATATAGGCATGCACAGCCAAATGACTGTACTTTACCAGGTCTACCAGGAAACACACACACACACACACACACACACAAACACACACACACACACACACACACACACTGCAAAACAGAGCTTCCTCTAAGATCCAAACAAATCTGTTTCACATCAGTAGAGAATAAGTGGAAAATTACCGTGCTTTCCAAATAATAAGAGAAGAGATAACTTTTGGGAGGCTAACAGGAAGTTTTTCCGCATGTAATAAATCAGTTGCCGTGTAAGCGGATTACCTCATCCTTCCCTTTCTCTGCACAGGGTAACTACATTGGCCCAACGTTAGGGGGTTCAAAGGGGCTTTGAGTTTAGCTAAATAAAGAAACTTGAGGAAGGAGCTAGAGAAGCAGGAGCAGAAAATAGATAAAGGTTCAAAGGTTTAGCCCTTGTCCAATCCATTTTGGATTACTCGAAATCCAAAATGAACCCCCAGAATGTGATTCCTGAAGACAGTGAGTTCTGAAGGCACTGGGTTCCTTCCGAAGCTTTGCTGTGTATCTAGTGTAGACAGGCCAGAAACCCCAGCAATGGCTTCCCTCTAGCAATAGGCAAATGTTCCCATTTAACATTAAGTAGGGCAGATATGAGCAAAAATAGAGAGGCGATAGGCAATTGCAGAAGTACACTGCCCCCACATTTTGGACCAGCAGATCAATTCCAATTTGGGGGCACATTTGGAGATGGGCTCTGTTTTACCCAGATAAAGATGACTGCATTGCTGTGAGACACATGAAGGGTGCCCATGTGATCAGGGGTTACACCTGTGAGGTGGTTTCCCGACTAGAATTTCATACAGTTGTGTTGAAAAACCAAACCTTTCTCCTTACGGCAAACCGTAACATAAAGGACCTGGGTGGTTCCTTACCAACCACTCTGTGCGTGACCTTGAGTGACTCACTCTCTTTTGGCCTTGGATTCTTCAGCCATAAGATGAGGGGCTATAGTAAATGATCTCTGACACATTCAAGCTTCTATGTTCCATAAGACTATGAGTGCGGTCCATGGTCCACATGCTCATGGAAGTTTCCATCAAACCAGGGAGACGATGCGTGCACACGCTAAAACCTGTCACTGCAAGCCCATGTATATTAGGCGCCAGCTGAGTACTGCAGGCACTCATCTGGGTATGGCCAAGCTGCTCTGCTCACGAGGCAAATCCTCCCATGACCCTCATCCTCCTCTAAATGTGTATACCTTACCTTGCTCCCGTCTCTCATGGCCACATTTCTAGAACGATTAGTCTTTATGACCTCATCTTTCATTCAATTCTCAGGACACTGAAATTTGACTTCCATGTCCCCAGCTCCACAACAATTATTTTCTGTCAAGGTCACCATCAACATCCAAGTTGCCAAATCCTATAGACTCTAAGCTCCTTATCGTTCTTCACGTCTCAGCATTTTACAGCATGGGCATGTCCATCTTGAAACTGTCTCTGTCCCCTTGTTCTCAAGGTCCCATTCTCCCTGCTTCTCCTCTTTGCTGGGCTTCTTCTGTTTCTTTTATGGGCATCACTCCACTGCCTGCTCTATAAATCCGTGTTGCTTCAGGCTCTGTTCTTGGGTCCAGCTGCATGCCCACCTGTCTAGACCAAAGCTAGCAGTGCCACACAAATGCTGCAGATTCTCCAATCTGTCTCTCTAACTGACACCTCTCTATCCTCCTGTTGACTGGCTAATTTATCTGATGTCTCATAGGATCCTGAAATTATATCCCAAACTCAACTTACAACCCCCCTGCCATGTTTCACCCTCCAAAAGTCAGTTCCTAACTATTGCTCAAGGTAGAGATTTGGGAGTTCCTATGGATTCCTCCATTCCCTCACCTTACCCCCCACCTATAATTTATTGTTGAGAGCTGTCATTTCTACCTTCTGATTTGTCCCCTCCTCTACCCTCCCCCCCCCATCCCCACCCTGGTCCAGCCTCTCATCATCTATCTCTGGAATTTTGGCAGTGGCTTCCTGACTGTCTGTCTGAGCCTCTGAGTCTCTCTCTCCCACATCATCCTCCCCACTGATGCCAGTGGGCTCTTTCTCACCCTCAAATGTGATCAGGTTGAATATTCTTTGTTGTATTGAACTCTAGTCGAGGCAATGTATGCAGATGTGTGTAGGAGTAAGTCTGCAACTTACTGTGAAACCCATTAAAAAAAAAGATGGATTGATGGACGGATCAGGAGACTGATAGATGTGTGGTAAACTAGAGTACTCATTGTCTTTTTTTGTTTTTCATTGTCAATAGTTGTTAAGCAAATACATATATTTTCTTATATATATAAGTTTCTCAAGGGCCAGCCATCATAATGCACTTCTGTAGCCCTCATTGCTCCAAATACAGGAATGGATCAGAGGAACTTCTCTGCCAATATTTTGGCAGAAAGTAATGGAGGATATCATTTCTATTTGGCTTTTTGTCTAAGCTCAAAATGATGACAAGGAATACCACAGAAAAAAATCAAGAGGTATAAGCTGAACATATCTATACCTTCAATTATATATATTAAAAAAAATCATTGATCGAAATATGCTTAAATTTTTAAAAAAATCTTTATTTTTGAGACAGAGAGAGAGTGTGTGAGTAGGGGAGGAACAGAGAGAGAGAGGGAGACACAAAATCCAAAGCAGCCTCCAGGCTCCAAGCTGTCAGCACAGAGCCCGATGCGGGGCTTGAACTCATGAACCATGAGATCATGACCTGAGCCAAAGTTGGACGCTTAACCGACTGAGCCACCCAGGTGCCCCTGAAATATGCTTTTTGAGGCATTAAGAGTTTATCTATCTACCAGAAAGTGGGTCCCCCCCTCTCTGCTTTTTTTCATGTAGGAGATTGAAACAGAAGTAATCTTGAAGCAATTTTCATTTTGGAGAGAGCACAATGACAGATTATTTTGTCAATAGTAAGCTGTTAACATTGAGTTGTGTGGACATTTAAAAGGAATTCACCAGCGCCTCACTAAGAAGCGCTACTTGAGTTTCATGCTTGGGAACTAAGTATGAGACTATTTCCTAATAAGCCCTGATTGCCACCTCAATAAACAAACACCTTTGGATGGTGTTTAACACACCCTTTTATATAAAATCCTGTTCTTTGGAGAAGAGCAATCTGGTGAAGACCAAGGAAAGCCAAGAATTTCTTTTGCAAATAGCACAATGCTACGGATATTTATAATATCTAAAAATAAGAAAGGATTTATTCCACGTTGCACACGTTGGTTGTAATCTGGAACTCTTTTGTCACAAGAAATCGGAACCAAGCATATCCTAGTTCCAAGCATAATTTGGCATTATTTTATTTTATGTGGTTCCAATTTCTTGGAGTGAAATAAGTCCAATTTGCTTTTCATGAATCCAATTCAGAGTAACCTTTCCAACAGAGTTTGGCATCAGGAAGAACGTTGAGGAATGTACGTGGTTAGGGGTGTTGCAAAAGAGGAATTGGTCATTAGTGCTGAATTCGTACTCGTGAGTACTCTGTGGAGTTGCAACTAATTTTTCATCACCATTTGACTTTTGGGTACCTTTTTAATTTTATGAAAACTCCTTCTTCGGGTATCTAAAAAACATAAGCCAAATAGCAAAACCAAAACCAAGATAACTTCTCCCCCATTTTTGGTGACAGCATAAAAGATGTACTGTAGGAACATTTGCAAGAAGTGCTATTAAGCAAGTCTTCTTAGGAGGATATAGACAAAGATGTACTTTTACCAAATGTCAAAATTATGTTGTCAGACTTGATATGCAATGCCACAAAAATGAATTTATTGCATAGATTTCCATGGTAGCAGTTCTCTGAGGGAAGGAGTATATTTGGTTAGGGAAATAGTTTGCAATCAAAGTATTATTGCTTTGGGGACAAGGAGGATGCCATTCAGAATAAGACGGCAGCAAAACACACTGATAAAAAATTTAGTTACTTACCACACCATTAATAGAAAGTTCTGTGTGTTTAAATATCAACCATAGCTTAGGTTCTAAGTATTAGAAACTTTGGCACTAGACTTAGGAAAGTGGCAGGAAGTATTAAAGAGTTTGGTAGGACCAAAGCGAAACTAAGAGTTCATGGATCTTCTGGAAAATTCACTCTATCAATGGTGTCTGAGGAATAATGAACTAGGAACATTGAAGATGACTCCTTTACTCTGGTGAAAACTACCAGTTTTTAACCGTGGGTGTCCTTGGCCAGACTCCCTAAACTAGAGCAACCCAAACCCCACACCACCTTCTGAAAAACGAATCCGTTTACTTTTGTAACCTTGTGCAAACAGCACAGATTTTGGAATGAACAGAGCTGGTAATCCCAGCTCTTCCACTCACTCCCTGGACGATGCTGGACAAACGGCTTTCTCTTTGGAAGCCTCAGTTTTATCATCTGTAGAAGGGGTGTCACAACTCTTTCCTCATAAATGTTACGGAAGGTCTCAGCATATTGTTCATAGGTTCTCAATAAATAAGAGCCATTATGGCTATGCTAATAGCAGGAGATTTGCTTATTCTCTTAGAGGGATGGTGTAGTTTCCTCCAAATGACCTAGCGGGGAGTAAGAGTTTGGGGGGCCGAATTTTTTCATGAAGACCAAAGATGTTTTGATGTTCCCTCCCCAGTCTCTGCAGAGCGGCCTCTTCTAGAAACTCTCTCGGAGGCCCTTTTGTGGGTTGTGCCATTTCTGTCCTGCGTTCCCCACCAGTGATCCTTGTGGGGCTTCATGCTCCAAACTAGGAGAAAGAGTTGTTTTCTACTCGTTAAAATAGTAAAATACTCCTGACCGGGGTGGTGAATAGCAGCCGCCTCAAATCTCCTGAGCGAGTCCCCCCTTTCTTACTCTCCACAACCGCATCCCGTGTGTGATGGCTATAGTCTTACGCATGAACTGGGCCAGGCAATCGTTAATATCTGGTTATTCTATCAGACCTTGTTCTTTGCTGTGAGGTGTTTTGCTGAAGTGGCTAACATTTACTGTCAGTTGACTATAAGTTAAGGAGGTTTCCCTTGATGACGTGGGTGGGCTTCATCAAATCTACTGAAAGCCTTGAGAGTGAAAACAGGTTTTCTGGAGAAGAAATTCTGCCTCATGACGCCAGCATCAATTCCTGCCCAAGTTTCCAACCTGCTGGCCTGTCCTACAGATTTTGAACTGGTCAGCCACTATGTGGCATGAACCACATTCCTTAAACTCTCTCTCTCCCTCTGTCTGTCTCTGGCCAGCTCTCTCTCCTTCTGCCTCTCACTTTGTGTCTCTTTCTCTGTGTCTCTGCCCCTCTTTCTCAATGGGTGTCTCTCTCTCTCTCTATTCATACCTCCCGCAGTGCCTAGTACAATGTATATATAGTGCACACATAGACATATAGGCGTGTATATGCCCACTGGTTCTGTTTCTCTGGAGAACCCTGAGTAATACACTCCCTTGCTGTCTTTACCCAGAGATCTTTCTGTGGTCTGGAAGTGAAAGTGTTAAGATCAGCTCAGCAGGAATCCGGCCGGGGACCTTTCTGTTTTCTGATTGGTCAGTTTCCAGGCTGCCCTGGTTGGTACATCTTTAGAGACCACTCTTGGCTCAATGAGAATGCATTGCCCAGGAAGGTACCCAGAGAGCAGAGCTCTAAAAGGTGGACTTCCTTTCCCCTTAAGCTTTCCTTGGTGGTCTGTCTATCATCCCAGCCCTGGTGTTCTTTACGTCGAGGAGGTTTCAACTTCTTGCAAAAGAAATTGCGCTGCCGATAAACATTAGTTATGGAAAGGTTTTCTTTCAAACCCAGGGGAAGGAACCAGATAATTTCCCCTGGTTCGGGAAAGTCAGAGTAGAATAAAGCTTCTTGAAATATGAGCTTGATAAAAATAATATTGTCAGTATGAAATAAAAATGAGGACTTGGAGAGAGTTTCCTTCAAACTCACTGGATCGTATATGATAAAGGCAAGAGAACTTGGGTCGGGGCAGGGGAGGGATTTGAACATGCTGAATTGAATCAAGCTGAGTTTTTAGCTTGTCGTGCAGCTTTCTCTGGCAGAATGTGGCAAGAGTCACGTGGACAAGGGCTGTTCGTTAATCTCAGGGGTCTGGGTGAACAAAGGAATGTGCTGGGTCCCCAGTTAGAAACATTTCTCTGAGCTTGGGTTAACTTGGTTCTCTTCCACCCCACAAACAAAGAAACATTACCTAATCTGTGTTAATAGAGTCAGTCCCTCTAGAACACGGGACATTTATACAGATAAAATCTGCAGCAACCAGAAGGGCCCACCTCACCAGTTGAGAGAAAAAAGTCAGGCCACATTTCTGATATGTTCAAATCACTGACACTCTGAGAACAGCTTTGTATCAGATGGAAGAACTCCAGTTTAAGTTTCTACGTTTCTTATAGTTTCTGGGTATCCTTGATGAATGCCATCTTGTTCTACAAATTCATCCTGGTGGGGCGCAGCCATTTAAATCTGATATATCAATCAACCTTGCTGGTTCAGTCGTGGTGCTCTGCTGACCCCTCTTCTCCTCTATCACGGAATTTTCCAGGTCACATGGTCACTTGTTTTCCTTGTGCCCCGAGGAGCAGAGAAAGTCCTCCCCTCTGGTGAGGACTCCCTTCTCCACCAAACTTTAGTCAGGCTCCTTTGAACACTCTTCTGATCAGGACTTGGCCTTGGCCTGCTGAGCCCAGATTAGTGAGACTCCCCGCATTGTCGATATCTAATCAAGTTCCTCTTAGTAATTTACCAACCATTGACCCCGTCACTCACTGGCTGGCCATCTAGCCATCTTTGCTGTATCCAGAGTTGGGCTTAGTTCTATATCCTTGTCTCCCTCCTCTGCTGTAGTAGCTCAAAAAAAATCTGCCTTGTCTTTTTTATTTTAGTTATTTTTTAATATGTTTTTTAAAAGTTTATTTATTTTTGAGAGAGTGAGCAAGAGAGAGAGAGAGAGAGAGAGTGTGCGAGCAAGAGGGGGAGGGGCAGAGAGAGAGAGAGGGAGAACGAAGATCTGAAGCCAGCTCCATGCTGACAGCAGAAAGCTTGACATGGGGCTTGAACTCACAAACTGTGAGATGATGATCTGAGCTGAAGTTGGATGCTTAACTGGCTGAGCCACCCAGGCACCCCTTGCCTTGCCTTTTTAAAACGAATGTTGGGTGCAGCTTTCCTCTGATATCTTCCCCAATGCCAAAGCCCACTCATTTCCTCTCTATGGCCCAATATGGTTGATAGTGGGGACATTCGTTTTGTTTTTGTCCCTCTAAAGTTTATTTTATTTATTTTGAGAAACAGCACATGTGCATGCACATGTGAGATGGGGAAGGGCAGAGACAGAGAGAGGAAGAGAGAGAATCCTGAGCAGGCTCTGCACTGTCAGCACAGAGCCTGACTTGGGTCTCCATCCCATGGAACTGTGAGATAGTGACCTGAGCCAAAATAGAGTGGGATGCTTAACCAACTGAATACTCAGGTACCCCGACGTTCATTTCCTTAAGAAGAAAATGCTACCTCTATCCACAAGGCAAGTCTAGCCTCCAGAGTCAACTGGCCATCCCAGTGATGGCCTTTATATCCACAGCTGCTCACAGTCTGGCCTGTCCCCAGAGTCCGAAGGGAGGGACTGTGTGATCTTCCTTCATACCCCTTGTGATGCGTGGCGCACACCACCTTCACACCCTCCCTCCTTCCTCCCACTGCAGGGCCCTGCTCAGGCTCTCACCAGCCCTTGTTTGTCCTATTACAATGGCCTCCAGGCTTGTCATCCTCAAATCTTCCCTCTGTGAAGTCATCTCTCTGAGATGAAGGCCTCCCGACACTCTCCCAGATACTCTTTAATGGCGCCCCATCTCTGACAGAGTTGAGCCTTGGAATTGGCTTGTATGGTCGTTCTCCATTTAACTCCTGTTGGCTTTCACGTTTACACTCAAAGGAACGGTCCTAAACTGTTTGTCTTCTCTCGTACTAATCCTGCCCTGGTCACGTGGCCCGGAATCACTACCAGGAGCCCACCCTTTATTAAGAGTCAAGGAAGCTTCCAAAGGAAATACAAGACCTTCTTTCCCAACCCTGGAGGTTTAAAATGTGTCCATTCTTGTACTTGTGAAATGGCAACTGAGTTAAGAGGAAAGAGGCCTTTTGGCCACTGGGTCTGTGCTTGAAATTTCCAAAACAACCCTAGGGGTGTCTTCCTAGGGGAAGAGAGTACCAGCAGGATGTGGCTTGGAATTGGACCATTCCGTTGAATCCTGATGTCTTTTAAGGACAACCCATTTTCTGTCCTCTTGTCTTTGGTATTACCTGAAGATTCTGCAGGTAAGGAAACAGGAGAGCTGGTTGATTCACGTCCACCTGCTTTCTCTACTTGGTCTCTTCGCAAAGCGGACTTGATGAGAAATCGACTGGTCAACATTTATTTCCAATTTTAGACATTTTGGGCATTAGGGCAAAAGCATTTGGGGGCTAGATGAGACATGGACCATCTGCATGATTTCAGTTTCCTGGCAGGCTTATAGGAGTCTCTATATCCTGGTGTTGGGAAGCTTGGATTTTATGAGAACGGCGCTTTGTCTTTTTATTTCCATTTCTTCTCCTTGTTCATTCCTCTGTCCCGAGCTTACAGTCTCATGCTCCAAGGTCAGCTGGAATGTTTCTGGATGTCTTGCCCATTACCATGACCCTCTCTCCTCCTGAGCTTGTAGCTTTAGGACATGTGCATTGTTTTTCTCCTGATCTTCCCTCTTTTTTTCTGGTTCATCGTCATTACTGGTTAGTTACCATAGTTAGAAAATCACTCTGTGTTTTCCTTTCTTTATCCTATGGATAATTTTATTAAGCTTTCATTTTGCTGTGTGGTGGGGAGAAAGACAAATGAGACAAAATTCTCACTCTTGAATCAAGCAGTAATATAAAAAAAATCAGGAAAATAAAACAATAGAAGTTTGAACGTATGCACAGAGGAGGAAGCAATTCTCTCTGCCTGAGGCATTCAGGGAGCCTTCCCAGAGAAGATAACTTTTAGTCTGTTCTTTGATTCAGGATCATCCTGATGGAGACATGGAGAGGCTAGTGTATCTCCACCCCCAGCCCAAGTCAGATTCTAGAAGCATCCATGCCAAGCAGTTATCAGCACAGTAATTATGGGCACACGCTCCTTCCCTGTTCATACTCTGTCTGACTCTGAGGGTGGCGACAGTAAGATGAAAAAGTGCAAGCACAGTGGCTATTGTTTTAAAAATATTTATTTATTTCTGGGAGAGTGCAAGCTGAGGGAGGGACAGAGAGAGGGGGACAGAGGGCTCTGTGCTGACAGGCTGACAGAAGTGAGGCCGACATGGGGCTTGAACTTAGGAACCTCGAGATCATGACCTGAGCCAAAGGCAGACTCTCAAAGGACTGAGCCACCCAGGTGCCCCACCAGAGAGGGTATTGATGTTCTTTTTCTTGCATGTGATTTTAGGGCAGAACAAAAGTTTCAGCTTCAAGTTTCAATCATGTAGATCCTCAGGGTCTCACGGTCCTGCCTTCTGCCAGGACTCCTGTGTCCTGTCCTGGCCCACGGACATTGGATGGGACCCTTCTCAGGCGTAGGGTCCCCATGTCTGTCTACTTGGTCTGAAGGGGTTGGCCGGGGAAAGTTTCTGAGGAACCATTCCATTCTGCCCCTTTGGCTTATGATCTTCCTACCTAGGAAGACCTATAAAATGCAACCAACGCCTCGTTAATTTTAAATGAATCTCCCCATGTAACCACTCATCTCTGACGGCCACAATTAACCTCCACTCCACACTCCTCTCCTTTTGTATTTGGCTGACTGACTCCTTACCCATCTGCCCTCTCTTAACTGGAACCCTGGAAATGTTGCAGGAGGTTCAGTAAAACTCCGGGGGCGGGGGTGGGGGGAGGACCCTCAAGTTTACAATCCCCTTCTTTTTCTACAGCTCCCCGGACCCCCTCCCCCTTTCATTCTGTACCTACTACTTCCAGACCAGCTAATAATGCTTTAAACATGTTGGGTAATCAGACTTCCTCAGGCGGTGACTTTGACCTTCCAGTTTCCTCCCTTACCTTCCTCCTCTGACCTTCAGACTTATGTCTTCCGCTCCATGATGTGTATGGGTCGTGGGCGATGGAATGGACTTCGCCAACTGTGCGTTTCCCACAGCAGGAAGGAGGAAATTCTGGAGTCGGTCTTTTCTTCACAGCTAACAAACCACTGTTTGCTTGCTGCTGGGTCCCCTGGATTTCTTTGTCTTGCCCGAGTCCTGGGTCCAACTTCCTTTACGTGTATTGAGTGAGGAAAGTCTGGATGTGTCACAAAGAACGGAACCTTCCCTGTGGCCTAAAGGAACTGAAAGCTGTGTTTTTTCCAAACCTACTTTGTCTATCGAGTATTCCCTTGCACTTCACCCTCGGAAGGTTTCAAGGCCTTCTTCTACGTGTCCATTGAGCCCGTGATCCTGGACCCCCGAGGGAAGGTGTCATTGAGCTAATGTCTTTGTCTCTGCCTCCCACACCCTCCTGGGCTTAGCCAGCAGTATAGGTTTCTGATGACTTGGCGCGCGTGATTTATATCTTGGGTGATGGGGGGACCAGCCTAGGACCAGATGAGGTGTGGGGGGACTTATTTGCCCAGGTGGAGAGAGACACAGCCATTATGGTACGTGCAATAAAGAGTCTGGAGAAAAGCAATCATCTGAGTGCAGAAGGCCAGGCTCTTGTGAGCCTGAGCTGTGTCCTGATTCCCTGAGTGGCTTCCTGGTTGTGCAGTGGTGATGAAACCTTGGTTCTTAACCCTCTGCATGCTGGACAGGACTAGTAGAAGGCGGACTGCACCCCGGCACCTGGGGGCAGGAAAAGTTCCTCCTCCACTAAATTATAAACAAATAATCCATGATATATCATATACTCAGTTGGTCTTTTCAAACTAGCTCAGGATTTCTCTGCCTCTGTTGTCTGCTTTCCTTCGGTCCTTCTGTTCTTCCTGTCCTGTTCTCAGTTGCTTTTCCTTCCCCGTGTCCCTCCCTCTCTGCCTTCATCCCAAACTCTCTGTTCTTCCCCATACTTTTCATCCTTTTGACTCTGCCCACCCTCCGTCCCCCCGCCCCCAGGCCTGGAACATGAGCTCTGCGTTTGCATTTCAGACAAACAGCAAATAAAGATTTATGCCCGTGAAATACATGGGACACAGTCAAACTAAAAATATTATTCCTTGTTTACGTGCGGTTCAAAGGTAACCACACGTCCTGTATCTGGCAACCCTGTCCAAGGTCTAAGGCATGTGGGTGGTGTGCTGATGGCTGGTCAGTTATTGGCCACCCCGTCCTCCCTTAACATGGAGTCTATTGACAGGGGACAATCTATTTCTCTTCCTGAGGCATTTTTCTTTTTCCCTTCTAACTCTTAGCCTTGGTGTAAGCCAACTGATCCTTGGCTCTGTTTACCCCGGAGTCAGGAATCCAGCTTTATTTAGGGTTAGCTCAGATAACGTGATACATGAAGGGGTCCCAGCCCCATGCATTGACCATCAACTATGGCGGCCTTGGGCTGGCACTTCAGATGAAGCCCCTCATGCCATACCCACCGCAAGCCCTTGACAGTTATTCCAGCCCCATTTAACAGATAAGTCTCAGCGTTTAAGTTACTTGCTCAAAGATACACTGGATTGGAACCCCAGCTCCCATTCTGTGACTCATTCCCAGCCCCCCTGGAGGCAGGGGGGCCTTTCCAAAGATGAGTACAGCTTGGGACCGTGTCTGTTAGGAGAGAGGGGACCCCTGTGTTTCTGCATCGGCTTTGATAGGAAAAATGGAGATAAACATGCACGAAGCTCTCCAGCTTTGGGGAGAAGGCTCCGGAGCTTTCTGATGGATGCAGTGACCCCTGGGGGTGTGCCACCCGGGGTAGGACCGAAGAAGGAAGGGTCTCACTGCCAGACAGACTTGCTAGGCAGTTTCCTATTTCCAGATGACTTTGTCCTCCTTCCAGAGTCCTTTCCTTTCTCACTCTTTTTGTTTCACAACCCCCCTCAACCTCAACTCGCTGCTCTCCCAGTAGCACCAGAGAAAGTTCTCTCAGACGCCTGCTTCTCCGAGAGTGTTGTTTTAGCTTTCATGCTTGACGGCTCTCTCAGATACAAGAAGTTAATACTATTTTAAATCGTCTCTCTCTGGCAAGGTTAGGTCGAGTTGCTCTGTGACTTAAAATTGTATTAGCATTTTCCTCATTTGTGAGGTGCTATCTTCCTGTAAAGCCATAAATACCGAGCGGCAGATTTCAAGGGGTATGAATCTCCTTAAAAGAAAAAACGAGAAAGAAAAAAAAGAGTACTCAGTCTTTGTCCCTATCATGGTGCAAGTTTGTTTTCCTAATGGGGGCATTTTCCAAGGGCTCTTAGGGGCTGTGACTTGATGGAATAAATGTGGTGGAAAAGGGCACACTTCCCATGCCGAATATCCTTTTTATTCTCTTCTGCTCCTCTGAGCTTTGCTTCTGAATACACAAAACCTGTATTTGTGACTGCCAAGAGGCCTTCTACTGTGAGGGAGAATGCGTTGTAAATCACTGCTTCACGGCCAGTTAACAGGCAGTGTCTTTCTCACCAATAATTACGGTTTTGCTTTGAGTCGAGAAGGTTGTTTTTGGGGCAATAAATTGTGATGTCAGTTACCCTCCACTGTCTTTGCATGTCTTTCCTCGGTCGGAAATTGGTGTTCTTAACAGTTGAACCTCTGGGGTCTCTGAGGGTTTGCAGCTGAAAATCTTGGAGTCCTCTGCTTTGGAAAGACGGGGTGGGGGAGAGAGAGAAAAAGAGAGAGAGAGAGAGAGAGAGAGATTGAGATTCAGAGAAGGTCCTTTTGTTTTCAACTTTGGCGATAGGGCATTTGAAAGTGGGGGAAGGGACCTCTTCTTGGAACATAATTTATGGTAGAGAATTTTACCAAGGTTGTAAACTAATAAGAATTAAAAAAAAGAAATAAAAACTGAGTGGAATAAGGTCATGACCATCGGAGCACTTACAGTGGTGTGTTCTTTCTGTAAAGCTCTTTGTGTACTCACATGTCTTCTGAGAAGCACCCCCCTCCCACACACACACGTGGTTCATCCCCACGTCATGCTGTCAGAGTTCAGGAGTACGAAAATTCCAAGTAGAGTAAGAGAATCAGCTCCTCAGTTCATGGAAATCATTAGCGCAAAACTTCATTCCCAACATCACATTTAATTGTACTGAGTGGCCGGTTGAGATACAATGGTTTGAACACTTAAAGACACACTGTTTCGGGGCGCCTGGGTGGCTCAGTCGGTTAGGGGTCCGACTTCGGCTCAGGTCATGATCTCACGAGTCGTGGGTTCGAGCCCCGCATCAGGTTCTGTGCTGACAGCTAGCTCAGAGCCTGGAGCCTGTCTTCAGATTCTGTGTCTCCCTCCTTCTCTGACCCTCTCCTGCTCATGTTGCCTCTCTCTCTCTCAAAAATAAATAAAAACATTAAAAAAATTAAAGAATATATTTTAAAAAAGACACTGTTTCGTAAGTCTTCTCTATTGACTATGTTATGACATTGTTACTCTGCTCTGTTTAGGTCATCGGTTATCAGAATTGTTTGCAAGCTTCCTGAAGAGAGAAAAGCCATTCACCCAGATTTTAGGCAATCCCAGGGAATTGGTAGACTCTGCCGTGGCCAGGGCCCCAAACTTGTCCACGTCCAAGGATCTGGCTTCAGGTCTTATTTCACATAAGGGAGACGGATTATTTAAGACATACGGGCAAAATGCTCCTTCAATTAGCTGCTGCATTGGGGCTTGGCTAATTCTTTTTTTTTTTTTTAAGTTTTAATTTAATTCCAGTTAGTTAGCATACAGTATAATCTCAGTTTTGGGTGTACAATATAGTGATTCAGCACCTGGGGCTCACCACAAGGGCACTCCTTAATCCCCATAACCTCTCCCTTCCCCCCACCTTCCCTCTGGTAACCATCAGTTTGTTCTCTAGAGTTAAGAGTCTGTTTCTTGGTTTCTCTCTCTCTCTTTCCTTGTCTCTTTGCTCACTTGTTTTGTTTCTTAAATTCCAAATATGAATGAAATCATACGGTATTCGTCCTTCCCTGACTGACTTACTTTGCTCAGCATAATATACTCTAGCTCCATCCACGTTATTGCAAATGGCAAAATTTCATTATTTTTGATGGCTGAGTAATATTCTGTTTATGTATATACCACATCTTCCTTATCTATTCATCATAATCTGGGCTGTTTTCATAATTCAGATTGTAGCTGCTGCTGCTATAAACATTGGGATGCAGGTATCCCTTTGAATTAGTATTTTTGTATTCCTTGTGTAAATACCTAGTAGTGCAATTGCTGGGTCATAGGGTAATTCTATTTTTAATTCTTCGAGGAACCTCCATACTGTTTTTCAGAGCAGCTGCACCCATTTGCATTCCCACCTATTTCTATTTTGTCTATGGATGGGGCACGGTAGAGCTGGGGCACTTGACCAGTGAGATTTCTGACTTACGAAGCTCAGATGTTTTAGAAGAGGGACAGCGTGGTGGCATGGCAAAGAGAATGAGCTCTCAAACCAGTCCTGCTTCGAGTTTAACTCTGTGTGTCATTAGCTGTCACCGTCTTGGGCGAGTTACTCAGCCTTCCGTGTCCTCACTTGTAAAAATGACATGATAATACTAACAGTAATAGAGCTGTCTCTGCCTTCCAAATACTTCCGGAAGCTTGCTGCTTCTCACCACTTCCTCTGCTGCCACCATCCTATTCTACCTGGATTATTACATTAGGCTCTGAACCAGTCTGTCCTTCCCTGGCCATCCACATAGCAGACAGCGTGCGTCTTTAAAAAGATGAGCTCAGAAGTCTCCCATGCATTCCCAGTTCATTTAGAATAAAGCCAAAGTCCTTTTCATGACTTGGAAGACCAAGTCATGGTTTGGCTTGGTTTGGCTTCTTGTTATTTCTCTCTTCTCACCTTTAAATACTCTCCTTATGATCCAGGTTCTCAGATCGATTCGTTATCCTCAAAGCACAAGAACTGTGTTCCTGGCTTAGGGAATTGTACTTGCCTAGAATGTTCTATCCCTAGGGCTAACACCCTCATTTCCTGCTCAAATGTCTCCTGATCAGCAAGGCTCTTGTTCTGCATTATTTTTTCTACCATAGTTTGCATTTTTCACCATCCTATGGACTCTGCACTTATGGTCTATGGTCTCTCTCCAGCTCTGGAATGCAAGTCCCATGAGGGGAGGGTTTGTGTCTGTGTTATTTCTTTAGTCTCTGTACCTGGAACAGTGCCTGGCCGATTAATATTTGGGAAGTAAATAGAATCTGCCTTATGGAGTTGTTAAAAATTAAATGATATAACACTTCTGAAATGCTTGGGACAGTGCCTTACACAGGGTAAGAATGCAGTAAATGTCAGCTATTATTATTTGCACTGCAGAGTTTAGTAGCAGGAAAATCACTGATGAACATGGGGATTTAAGTAGAGCAAATGAGCAGAGCCAACTGGTGGGAAGAAATTCATCCAAACTTCTTTTTTGGGGCCTGGATTGTCTTTGTAGGTCTTCCCTTTCTGCTTTTTCTTATTTTAATGGTAATATACAAAAGACAGAGAAGAAGGATAAAGATGAACTCATAGGACATGCTAGAACAGTCATCTCCAGCAGTGTGGGGATGTGGGGATAAGGAAAAGCCTTTAAGCTAGGGCAGCTGAGTAGGAATCTTCTCTGATCGAGGTCACAGGCTTGGGGGCTACTGGAAGAAGGCACTGAGGTGGTAGTGCCTGTGTCCTGTGTTGTAAGAATCATGGGGTTAGCGCTTATCTTTTGCATCGGTGACGTACTGCTGGGTAACAAATGATCCTGAAACTTAGTGACTTAAAACAACAATGATTTATTATGTCTCCCAATTCTGTGGGCCAGCTGGGTAGTTCTGCTTCTCCTGACATTAGCTGGGGTCACTTGCGGTATACCTGTCTGGGAGTCAGCTGGGGCTGGGACCGTCAGGGAGATGGTCATGTCTGGGTTTGTAGAGCTGGCTGCCAGTTGGGAAGCCTTGGTTCTACTCCACGTAACCTCTTCTGGGAGGCCTCTCATCATTCAGTAACTGGTCTAGCCTGAGCTTGTTTACTTGGTGGCTGGCTTCCAAGGAAGCAAAAAGACACAGCAAGACCTTGTAAGTCCCAGGTCTGTAATTCACGAGATGCCACAGTGCTGCTTTCTATTGGTCAAAGTAAGTTGCAAGAGTCCGTCTCTTGCAGGGAGGAGTGGTGCACACACGTGCATATGGAATTGAGAAGGCGGGTGGCCGCCATCTTTGTGGACGATCTACTGCACCTGTTAACTTGTCCCAAGTGAGGGCTCTTGTTTTGAACTCCTGTAAATCCTTACTGCCTGTGGAGAAGCTGGGCTTCACAGCCCTAAAGTTCTCAGTGCCCAGCTTCATACACAAGACCCTAGCACATGTGGTGAGAGGTACAATTTTTCTCTCTGCTTTTAAAAGGAAATTATTAATAATTACTGATTAGAAGCCAATTGCTTGGCAGTTGTGTGCTCTGTGGGAGTTTCCTCCCCTTCTTTCTTTTTTTAGATTTCACAAGTATTTATCAAGCCCCTCCTACATTCAGACACTGGCCAGGCTCTTTAACATATTATGTCATTTAATGCTCACACTAAACCCAGGGGGATTTTGGTGATTCAAATGGAAATTGTTCACCCCAGTTTTTTGAATACAGGATGTCATTTACTCAGGGTTGCATGGCTAATAAAGGGCCGAGATGAGAGTCAACTTAGCTTCTCATACTACACATTTCCTGCATGTTCTGTGATACCCCTCAACCTCTCTTTTACTGGGTAAAGAAAGTCACCAAGGAATAAAGGTGGGGAAAGACATACTACTTATTTTGGCCTCTTTAGTTGAAACGAGTCAGGGTTCCATTTAATATACAAAGAAAAGAATCGGCATGGACATGGACTGTGGAGGCAAAGCTGTGTCATATACATTGGGCAGGATTTTGTTTTGGAGTTTCTGGAAGTTCTGCCTTGAGTGGTAAGTTTTGACTCACAAGTGGGCTTATCAGATAGGATTAGGTCTAGCTGCACATTACAGAAAACCCCAAATAACAGTGACTTAAATAGGACGGATATTTCTTTCTCTCTCATGACATGAACTCTGGAGGCTGGAGGCAGGTGTGCCTACTCTGTAAAGTCAAAGGCCAGTCTTCTTCTGTTTCGTTTTTCCACCATCTTCCACATGTTTCTATTCGTGGCCCATGGTTGTAGGGTCCAAGTCATTTGTATTTATCAGGAAAGAGAAAGGGAGAAAGAAGGAAACGTTTTTTCCTTTTAGATCCTTCCAAGAAGTTACACATGACATTTCTGCTTATATCCTATTGGCCAGACACAGTCATAGGCCATATGTAGTTAATAGGTTGGGCAGTGGCCATCTAAAAATTGGGGTTTCGGGATGCCTGGGTGGCTCAGTTGGTTGAGTGTCTGACTTCAGCTCAGGTCACGATCTCACAGTTTGTGACTTTGGGCCCCTCATCAGGCTTGCTGCTGTCAGTACAGAGTCGGCTTCAGATCCTCTGCCTCCCTCTCTCTCGCTGCCCCTCCCCTGCTTGCACTCTCTTTCTCAAAAATGAATATTTATTAAAAAATTGGGGTTTCTTCTACTAAAGAAAGGAATGAAAGCTGGGAGACAACTAGTTGTTTTTTAAGATTTTTTTTAAAATGTTTATCTCTGAGAGAGAGAGAGAGAGAGAGAGTGCAAGTGGGAAGTGAGGGGCAGAGATAAAGCTAGATACAGAATCTGAAGTAGGCTCCAGGCTCTGAGCTGTCAGCGCAGAGCCCGACGCGGGGCTTGAACTCACAAACCACAAGATCATGACCTGAGCAGAAGTTGGACGCCTAACCAACTGAGCCACCCAGGCACCCCTAGTTGTTTTTGATACAGCAGATGTGGTTTGTAGAGGGATATTTTACATTTATTCAATGTGCGAAATAAGAATACAAGTTTATTAAGTTATTGACAATTAAAGATGAATAAGAAAGATATTAATTTTTTTCTTAGGTGCTTTTTTTCTCTAAGAGAAAGCTACTCCGGTGTTGTCTTTTAAACATAGAGTTTGGTAACATTATTGGATGTTTCAATTTAGATGCTTTAACAAAGTGCTCTGTTTCATAAAATAGGAAAAGCCTGCTTATCACCATTTAAGATTAACTTTGTCAGTGGCGGAAGCCATCCTGTTTAGGCCACCTAGCCAAGTGTGACCCACTGACTCTAATAGTGGCAGCTCTCATCATGCCACGGAGAAGGAGGAAACAAATACATCTCTCTAGTATGGACTTTTTCTAACCCAGAGAAAATGAAAACGTAGGAAGTAAAAATTATAAATGCATAATGAGAGTCGTCAGGATCACTAACGTTGGCAAAGCGAGCCATGCTGGAACACAGGGATGTTTCTTTGCTTGTTGCTGTGGTGGTCAAGACGAAAGGAATTTGTTTCATATCTGTTGCATGTTCGGTTCCCATATGTAGACCATAAGTGTTGAGGGGATAGATATTCGAGAGTGGAAGACACCTTCTTGGTTTTCTGTGTATTAATCATACAAGTGAGATTGAAGATTAAAGTTTAGCTAGATTTTGAAATAGGAGTGGGATTTGGCCACAGAGGAGGGACATAGCGAGGGACGTGGTCCAGGTGGATTTGGCGTTTATCAGCACGTTCGCACCTGGGGTCCAGGGAGGAGGCCAGCAGCCGGGCTGGAGCAGAAGGAAGCATGGCAGGTAAAGTTGGCAGGTAGGGTCAGGTGGAAGAGCTCCAAGGCTGTGAATCCCAGTTGGTACTCGGCTCTATCGGCAATGAGGATCCATGGGCCATTTCAGAGCATGTAAATAATGAGAAAAGTACAAGGATGAAGAATAATCTAAGCCTTGGGGATGGATTATCCTCCTGTTCCCACCTTTGGAGGAGTGTCCACAAGGAGACAGAAGGGAAACACTCTGAGGAAAAGACCTAGGAGGGCAGAGTGCCGTAGTAATTCAAATAGGGGATGGAGATGGGAGTTGACGGTGAGTGAGAGATGAGAAACGGTGATATCGAGTATGGTCAAGGATTACTGCTTACATTTGAGAGCTCAGGGGTTCAGGGGTACTGGGGGGGGGAGCCGGACCCGGCTACTGGAGGGTGAGGAAGGGATGTGTGCTCAGGAAAAGCAGTGGGGATGGGGTGAGATTACTGGAGCCAAAGAGTGGCTGAGAAGGAGGGAGGAGAAAGGGTTCAGAGCCCCCCCCCCCCACACCTACAGGCTGAAATGGGAAAGAGTGGCATGTTTCAAGGCAGAAAGGTGGTGGCTCTAGAAAAGGCCAGAGTAAAGATGCAGAGAAGAAGTGGCCAGGGACATGAAGTGTCTTGGGTGTTAGGGCCAGCTGTCCTTAGAGAGGAGGAAATTTTCTGTGCTTCTGGGGCTGGGGCTTGCTTCTGGCAACTAGATGGGAAGCCGAGGGAGAAGCAGGCTGGAGCTAGAAGAAAGGGTTAGGCTCCCAGGAATGTGCCAGGGGAGATAGGTGGGAATCAAAGGATTGGAAAGCAGCAGAGAGGTTCCCACTGAATGTGTGTCTTGGATTGGGGGCGGCACTGTGTGCGTGACGGTGGAGCAGACAAGCCATGGTGGTGGCCTACACTGGGGACTGATTGGACACACGGCAAGGACATAAAGGGTACAAAGGGGTCTTTTGGAGGTGTGAAGGTTCCCAGCTCCCTCTCTCCTTCGTCAGGGATTCCATCATGGGTATTTAGTCATCATTTTACAAATGTCTCGTAGGTGTTCATTTCATCTCACAAAAGCAGCTGGTGAAAGCAGGGTCCCCTTTGGCCATGGAACTCTTAGATTCCAGGGCACATGGAAAGTTCTCAGGAGATACTAAATATGGGAGCAGGAGTTGCTGATAAATAGTTTGCTCCAACTTTAATGGCACGCCTCACCATCTGTGTCTTTGGAGAGTATCTAGAGCCCTTTCATTCTTTTTCTTAATTCCATTTGAGACCTTGATCCGAAGCACTTCATGGATAGCATTACATGGTCAAAGTGTTATTGGCCTCAGGCAAAAGCAGAGCTCATAGACATGGGAGGTGCCTTTAAAAGCAGCGTGATTGTTAGTGCGTCTGTGTCCAGACCAGACCTGGGAAGTCTACAGGTGGCCCAACAGCATGGCAGCAGGATCCACCTTTCCCGGTGTCTAGCCTAACTGCAAACACACAACAGACGGAGGAGGGAGGACAATAGAAGGCGGAGCCTCTGGGTAAATGCAGACACCTGCCCTCACCCTCTGCCCCTTCCCTCGCTCATTCAGCTGTGCCCTTACCAGGAGAGAATCAAACAGAATGTGTTTGTTTCTCAGGCCCTCATTAAAGAGTTACTCACTGGGCCACGCAGAGCGATCCAGCTGCAGGCAGGTGAGTCAGAGTTTGCTGCTGGCTCAATGGGAACCCTCTGTTCTGGAAACCAGTGTCTGGGCCAAGCCTGACACCAGTCCTCCTGAAACCGCAGGAGGATGGCAGTCTGGCCCCGTGGCCCCATCTCCAAGCTGAGACCAGCTCCTAGGAGTTTGTGTTTCCACAGAACACATTCGTTACCAAATCGGCAGAGTGCTCAAGGGAGGTTGCTGGTCGTTGAAGTGAGTGACCAAGATCCCAAGGGGATCTTTGGAGGGAAGGACACCACCTGCCCTTCACTGGAGACCTGATCCTTGACATGTGAAGTTACCCTAAAGCCAAGGGTTGATGGAGTCTCATATTCTCTAGAAGCGTGTAACTCTCCAGTGTACACAGTGTGTTCAATTCACACTGTCTCCAGGAATCCAGAATTAGTTTATTCTGTGCAGCTGGTGAGTAGGGGTGTTAGAAGCCTGAGTGATTGGGCTTGGAACATGGGATCTCTTTTTCTTACCCCCTGCATTAGGTCCTCTGAGAACACCAGGTTGGTCCCACAAAGGATGGCCTTAAACACTGTGGGAAAAGTTGCTTTTTGTTTTTGTTTTTGTTTTTGTTGTTTTTGTGTTTGTTTTGTTAGTTCCCTGGAAGCCACAGGTTGCGATAAATGGTGCTGTGAAAGATAAGACACAAGGTTAAGGGTTAGTGTTACCCAAGGCTTGGCCTCCATCTGCTGGGTGACCTTGAATAAATCCCCCTTCCTTCTCCCTCTGGAGTTGGAATGCAGGCTGATAATACAGTCTGGCTGCCAGCTGGCAGAGCTCAAGGAGGTCTGCGGAGGCTCATGCAGGTCACTTCTATAAAAGGGTTTCGGGCTCCTTACACAGAAAAGCATAAAATCCAGCGTCCCAGTGATCAGTACGGGGTTGTGCCCAGAGGTGCCTAAGTCACAGACACAGAGACTTCCAGCTTCCACCCACACCCACGGGCTCTGTGACAGTTGCTCCAGAATCACACAGGCTCTGGGCCGTGTGTCGGTGGACATTGAATTTGATTTATCTTGGTCTGGCTTAGGCTGGATGAAGTCAACTAGCCAACAAATCCATGATTGTTTCTGAAGAGAAGTGGCTCAAAGGCAGGTCTCTAACCACTTAATTACCCTCAGTTGCAGGAAGAGTGTAGTCTGGATTTGAATAGGACATTTGCATATCTGCAAAGCTCTCCTTCTGTTCAGTTTCTCCCCAAACTCGCAGAAGGCTCCTGCTGCACAGTTCATCGGATTTCAGGAGGCTTTTTTTTTTTTTTTTTTTTTTTTGACTTTGGCTAGAAGAGCGAGGTGATGTAGAAATCCAAACGTTTTCTAGTTTGTTTGAGTTGCGGTCTGGGTTTAATCACCCTTGGGTCTGCATGTTCTTTAATTTTGTATCTGTCTCTCATATACACATTCTTTTCTTAGCCTCCGATGCCTTAGGTATCGTCCACTGCTATTGATAGTGTTCAACCTTGACCCAGAAAAATAGGAGGTTAAAATACTCTTGTGGCCCTGAGACCGTCTCTCCCCTATATAGAAGGGGCTCTGCTGGAGCAGGTGGCCTGGAGACTCCTTCCCTGTAGACAAGAAGGATTCTTTTCACTGTCCTTTCTATAATCAGCATTACCCGGAGGATGGGAGTTGCAGACTGGCTCCAAAGTCAACCCATTGTCTTCCTCTTCCAAACAACTATGGCCAATTATTTTTCAGAGGAGAATCCTGTGTCTCTTCCTTCCAGCAGTTCTGACACCGAGACTTTGTGGATTTCATGACCTCCCCACACTATTGAAAACAGGGCAAATATCCACTCCCTGTTCCTATCCACTGTCCTTTGTTCGTGATGCGGGAACCACTTCCAACAATGATTTAGCCACTTGATGTTACTTTTTGGGTCTCAAGGAGATGGCGCCTTCTATTTCTATTTCCTCTCAACATTTCTTCCCCTTCAGGCTTCTCCAAGCCTTTTCATTCTTTTGGCCACAAAGACATCTGGAAAGAAGGAGCCTCTAATCACAGCCTCATTTCTCTCCGCTCAATTCATTCATCATTTAATTATACCCTGGCTTTTGCCCCATCACTTGCCTCAAACCATTCTGGCAAAGGTCAGTGATGGCCTCATTGACAGTTGGGTGATTTGCTTGGGGTCTGTGAATTTTGATGGGGTGAATTATGAATATAGGCAATCAACCACAGTATTAATGTTTGTTGTAACTAGATATTTCCCTAGATGTTTTAATATCACGTTATAGTTACTGGAGGTATCTCAAAGTATTGTTTTCTTTCATCGCTGCTGGGAAATTACAATGGCTTACAGACTACCTTCTAGATCTTACTATGTAAGGCATTAATAGAGAAGCTATAGCTAGAGGGTGATGGTTTAATATTTTGATAACTGTATTTCAATATAAGTAGTTCTATTTTGATTCCTGTGTATTGTATTTGAGATATGTAATAGTATTACTTTTGAGAAGGGGCCCATGGGTTTCACTAGACTGCCAAAGAGGTCCATGGTGCAAAGAAGGAGCAAGAACCCAGTTTTAATCCTCAGGCACCTGATTTCCCTAGAGCATTTTTTTCTCATGATGAGAAGAACCTCCTACCATTGCTCACAAGATAGCACTCCTCCCAGCTCTTCGTTTTTCTTTAGTTGATATCTTACGCTTAAGACTCCTACAGGAATTTTATCCTCCTTTCCTCCATCTTTTCCTCCCTTCCTTCCTCCTTCCTTTCGTTCAACCACAAATACTAGTTTTCACTGATTTTTAAAAATTTCCTTAAGTAATCTCTATACCCAACATGGGATCTGAACGCATGACCCTGAGATCAAGAGTCACATGCTCTACTGACCGAGCCAGCCAGGAGCCGGATGCTCTTTCTTTCTTTTTCCTTTTTTTTTTTTTAAATTTTTTAATGTTTATTCATCTTTGAGAGACAGAGAGACAGAGTGAGAGCAGGGGAGGGACAGAGAGGGAGACACAGAATCCGAAGCAGGGTCCAGGCTCTGAGCTGTCAATACAGGGCCCGATGCAGGGCTCGAACCCTGAACTGTGAGATCATGACCTGAGCTGAAGTTGGCTGCTTAGCCAACTGAGCCACCCAGGCACCCCATTATGCATCTATTTTTTTTTAATCTCTCCTTTGAGACAAGTAATGGGCCTTATTCATCTTTATGTCTCTAGCACTTCGCATATTGCTGGGCCCATAGTAGCTTTCTAAATTGAGCCAAATTAAGGGAGGGAAAGTACAGAGAGGTACAGAATTTGTCCACAGCTATATAGTAAGGGAGCCTACAAATCTCCTCAGGGCTGTCCTTAGAATCATGAAATCTCAGGGTGAGAAAGTCATCTAGCTGTCCTTCAGCTTTTTTAAATATAAGCATTTAAAAAATTATTTATGTATTTATTTAGAGACAGAGACAGCATGAATCAGGGAGTGGCAGAGAGAGAGAGGGAGAGAGAGAGAATCCCAAGAAAACTCTGTGCCACTAGTGCAAAGCCCAATCTGGGGCTCGAACTCATGAACCGTGAGATCATGACCTAAGCTGAAGTCAAGAATCAGATATATAAGCACTTTGTTTTTGCGCAGGAGAAATCTGGTGGCTTATACCTCCCCGGCCACCTCCAGCCCATCAGTGGGTGTTAACAGCCAGCATTCAGAGCTGTTTTAACAGGACTTTGAATTTTTTTTACTTTTAGTAATACGGATCTAAGAATCTTCTTTTGTTTTTTAGTGGGAAAGAGAGATTTTTCCCCTTGGATGATACAGTAAACACCTAAAGTTAAAAAAAAAAAGTTTCTGTAAAGTTTAAAAAAAGTAAAAAAAAAGTTAAAGGGGGCTGAATAATCAGTCAAGGGAAATTGTAGGTTGAAAGCCAGAAAATCCCAAACCCTATCCTGTGGCGAAATGTATATGTGGCACATCATCTTGGGGGTAAGGGAGGGATCCAATGGCAGCTCCAATTGTAGAGATTTCACCATAAGCCTGGACAGAGCCCTTGATCTGCCTTGATAATTGGCTGGCAGTGATCTCTTATACAGTTTCCATCTTGGATTTCAGGTTCTAGAGGAAAAACAGGGTATAGACTATATATATATATATAAAATGTATATATAACATGTTAATGGTTCAGGTTCATTGCGTTTTATGGAGGCAGCCACCAGACAGCAGAGAACCCTGGGAGTTGGAAAGAACACCATAAAGATTGCAGGTGACTCCTTAAACTTTCTGTGTCTGTGGGTCAAGTGGGGGAAAAGGCTGCCTGCTCGCTCATAGGGGTGATCACATAACAGTTCCTTATTCTTATTCCCTGGCAGGGAGAATGTTGGTCAGCACGAGAATCAGGCTTCTGCTCATGTCTTCCAAAAGCAGGAACATGTGGTGATGGGGGTGGGGGTAGTTAACCACTGAAGAGACAAATAAAACAGAAAGTTCTTCTGAGGGCTCTAAAAGGAAGACAGTTACTTGCGATGGTGGGTGAGGGAACCCCAGTCTACATGTGACGAACTCTTCAGTATCGTTTTTAGAAACCTAAGGCAAAATTTCACCTAGCTAGATTTTGGCAGGGAAAGTTCCCTTAGTTCCTGTTAGGACTAACCCCTGGTATTAGAAATTTCATCAAGTAAGAGGCACCTGGGTGGCTCAGTCGGCTAAGCGTCCAACTCTTGATTGCAGCTCAGTCATGATCTCATGATTCGTGGGATTGAGCTCCATGCTGTCAGCACAGATTCTGCTTAGGATTCTCTCTCTCTCCCTCTCTCCCTGCCCTTCTCCCACTTGCGCATGCACTCTCTCTCTCTCTCAAAATAAATAAACTAAAAAAAAAAATTCATCAAGTAAGTTGTTAAGCTCTGCAGACTAAAAAAAAAAATTGGGAGGCCCGATTTTTGAGGTAGGGAGAAAGGAAGGGATAAAAGTTGTATTTTAAGAAAACCTTGGAATCAGAATGGGCACTTGCAATGGGCTGAATGTTTGTGCCTCCTCCAAATCATATTAAAACCCTAATTCCAATGTGGTGGTATTTGGATAATATTTGGGGCCTTTGGGGTATGATCAGGTCATGAGGGTAGAGTCGTCATATGTGGGATTAGTGCACTTCTAAGAAGAGACTCCAGAGAGCTCTCTCATCTCTTCTGCAGCATAAGGACACAAAGAAAAGTCAGAAAAACTTAAAAAAATTACTGAAAAAAAAAAAGGGGCACCTGGGTGGCTCAGTCGGCTAAGTGTCCAACTCTTGATTTTGGCTCAGCTCAAGATCTCATGGTTTCATGCATTCAAGCCCTGCATTGGATTCTGTGCTGACTGCACGGTATCTGCTTGGGATTCTCTCTCTCTCTCTCTCTCTCTCTCTCTCTCTTCCCTTCCCCTGACTCACGCTCTCTCTGTCTCTCTCAAGATAAATAAATAAGCATAAAAATTATTAAAAAAAACAGAGAGCGAGGAGTCAGCCGTCTACAACCTTGAAGAGAGTTCTCGGCAGAACCCAACCAGACCGGCCTCCTGATCTCAGACAGCAGTTTCTAGAACTGTGAGAAGTACATGTCTGTTTTTTCTAAGTCACTCAGTCTGTGGGACTTGGTTATGGCAGCCTGGACAGACTAAGACAGTGCGATCATTCTTGCTTTTGATCACTGCCACTGTTGAAAGCCCAGCTTTGCAAAGATATGACTTCATTGCAAGGAATGTAGCACTATCTAATGATGAAGCTATGAATGAGCTGTGCTGTATGAACGACTGGATAGATGAGCTAGTTGTCCAAGAGAGTATAGATCGACAGATGTTCAGTATGATGTGGTTTCTTCCAATTTCAAATATTCTAGAGCACCGCTTTGAGTTTGTTGTGGCGTGGTGGGCTACCTGCTCAGTTTAGAATGCAGGATTAGAATGGGTACGGCAGACCAGAAACATTGTAGAACACTAAAAAAGAGAAAGTCAAGGCAATCCAATTAACCAAGGAGAAAAAAAATCTCCAAAGCCTGTCCACATCTGCCAATTTCATAAAACAGAGGCTCCTGAAGGCAGTGAAGTGTAGAACCATAAAATATTAGAGCCTGAGGAAGTGGCTTAGCACACAAGCCACGGGTGCCTATTTTGATTTAAAGTCATTGGAATGAAATAAAGCTAAAAATTCAATTCCTCAGTCACACTAGCCACATCTCAAGTGTTCAGAGCCACAGTGCAATTAGACATTTCCATCATTATAGAAAGTTCTGTTGGACAGCAGTGATCCGCTCTAAGGCAGGAGTTAGCAGATGACATCTCATGGGCCAAGTTCGGCCCACTGCCCGTTTTTACACAGCCCATGAACTAAGAACGGTTTTCACATTTTAAAATGGTTGAAAAAAAATTGCAGAAATTAATTTACTTTCTTGTGCTGTAAGTACCTACAAATATCGTTGGTTTTGCCTCTTGGCCCAGAGAGCCTAAAATATTTACTATCTAGACCCTTTCAGAAGATATTTGCCAACCTCTAGTCTAAAGCATCTTTAAAAAAATTTTTTTTAATATTTACTTATTTTTGAGAGAGAGAGACAGACAGACAGACAGAACGAACTTGAGCAGGGGAGGGGCAGAGAGAGAGGGAGACACAGAATCCGAAGCAGGCTCCAGGCTTGGAGCTGTCAGCACAGAGCCGACGCGGGGTTCAAACTCATGAACCGTGAGATCATGACCTGAGCCAAAGTTGGACTTAACTGACTGAGCCACCCAGGTGCCCCTAAAGCATCTTCTAATTACAGTTGAGGAAACCGAGGCCTGAAGACAGAAAAGGATTTGTCATAGTTGACACAACCAGAAGAATAGTCTCCGCTTTGCCTTTGTGTCACCATTCCATTCCTCCCCTGGGTCCTGGTCTCTTTACTTCTGAGGGCTGCTGTTACCATTCCCCCAGCAGATAAAACAATTGGTTTCTTTTAGTGCATTGTGTACTAAGAAGGTCCCTTCAAGGCCTTGATCAGCATTCACATATGAGCCTGTCACAAGGAGGATCAGGAAAATCATCTGCCCCAGCCACATATTCACAGAGAGCTTCAAATATAGAAATTGGAACGCTCTTCAAATGAGGTTACGGACACAGAAATATCCAGACGGAATAAAAAGTGATTGTCATCAGATGACTCAAAACTCATGATCCTCTGCCAGACCAAACTGCCTGTGATAACCCATGAATTAATATTTAAAAAATTCTCTCATTATCTTATGATTAGTGCCAGTTGTGTTACTTGATATTGGTGCTGTGAGTGAAAGGCATTAATTTGTCAAATATAAACTGCATTGTTTTTTTTTTTTAATTTTTAATGTCTTTATTTCATTTTGAGAGAGAGAGAGAGAGAGACAGAGAGTGAGCAGGGGAGGGGCAGAGAGAGAGGTGACACAGAATCGGAAGCAGGCTCCAGGCTCTGAGCTGGCAGCAGAGAGCCCAATGCGGGGCTTGAACCCACAGACCGTGAGATCATAACCTGAGCCGAAGTCAGATGCTTAACCGACTGAGCTAACCGGGAGGCCCAATACACTGCGTTTTTAATCACCCTGTCGGTCATTTCTTCATTTTTGTTTTTGTTTTAAAAATGCTAAAATCCAAAGGAAATAAAAGTGGCTTGAGTGACCTTGAAGATGAACTGCATTATGTGATGGTGTATTTAAACGTCTACTTTATATCCCCTGCAGAATAGCTAGGTTTCAGGAAAGAGTTGCAGTACACCTATAGTTGATTCTCATTATTCAGCAATCCGTATTTGTGAATACAGCTAATACGTAACTTGCTAAAATTTATTTATAACCCTCAAATCAATAATCAGAGTGGATTCATAGTCGTTGGTGTGCATGCGGAGTGGTGAAAAATTTGAGTCATCCAACCTGCACACTTGTAGCTGAGGGGGAACTAGTTTCAGCTCAGACTACAAACAAGTGTCTTTTTCGTGGTGCTACATTTCCCATATTTCTCGGTGCTTTTTCTGGCGATTTCACTATTTAAAATTGTCCCCAGCATCATGCTGGAGCACTATCTAGTGCTCTTGGGGCAAGAAGGCTGCGATGTGCCTTAAATACAGGTGCTAGAGAATCTTCATTCAGGCATGAGTTCTAAGTGCTGTTGGCCACGAGTTCGATGTTTGGGAATCAACCATATATATGAAATAAGGTGTCCTGAAACAGACATACCCATAAAACCAGGTTATGTATCAATTGGTTGATGGAAGTGTTTTGACCAGAGGTTTGTAGGAACCTAACCCTGTATTTCCCCTAGGAGCAATGGTTCGGTTATTTAACGGCTCAGTGCTCATGATGGTTTTCTGGAATATAACTACCATGAATAATAAGCATCAGTTGTATTTGTAATACACAGGATCTTGCGAACACCTGGGCCTCTTCCTGGGCAGTGCACCTGGACTAGCCTTATGGTCCACACTGCTGTTGAACTGGAGGGTGGTTTCACAGTTGGGCCAGTAATACGTGTTCAGACTACCTTCTTCATGGGGATGGCTGGAACTCTCTTCTCTAAATGACAAGTTTCCTGACCCTCTTATATTTGGGAACACTTATCTTAAAGCTGAGCTCTCACAATTTGCTGTATTATCTCGTGGAAGTTTGCTTGTTTTGTCTGTGCCCCAGCCAGGTAGTAAAATGAGACCACCAGGGCTGACTTAATTCACAGAAAGGTCTGGTGGAAAAGCAGGTTGACCAAGAACACCTCTTTGGCCACATTACAGCCATATAGGTTTGGGTTTCTCCCCCTGGGCTTTATTTTACCCCTGGACATTACAGTACGCACCAGGCGGGAATGCATTCATTGCATCTGGGGTCGATTCATGGATGGGAAGGCTTAGTAAGAGTTTCCTGGTTCTTGGGGAGGCCAGGATGGTAAGAAAAATATCTAAACAGAAGCAGAGAATAAGGCAGTCTGTCTATTGATTGATTGCTGATGATTTCTTCAACAGGTAGATGTCTGATGGAACCATCACTGTGTGTTAGAAGTCCACTGGTGTTTCAGATTGAATAACTGAGCATGGGCTAAGACTGCTGATGTGTGCTAAGGAGGATTCTTTATTATTATTATTATTATTATTTCTTCTTTCTTTAAAAAATTTCTTTAATGTTTATTCATTTTTGAGAGACAGAGTGTGAGCAAGGGAGGGGCAGAAAGAGAGGGAGACACAGAATTTGCAGCAGGCTCCAGGCTCTGAGCTGTCAGCACAGAGCTTGACACGGGGCTCGAACTCAGGAACCGTGAGATCATGACCTGAGCTGAAGTCGGATGCTCAACCGACTGAGCCACCCAGGTGCCCCTCTTTTCTTCTTTAAATGGGACATGTTTCCTTGAGGTTACTGAGAGCACTGTGTGTGGTTTCTGCCCGAGCTCTTGGGAACATAGATGAGGCATCAAGTTAAGCATTTTTCCCTATTTGGACACGTTCCTGGAGTCTGCTTTGTCATAATGATAACTCAGCAGTGTCATAGCCGCCTTCCACTTGTGCTTTGCTTCCTGTGGCGTCTTCTCAATTAGCATCAGGTTTTCCTAAAACATGGAAATGTTCTTATCAAGGGGGATGACACATCCGGAAATTCTGGAGGGTGTGTGTGTATGCCTGCGAGTATGCATTTGCATAAGACTGTGGGGGACAAAAAAAGACATGCAAATTCCAGACCAATAGAGGCCCACTCTCTAGGACAGAGGTCCTGTGTGTGCTCTAGAAGTTCAGAACACCTGCTGGATCATTTCAGCTGCCATGACTAGAACAACAGTCACCATGTAAAACAGGTCCCTGTCCCAGCTTTACCGGTCTCCTTTGTGTCCTATCAGTAGGATCCCTCAGGCCCCCTCCACCCCCAACTTAACCCAAGCCAGAAGCTAGAAGCTCTTCTGAGCCCTTCTTTCCTCCTTCATGTCTAAGGGGTTCGCACATTTCATCTGAGGATAGCCTACCTCCCAGATACATCCATATCCACATGCTCCTCCAACCCACGTCCTGGTGCCTTCGTTCCAACCTCATACATCTTTCCATTTGCCCATTTCTTTTTTTTTTAAAGAATTTTTAAAAATGTTTTTATTTATTTTTGAGAGAGAGAGAGAGAGAGAGAGAGAGAGAGACAGGGTGAGCAGGGGAGGGTCAGAGAGAGAGGGAGACACAGAATCTGAAGACAGGCTCCAGGCTCTGAGCTATCAGCACAGAGCCTGATGCAGGGCTCGAACCCATGAACTGCGAGATCATGACGTGAGCCAAAGCCGGACGCTCAACCGAATGAGCCACCCAAGTGCCCCTCCACTTACCCATTTTTAAACCTTCAAACACTTTTTTTTAACCCCCAGATCTGTCTCTTTTCTCATCAAAGTAGTTTCACCCAGTCTCTTTCTGGTTACAGCTTCTGATGCTACCTCATCACCTTCGGGGTAAGGGTTGAACTCCTGTGCATGGTAGACTGTTCTCTGTGGCATCTGGCTCTGGTGTGTCAGCCCAGCCTCCTTCTTCAGAACTCTCCAGCTAGTTGTTAATTTCCATTTTTGTTTGTTGGTTTGGGAAACTCCCTTTTGGTGTTTAAGATCCAGCTCTGGAGTCCCACTTCTCTCCCTGTGGATGACAGCCAAGATATTTAACAACTGGTCCTTTGAGCTCTGAGCAATCAGAATAGACGCCATGGGGAACTCCTGATATGGCCTTGCCTCGATGCACAGGTAACTGCCATCTGGCCATCTGCCATCACCCACCCCAGCAGAGTTGATCATCCTTTGTGCCACTACTGTGAGTGTCAAGGCATTCCATTATTCACCCTGCGGTCATTCAACAAACTATTTATTTATTTATTTATTTATTTATTTATTTATAACCTTTATTCAGTTTTTGAGAGACAGAGTGTGAGCAGGGGAGGGGCAGAGAGAGAGGGAGACACAGAATCCGAAGCAGGCTCCAGGCTCTGAGCTGTCAGCACAGAGCACTGACTGAGCCACCCAGGCGCCTCTGAAAAAACATTTAAAAATTGCCTACTGTGCATAGAACTTGTGTGGATCACGGGAACACAAAATACTTAGCATTTCTGTGCTTGGCGTGCTTACAGTTCAGTCATGCGGCATTTTTATTTCTTATGTGATTGTCTTGTATAAGACTCAGGTCCTTGGATGGTGGGGACCAGCTCTTTCATCTGAGCATTCATGGTACCTGCCTAGTGCTTGGCACAAATGCTCAAGTCCATAGCTGTTGAGTGAGGAGGGTATCTGGCTGGGATCACCAGTGTCTGGATTCTAGTGTCTAGGTGTCAAAGTGTTAAAATAGTTCAAGGGGTCCATTGTTCATGGGGCGAAGGGCTTCCAGCCAGAGATGTTCAATAACAATGTTTATTTATAAAGGTATAACCCAGAGAAACAGTTCATTTGTCTTCTCTGTTTCTCTTAATTTGGTTTTTTTTCTTTCCCCTTTATAGTTCTTTTTTGAATGGAATCATGTCACCCACTCACTGGTTTTATATAGCTCCTACTGAAGCAGAACTCAACAAAAATTGTGCCTATTAATTAAAAACCCAGAATGTGGGCAGTTTTTGAACTGCTAATTAAAACTCTTACCAATCAGTTTGCCTTAGCAGTTTTAAACCTTTTTTTTTTTTTTTTTTGAATCTGGAACTTTGCTTCCCAGAGAAAATGACTTGAAAAAAAGACAACTGCCAAGAATGATCGCATCTTGTCTTAAGAACTGTTTCATGTGCCTCCAGTGAAATTGTAGGGTCGACTATCTTCCCAGCGCTTTGAAGGTTGTTAGTGTCTGGAAGGGACACGAGTGGCCTCCCAAGGCCATTCCCCGCTGCCCTCCGATGATGGCTTCCGCTCAGGTCTGCAGACAGCATAGCTGGTAGGTAAGGGCCCAAAGACGTTTTCCTCTTCAGGCTGATCCAGAAGACACGATCTCACCAATTTCTCGTTGCTGCTGGCACAACTGTGGCCTCTGACGTCCGGCTTGATCTGCGGCTGATTGCCACAGCTCGCCCGCGGCAGAGCCAATGGGGTCCCCGAGGTAGAGGGCAGAGGAGGCTCAAGCTTCCAGAACTGCTTTCCTCTCCATCTTCTTTCGGGGACCGGAATTCTCTGCCGTGCCCACCGATGCTGGCGCTCACATAAGATGTGGCGTTCTGGGCATGGAGCCAAAGAGCTCACACAGGACTCCCTATTCAGCCCCGAACGGCATCCTGTGCTGGCTTTTGGGGTGGGGCGGCCCAGCAGGGCCCCCCTCGTGACTCGAATCAGCGCTCATGTGGGCTCCGTCGAGGCGGGCACGGGTGAGGGGCATGAGGCGGCTCCCAACAAGCGGCCCCATTGTATCAGGCCGGTGGAGGCGGGGGGGGGGGGGTGTGCTGCACAGAGAGGCTCTGGGGTGACCGCCTGGTGACGGAGCCCGGGCGAGTCTGTACGGTTTGATTCCACTGAACCGGGGGGGAAGCCATGTGGTGGCCATGTGCTTGGGGCCGCGTTTGGGTGCAGGGGCTGGCAATGTGCTTTGAGTTTGGGTTTCCTTTCTTTTTCAGAAGGTGGTTGATTCATGCAAAATGCTTAATGATGCCTGCAACACACGGAGGGGAGTGGGGGGAGCTGGAATCGGATCCCCTTTGATGTGCGGGTCTTTTTGGAGGTTCCAAAAAAATAGTTCAAAGGTTTACTTTGGACACCACACCTCCAGCACATGTCAGAGGCGAGGCCTGGCTCTCCAGGCAGCACGCGGGCGAAAACATTTGGTGCCGGCTTCTCCCTCTCTCTGTGTTGTCTTGTGCTGAGCACAGATTTCCCGACTTCACACTGTCTCGGGGGTGCAAAGGGGAGACTGAGCAAAGGAAAATAAACGGCTCCGAGCTGTTGGAGGGTCCAGGGAAAGCAAGGGGGGTGCACTGGGGTCTATGGGTCCTGCTGAAACTGGACCACGAGAGTCAGGCTCACATTTGCCTGCAGTGACGAGCTCTCCGCTTGCCGGGGAGCTTGGGGCCACCCGAGGGAAGCACATTCCCAGCAGAAAAAGAGCCATCTGTGTGTCCCATGTGGGTCACATCGCAGTTGCCGGCAGCAAGGCTGTCTTCTCTCGTCTCTTCTCCTCCACGGGTGTGAGACTCAGGGACAGGCTCTTGGAGGATGGTGCTGGGACGGGGTCCCAGGGTGCTGGGCCAGGGCAGGTTTGGAGGCACATGAAAGGAAAGGGTGGGCGGATGCATTCGGAGACGGGAGGGGAAACCATTTCTGAGAGTTTCCTTGTCCTTCCCTGCCCAAGAGGCACAGGCCTGGGGAAGGTGGCCCAGCTCCGCTTACAAGCTGGACGCCAGTGGGCTGGAGGGCTCAGGATTTCTGGCTGCTTCTTAAGAAAAAGCAAAGCAGAGCTGCACCTGTTGGTAGATGTGGCCGTGACCGTGAAGTTAGGGCGTTCGGGAAGAGATTTTCTTCCCTGTCTTCATCTCTGATTATCAGGAGCTCTCAGTCTGTTCTGGGCACTGTTTAGACACCGACCAGAGATCTGAAACCTGACGATGAAAATACAGATGCGCCGATCTTTTACTCTGTTAGAAAAAAGGCACAAATAGGGGCATCCGGGTGGCTCAGTCGCTTAAGCGGCCGACTTCGGTTCAGGTTGTGATCTCATGGTTCCTGGCTTCGAATCCAGCGTCGGGCTCTGTGCTGACAGCTCAGATCCTGGAGCCTGCTTCGGATTCTGTGTTTCTCTTTCTCTCTCTGCCCCTCCCCTGCTCATGCTCTCTCTCTCTTAATAATAAATAAACATTAAAAACATTAAAAAAAAGAAAAAATGTACAAACCAAATGACATCTTCAGCTCAGGGTGGGCTGAGAGAGAGGAATCTGGTGTCGCCGGACAAGGAGTGAGACACGGAGGCTCCCAGGGCTCCACGGTTGGCCCTTAGAATTACAGTTTCTTTCTCCCCACGTACCATGTAGGTTCCTGCCCCCGACAGCCGCCAACCCTTCCAGAGTGGGCATCTCTGAAACACCACACCTGCCCTCAGCCTCCACAGTGATTTTACCACAACATATGCAGGCTCTAGGGGCCAACTCCACAGCAATTTAGCAAACTGCAGGAATATGGAATCTTACATTATTTTTTTATGCAATTTACCTCAGGCTTTTGTATGTCTCTTCAGGTCCCCATCATCGGTTTGCCTGTTGCCGCATTTGAATTTCGATCCCAGGGGTGCCTGGGTGGCTTGGTCAGTTAAGTGTCTGTCTTCAGCTCAGGTCATGATCGTGAGGTCTGTGAGTTCGAGCCCCGTGTCGGGCTCTGTGCTGACAGCTCAGAGCCTGGAGGCTGCTTCCGATTCTGTGTCTCCTGCTCTCTCTGCCCCTTCCCTGCTCACACTCTGTTTCTCTCTCTCAAAATAATAAATGAACATTAAAAATTTTTTAACAAATTGAATCTCGATCGTAAAGGGGAGTTCGCAGGCCTCTCCCTCGTGTGCGGTTGAAAATAATACCCGTGCACCCTTCGAGGTTGTTAGGCCAGGACTGCTCCCATGTCCTGCCCATTGGAAAACTCGATGAATTATTCCCTTTCTTCCGAGGGTCCGTGTCCTTGGAGATCCCCTCTGGTTCCCGAGCATTGCTACACGTCTCTCTGTCACTTCATGCTGTGTCTCTGACAGTTTTCTCAGGTCGTCTGAAATCCTTCCTCTTCAGAGGATATAGGTTCATTTTCCGAATCCTCTCCGGAGTTTCACATACCATAGCCTGGCAGCCCTTCCTTCCACGTCACTCCAGGATCTTATTTTCATTGTAGAACAAATGTTAGCGTTTTGTAACCTCCGTTTCTGATAGAGCTAACGACTAATGGTTCATCGCTCCGGGTCAGGCAGCGTGCGAGGTCCTTTCATTTATCAGGAACTTTCAGAGAAATCCTGCGTCGCTAGCCCAGTTTTGCACCCGGAAATACTGTCACTTGACAAGTCAGGCTTGTAGGAAAGTAGTAGATGGGCGGCTCTTCTACCACAAACGACTTCTCTCTGTGTCACAAATGGTTCCCTCACAGCTACAGGGAAGAAGAGATTGCTCTCCAGTTCACCTAACGTTTAGACATGGCTCTAGTTCCACCATATAACTAGCTCAGAGATGTTATTAATCCCAAACAATAGCTAGAACTCCATTTCATGTGTGTCTGTTTCATTTTACCTTGGTTGATGTTGCAGCTAGATATTACTCTCACCTTTGGTCAACAATGAAACAATCTGATTAGCTTAGAAAACAGCTCTAGACACATTTGCCAATGACGTATAATGAGAATCAGACTATACGCCTCCTCATTTCATCAATCCATGTCGTGATTGTCTTCAGGCCTGCGAATTTTCTCCTTTTCTGGCCTCGGTGTCTGGGCACCCAGGCCAGTTGGCACAGCCCCCTTTTGCTCTGGCTCCTGGAAAGAGATCATTCAGTATGTGGTGCAGCAGTGACCAATACGAGAATGCAAGGTTTGCTATTGTGGTGGCGTTGAGCAATGATCTCCAGCATTAATAATGCATGACTTAAAAGCAGACTGTGCAGTGGCCTGGATCTGCCATCACGTGCCCTAGGACCAGGGAAGAGAAGGCACCGTGGAGAGGCTGGGAATTCCAAGCATAAAGTCAAAGGGATGAGGACATTGATAGGACACCGGGCGTTTCATAATTGCAAAATTTAAGGTCGAAGAAAACTAAGTGATCTGGGGAAGGGAAAACTGATTCAAATCCCACACAATCTTATTTCAAATGGGGAGGCCTACTGCACCGGGAAGAGCGTTATTGAAGAAGGTGGAAGACATGTGGCCGTGTGCTCACCATGGATGCCACTTGTCTGGAGATGAACAATGTCTGGTGCTGTGTTGCAATATTTTTGTGTCTGTCTGGTTTTCATGGCTAGATGACCTACTTTTTTCTTTTTAATTTTTTTAATGTTTGTTTATTATTGAGACAGAGAGAAACAAAGCATGAGTGGGGGAGGAGCAGAGAGAGAGGGAGACACAGAATCCGAAGCAGGCTCCAGGCTCTGAGCTGTCAGCACAGAGCCTGACGTGGACCTCGAACCCATGAACTGTGAGATCGTGACCTGAGCTGAAGTTGGACACTTAACCAACTGAGCCACCCAGGCGCCCCTAGATGACATACTTTTTGAGAGCTGGGTAACGTCACGTATATCCCCAGTGCCAAGCAGAGTGCTCTGAATGGTGCACACGCTCAGAAACACGTAATCAGTAATTTGACGGACATAAAATTAAAACCTCATTTGAATAAGAGACTTGAATAAATCACAGTTTAGGTCAATGCCCTGCTAAGCTCTGTGGCATGAAAGTCCTGATCCTCTTGAATACCTTAGGGCACAGACTAAGGTATTCAAACAGAAAGATCCTGGGTGCCTGGGTGGCTCAGTCGGTTAAGCGTCCAACTTCGGCTTAGGTCATGATCTCACGGTTTGTGAGTTTGAGCCCTGCATTGGGCTCTGTGCTGACAGCTCCGAGCCTGGAGCCTCCTTCAGATTCTGTGTCTCCCCCTCTATCTGCCCCTCCCATGCTCATGCTCTGTCTCTCTTTGTCTCTCAATAATAAATAAAAATGCTAAAAAAAAAAAAAACCCAAAAAGATCCCAAAACATAGTGACATAAACAGGCTCAAAGTTTTTTCTCTTATGTAACAGTCCAGAGGTCAACACGCTGGGGCTGGAGGCAGGCAGTGGCTACAGCTGCACTCAGCAGGAAGGAGGAGAAGAGCCAGGGGGGTGACCTGTGGCAGGGCACATATTCTTCTGCTCACATCCCATTGGCTACAACTTGATCACATGGCTACCAAAGCTGCAAGGGAAGCTGGGAAATGTAGTTTCCAACTGACGGGCTATGCCCGGGTACCATTTAGGAGTTGCATTATTAAAATGGGAGAATGAATATTGCTGGACAAATAGCCCCTGAGAGTCTCGAAGTTAAAATTTCCCTAAGAGCCTGCCCTTCCCTCTCTTTCCCTCCCTGGCCCTCCTTCTCCTTTCTCTTTCTTTCCTTTCTTTCTTTGAAAGGAAGTTAATGTTGTCCTCTTAAGCAAATGAGATGAACCTCCAAAGGCATTCCCTGTAGTTTACCCATTAATATTCCCAATCTGGGAGGGATCCTTCATGTGTGACCAAAGGAGAACAAAATTTCAGCTCTGATCTAAACGTAGGGCAGGGACGGAACACTTGGGTGGCTCAGTCATTTACGTGTCTGACTTAGGCTCTGGTCATGATCTCATGGTCTGCGAGTTTAAGCCCTGCATTGGGCTCTGTGCTGACAGCTCGGAGCCTGGAGCCTGCTTTGGATTCTGTGTCTCCCTCTCTCTCTGCCTCTCCTTCACTACCATCTCTCTCTCTTGCTCAAAATAGATAAATAAACCTAAAAAAAAATCTTACACACTTAAACCTGTTTATCTCTGATTAGTTTTCCTGGAAGTAATCTTAGAAGCATAGCCCCTGTTTCTTCCATCATCCCTTCCTTCTATGCTCTCTCCCTCCTTACTTCTCTCCTTTCCTCCTCTTATAATAGACAGTTATTTAACCCTATTACTTACCAAATACTACCCCAGGAGTTGGGGAAAACAACCACGAACCAAGATTTTAAAATTCTAGTCGAAGAGACAAACGATTCATGGCCAATTACTGGCCAAACGTCTTTGTTCTCTGGGCCAAGTCTGTTCCTGGTCTTCCCTTGCCCATAACAGGCAGCTCTAAGTGGCACTGGCATGGTGATCAGTGAGGCGATTCATTTTCTTCCAAGGAGGTTTCAGAAAACAGAAGCAGTGGTTGCTGAATACTATTTGCAAACCACCTGTAACACTGTAGATGTTGACTGTATAGAATCATACCCAGAATCTGAACTTTCTTCCTCTGGAGGCATATTAGAGACAGAGATGGAGTGAGATGATGAAATCCGCCGAGGGATACAGGGGCAAACCATCAGAGAGTCCAGAGCTGTTTGCCCCAGAGAACTGAAGCCTTCTTGGTTGGTTGTTGGGAAAACATTATAAATGGACACACAATTGCACAAAGCATCAACGCTTCAGGGGAGCCACCAAATACCTCGTGTTCAGGACTTGATCCTCTTTGTTTTCATGATGAAGTTTTACCCATTTTAAAACTAGTTCATGCGCAATTTTAGAAATATAAAATTACTCTTCATTCAACTTATGATTCCCCGATATGTATTGTAAATCGACTGGACACTGCTGAGATTTCTAAAGGAGTTTTAGATTTTGAGTTCGATTTTCAAGTGACTTGAGTGGGAATCCTATAATGGAATTTGTTCAGCAACAGTGTTACTCTATACAAAGAAGATAATAGTAGCCAATTTAGCCAGGTCGTGGGGATTATAATGCAATGTGGAGAACATTCCATCAACACAAGCGGTCAAGCGTTATACGGATGTTAGATTTTGTTATGCTGCTTCTACTACTAAGTGTCAGTTTACTTTAAATAACTTTGAGTGGCCTGGTATCAACTTGGGTGTCTTGAAGCTTAACTGCTAATTGCATAAAACTACAAAAATAATTGTAATGGTTGGATAGGGGCTAGAAAAATCTCTGTCCAGTCTCCTTTTGGTATAGCCCAAGCTTTCTGAAGTGTTTGGAATTGGCTTTAGACGTCTTCGTGGTTCATTCTCTTTCTCAAGATATAAGACATAGGAGGTTGTTTCAGTAATAAAATACATTTTATAACTGGAAAAAATCTCTGACCAGTGATGGTGAAAATACCAGGGAAGTTTCCTGGCTAACAGTACCTGGGTGTGACTTCCTCCTTTTCCCTCAATAAGAAGCCAACTTGTAGAAATCTTGTATTTGGGTGGCAATGTTTTAAAATGGATTATCAAGTTATCAAGATTGACTGAGAGGAGTTGCATTATTACGTTATTGACAGAATAATTCCAAGATGAGAAGAAACAATACAATACAAGATTATATTGTAATGACCAATATAAAAATCATTACAGAAGTCCCCTCCTTTGAATTCTTCTTAAGACTACTCACCCAGAGCTGGTAAGAGAGAGGGGCAAGAGTCTGAAAGCCATGAATGTATCTCAGGACAAATGATTCCTCTCTTCTTTGTGTGAAGTATTTCATTTGTCAGTGGGAAGCCCACTGCTACATTCTTACCTCACCGGGCCCCTCTGTGGGTGTGCTACAGAGGCATTCAGGGATGGAGGTGGTTTAATTCCACCTGGTCTTGGTTTACTGTCTATTTATTTTTGAGAGAGACAGAGACAGAGCATAAGTAGAGGAGGGGGAGAGAAAGAGGGAGACACAGAATCCAAAGCAGGCTCCAGGCTCTGGGCTGTCAGCACAGAGACTGACGCAGGGCTTGAACCCACAAACCATGAGATCATGACCACAGCTGAAGTCGGATGCTTAACTGAGTGAGCCACCCAGGTGCCCCCTGCCTCCCGTCTTGGTTTAGACACTGTAGAGGGGTACACTCCTTGGTGGGCTGAAAGAGACATATTTCAAACCCTGGAATATTTAAAGAAGAGCTTCTTTGCAGCCTATGCTTTCTGGAGAGTAATATAGACTGAAAACCGATGACCCATATCTTGTCAGGTAGAAAGCCAGGAGCCAGATGAGAACTCTTCCAGCCACTATAGTACTATTTATTCCCTTACAGAATACTCAGTTTGTTTCCAAAGAGCTGACCCATTAAGTAAAATAAAACAAAGTCAGCTCTATTATCTTGCACAGAGATCTGTTCTGAGGACAGCAGACAATGACCGAGAGAAATTATTGGGAGCCATAGATGTTCTAGTTACTATAAACACAGGACTATGGTTTTCACGGGATTGCTAGATGAAGGAATCATTCTCATTGCAGAGTCTGGACATCAAACCAGTCCTACTCTACTGAATGCCACAGATTACTTTTTAAACAGTTGGGTCCTTTGATACTCAACTGATAGGGGGCACCTGGGTGGCTCTGTTGGTTAAGCATCCAACTCCTGATTTCTCCTTGGGTCATGATCTCACAGTTTGTGAGATGGAGCCCCAAGTCTGGCTCTGTGCTGACAGCAAGCAGTTGCTTGGGATTGCCCCCCCTCCCCCCATTCATGGCTCTCTCTCTTTCCCTCAAAATAAATAAATAAACTAAAAAAAAGACTCAACTAATAGACCACCAGTGCAGAACTGCTGTGTTGTGAACTACAAAGTGGAGGAAGGGAAGGATACTAGAGAGAAAGCCGGCTGGTGAGATTCATTCCTGATTGTGGCACTAGCCCAGGTGGTCGAAGGTAGAGGTTGTAGGAGTCTGGAGAGAGACACTGCAATCAGCTTTGTTCCTCAGGAGAAGATCAGGCTGGTCACAGTACAGGTATTTGGTTTCTGCTCTGCTTCATGAAGCAAAACCACATGCTCTTAGTTCCAAGAAAACCAACCACTAAATGGAGAAACACTTCAGGTTTCAGGTGAACCCGACCAAACGTTGCCCTGACCTTATTTCTTGCCTTTCTGCTCCCTGACTTTCCTGCCCTGGGTTCTGCTCTTTTCCTCTGGTATAAGAGCAAATATCTTGTGGCTTTGAGGTCACCCCACTCATGGTTTGACATATCTGTACTTATTTCTTGAAAATGCAAAGCACTTGTGATAAAATATAGCAAAGGAGCAGGAGAATCTTCAACCCAAGGCTCACAAATCTTGTTTCTTCGTGCCTTTTGCCCTTAAATAGCTGGTGAGCTCTGTCTCCTACACTCTGGCCCACGTAGAAGGTGGGATATGGAAGGGACTTCAGGGTTCATTTTCTAGTCTATTCTCGTCATCTTTACAGATGAGAAAAGGGAGGTCCAAGGGTTCAAGTGACTTGCCAAGGCCACAGCTGGTCAGTGGCTGAGCTGATTCTATTTCCTATATTTTCCATGTGAACCGAATCCCCAGATGCAGTGTGAGTGGTACCCTTGGGGTCATGTGAGGACTCCCTTTTAAGGCCATGCTGGTGGGATGGTGGCCTTTTCCTCCATTCTCTGTTTCAGGATTGCCACCCAGTGTCACTGAGCCTGTTTCCTCAAACCTTCAGCATAAGAATCCCTCACAAATGTAAGAGGTTGGCTTAATGTTCATTATGAACTAATGGATGGAAAGCGTCATTTGTAATTTTAGAGCAATCTGCTGGTATAAACTGTGATTATATAAATATCTACCACATAACATCATCCATCCACGTTTTTCTGTCTTTTGGCCCGGAGCACCTTAATCCTTAGGTTGGCTTTAATTAATTCCTGGTGTATGATTAATATGTTAACAGTGCCCTCAACCCTCAGGTCTTCATTGGTCTACAATTTCTGGGACTTCAGTTGCACTCGGTGCTCTCAAGCTAGGTGAGGCTTTTGTGGAGAGAATATATCTTGACCACAGTTTGAAAATCCCCACCTCAGCAACAGATAAACCAAAGGATTGATCTTTATGTCTGCAAATTGATTCCAGAGAATCGTGAAAGGGAGCTCCACTAGTATATAGAGAATGGCTCACATTACAAACATTCAGATGAACACGCAACATCCCAGGGACCCAACTATTGTTTAAAATAAGGAGAAGTGTGATTTTAGCCCCCCAACCCTGGGGAAATCTTGGGAATGAATGAGGATGCACATCGGTCCTTGGCAGAGGCAGGGAATGAGTTTATAATGGCCTTAGTGAGCAAGGACAAAGCATGATCTTTGGCAAAGAGAAGAATTTTAAATCAATTCATGTAATCAGGTGCATACGGCATAAGTTCAACCTTAGTGGCTCCTTCCTTCAAATCATTTCTTCCTTTCAGTGCCACGGGTGAGTCGCTAGCTGTCTCTGTAAGCTGTCTGCTAGGGCACCTATAGGCAAAGGCAAATAAGAAAATTAACAAAAGTTCTTGTTTCAAGAGATTCTTCCAGAATGCAGCCCCACATGTCTGCTTTCGTCTTTGTTATTTTGCTCTGTGAGGATTTTCTCAGTCTCTGCATGTCTGGCTTGATGGATAATCTTTCCAATGTGGAGGAATATTTTAGACTGGAACAACAGTATCTTAGGCATTAAAAAAGCTTGAAGAATTCATTTTTCATACCTGCTGCAATGCACTAATGACGAAAGGTTGGACAGAACACGAAATATTTGAATATCCTGGATACGGAAAGTTAGCGAAAGGGCTTCATGCCATTTTCCATTGCTGTTCCAAGATCACATCTGTTTGGAACTGAACCGTAGCATGTGTGCTGGGGAACCTGTATGAAATTAACTTTTATAGCTGCCTTTACAAGCAGGATCTTTTATTGTCTACAACTTGGCTGGGATTCAGGAAGTTCCCAAAATGATTTATTGTCATATGTGCCTATCCTATGGCGGCTGATGAAACTGATATATTATTGAACATATGCAGTCATTCTGGCTAGAGACAACAGATCATCTAAGCCTTTTATCCAAAAGGATCGAAGAATTCACATTGTGGAAGAAAAAAAAAAGTCGAGTATTTTGTTTTAAGTGAAATAATTACTTGCAGGAGCAAAACATTTGTTACTAATCCTATGGTTTTTTTTTTTCTGTTTGCCAACATAGTAAAAACTTATTAGAGTCTAGAATACATTCTTTAACTAAATTCTTAAGGTACTATTTCCCCATAAATGTTAGGTCACATTCTTACAATATCTGAGATGGTTAGTTCAGTTTATTAGACTGTGATATTAAGAATCAAAGATCACGAACTTAAATTTCTTTCATGTTACTTAAGGCAAAAAACCCCACTTCTTTTCTAGTTTAACAGAGGGGCCCCTTTACTCCAACCACTCATCTTTCTTATGGTTGCAAAAGGAATTTGGTGAAATGGGGGGTGATAACAATGGAGTCTCTCTTTTTTGGTGGAAACCCTCAGAAGCATGTTTTCCTATTAATGAATCAGAACGCCCATACATGAAGGACAGCGCCGTGAACCAATCACATTCTCATGATTGAGAACAGCAAGCACAACATTGCATTTGATTCCAGTAGATATGGGAAAGAAAAAGATTAAATATAATTCTAGGATCTGCACTTACAGCACATAAAATATTTAGTCCTGTGGCAAAATCTGGGGTTTCTGGATTCGGTGCGTACTGTCTCAGCCAGAGAGCTAATTGACACATTCATATTTCAATTGGAAGTGGGTAGTCAAAGATCTGGAAGTTTCAGATGGATTTGGAAATGTTAAACAGTGAGAAGATTTAGATCCAGTTTTCTAGCCAGAGTGTGGTTAAAAACATTTGATTTATAATGGCAGTGGAAAACAAAACCAAACAAAATCCTTAGGTATTGTATAAACATTTTCCACAGGGTCGCCCATGAGACAGAGGTGTTGATCATTATTCCATAGGGAATTAGTGACCCACTTCTGGGAAACAGAATTTGGAGCCTAGTTCTGGGATTCTGCCTGGTCTACATGAATCCTCTTTATTCCAGAAGCATTTTTTTTCCTTTAGAGTGGAAGTGATTTTGGGGTGCCTGGGTGGCTCAGTTAAGTGTCTGACTTTGGCTCAGGTCATGATCTTATAACTCGTGGGTTTGAGCCCTATGTCAGGCTCTGTGCTAACAGCTCAGAGCCTGGAGCCTGCTTCGGATTCTGTGTCTCCCTCTCTCTCTGTCCCTCCCCTGCTTGCTCTGTCTCTCTCTCAAAATAAAGAAACATTAAAAATTAAAAAAAATGGAAGTGATTCATATATTTATCACCTCATTCATCTTCTTTAGGAATTTAGGTATCAACTGATGCCATTAACTTCCTACAAATAGAAAAATAGAAACTGAATTTAAGGGTGTTACCAACATTGATTACAAAATTCTTTAATCCCTAAGATTCTGGCATTAAGTTTCGGTCTACAAGCTGGCTGTGGAACCAGCACCAGTCTTGATTTAAGTGCCTCGATTATATTCAGAATTTGTCCTCCCCCCCCACCCTTAATCTGCTACGCTTGATGGTTTGACAAAGCTCCATGTTAATAAACTTATTTCCTAGATGGGTGAGTTAACTTCAAATAGTGAAGTAATCTTTCACAAGGGCGGACAATTGCTAACATCAGAACAGAATGTCCCTGCATCAAAATGGATCATACCCTGCACACTCTTGGGGCCGTAAGCAAACAGTTCAAAGTACACATCTTATTGTCAGGCGCATGTCTTTGCTCATGAAGAGGCATAGCATATTTTCAAGGGGCTTGGAAACAGTTGAATGTGGGTAATGTTAATGTGGTGTAAAACTTCAAGTGGCGTATTACTAATGCCAGAGAACAAAGCGGTTGAGGAGCTGGTAACTAATTACTAACAGCACTGTCACTATTTTATGTAAGTGTGAACAAGAATCATATGTTTCTTATAGTTCATCCTTGTTGATGTACTTAGCATTACGGGTAGAAGTGTGATAATGAACAGCTAGTTGATTACGGAGAACTGCTGTAAGGACCCTTCTTGATAGCAGCATTTTGTACGCATGCCCAGAGGCCCTGGGGGTAGTGGACATTCTTTAAATAAATGAAACAATTTAGTAGTTGTTGTGATTTAAAAGCACCATCACAGACTTGAATTAAGAGACCCTGTCATAATAATCTGAAGCTAATGACACTGGGATTTGGTGTTGTAGGAAGCTGCAGAGACTCCCTGATGAACTAGTCTGGACTTCACCACGCGACTGGCTTCCCTGGGAGCCCTGTGAAATAGAATGAATACATATTGGTGAGTATGAGGGAACTACATTCATTCAGGGATTCCGGGAAAAGATGGGGCTGTTAATATTCATTCGAGATCAAACGAGCAGCTGTGGACACCTAGTTTTGTTTTTGTTTTTTAAAGAGCCTTTTATTTGAGAATACCGAGAAGATGTATCTAAAGACCTTGTTAGGACAAAGAGGATGCCCTCCAAAAACTAGGTGATTATGGATCGAAAGAACCTCTGACCAAGGGCTGGGGGTTTGTATGTTAACCTACAAAAAAGGGTGCTGAAGAAGTGAAGGCAGAGCCATTAGAGGAAAGAACTTAGGATCACAGAATCCTAAAATGTGGAGCTGGGAGAGATGGGAAGGTAATTGTCTCATCTCCTGCCATGTAGTCAATGATGCCATTGAAGCCTGAGGACATTGCCATCTTGTAGTGGGAAAATCAGACTCCTGATCAGCTTCCTAACCGCTAGTCCCATATACTCTCCAGTATATTCCTTAAGAAAATGCAACTACTCAACCGTCCTCTAAGCCCATCCTCATCAGGAAACCATTGAACTGTAATTTAATTGTTGGGTAGGTCTCTCCCTAGATAACGGGTCTAGCCAGACAGGTCTAGCCAAACACAGCTCACTCTTCCTTGAGAATCAGTAAATTTACTCTCTGGTATGTATCAATCTCACGTGTCTCTGGGAAGTTTGAGCTACTTCCTAGGGCCATAGGACTGGGAATCAGAAAGTCTGGGCTTGGGCCTCATTTCTGTCACGTAATGTAACCTCTCAGGTTTGTTCTCTAATTTGTAAAGTTAGAAAGTGATTGGGGCACCTGGGTGGCTCAGTCAGTTAAGCGTCCAACTTTGGCTCAGGTCAAGATCTCACAGTTCGTGGGTTCGAGCCCCGCATCAGGCTCTGTGCTGACAGCCAGCTCAGAGCCTGGAACCTGCTTCAGTGTCTCCCTCTCTCTCTGACCCTACCCTGCTTACACTGTCTCTCTCTCTCTCTCTCAAAAATAAATAAAAACATTAAAAAAAAAAGAAAGTGATAGGGTGATAGCTAAGGCTCTCTCAGCTCCAAATTAATAATACTCGAAACATGTTTAAAGGGAACACAATGGGGGCTATTTTCAGGGCAGGACGATGACCATCTTTTTATGCGTAAATGTGTGTTATGAGTTCCAAAAAGGAGGGTGAGTATGAGCTGCTAGTAGAGGAGAATGGACCCAGGTGGTTTGACAATACCAGCAAGCAAAATTGGGATAGACCTAAGAGGTCTTTAAACACAATGATGTCCGGATGATAGGGATGAACAACGCACCCCAGGTAAGCAGAGAATCTAAGTTAAGCTCATTGGGAGTCCATTTGGCTGAGGACATGGTAGAAACAGAATCTTTGAGTTTCTCCAATGTGCTCTAATAATAATATAGGGAAAAAATGATTCTAAGATCACATAAGTTTTTAAAACATTGGGAAAACAAATTCAAATAGATTTGTCTAGGAAAGACTTCTCAGTGCCTTTAACATGACAAAGTGCTTTGGGAGTTCCAGAGGTGCGGCATTTCCCAGACTCTTTCGTCCATGGAACACATTATTTTCTGGCGCATGTCTGGGGAAATGTTGTCTTAGAGCACACCAGGGGAGGGAGGAGAGGGTAGTTCAGGATGATAACTTTAAGAGCACATCTGAATCCGAGACCAGCAACTATAAGGCAGTGGGGATCTGTGGGAGAAACCGTGGCCTCGAAATAAAGCACACGCTTTCTAAAAGGAGGGAGTGAGTAAACAGTGACTCCTAGACTGTTGAATGCTTTCAATGGTTGAAATGCAGTAATGGTTACATTACTTAAGTGGTTTCTAGTTATTTCCTGGCTTGTAAATGATATATACAGCAGAATACGCTCATGCTGAAGCGAATATTAATTTTTATATGATTTTTGGGGGGTTTTGTTTTGCAAAGACTAATTTGTAGTCTACAGTCTGAGCAAAGGGGAGCGGGCTAGAGCCCAGCACAAAGTCCTAGATGAAGATGTGCAATCTCATCGTCATAGGGACCTGGAGTTCTCATTTTCTTTGCATATATACCCAGAAGTGGGATCGCTGGATCACATGCTGGAGTTAAAAAACATTTTTTAAATGTTTACTTATTTTTGAGAGAGAGAGAGAGACAGAGCATAAGCAGGGGAGGGGCATAGAAAGAGAGGGAGACACAGAATCCGAAGCAGGCTCCAGGCTCTCAGCTGTCAGCAGGGCTCGAACTCACGAGCCATGAGATCATGATCTGAGCCGAAGTGGGATGTTCAACAGACTGAGCCACCCAGGTGCCACTCAAATGTTGGAGTTTTTAACTGGAGGTCCATGGATATATAGCAGAGGAACAGTGGCTTCACGTGTACGATTATGTGGGGATATGTACACCTACTGTTTTTTGATTTTTTGTTTGTTTGTTTTTGGAAGAGTGTAAATGGCTTTCATCAAAATCTCAAAACAGTTTATAATCTCAAAAGTAGTCAGCAATGCCACACTGAAGCTCATTTTGCAGGGGGAAGGAACTGAAGCTCAGAGAGAGAAAATATTTTGCAGGACAGCAGCGTATTGTTTCTGTCTTTCATTGCTGGTGGTGAAGTTCGCCTGAGAATGGATAAGCAGTGGACTGGAGAATCCACTGGGTGAGCTTGCCCATAGATTTTGGGGTTACTCCCGTGCCCAGACTGAAGTAGGCTTTTAAATTTGCAGTATACTTCCCATTTTACAGGCAGAACATGGACACTACAAATTATTCAGAGTGACCTCCAACTCGAACATTTTACTAGAAACCCTTAGTCTTGATTCCCATAAGAAATTACTCGTAAGTAATTCGTTGCATGTTCCATATGTCTAAAAACAAAACAAAACAAATGAATTTTGGTTTTAAACACGCCATCATCATGAGAGATTTTTCTCTGCGCTCGGTATCACACTGGGCTTTTGCCTTGAATATCTCAAAGATTTGGAACTCAAAAGGGTTTTCATTTTACCTTTTAGAAACATGGTCTAATTTATCTGCATGATTGCATTTTAATTAGCACTCCCATTGCCTATTTAAACATGCAAAGATATAAAACGAGCCAACCAAATAGGAAGACAGATAGCCAAGGTGTTTGCTACTGTGTTGTTATTGAGCACTGCCTTGGGATAAACCCTGTACCAGACTCGAATTTAATAGTGAGAACTGGTTTAAAATAAACCCATTTGTATGCACAATATTTCACATAAGGGTTAAGCTGCCTTAGCAATTGTTGATAATTACGGATCCTGGCACCGCTCGGAAGATCTCCAAACATTCTCTGGAAGTAAATCAGCCATCCCCACACTTTAAAGAACAAACGTGTAAAGAGTTTTATACGGGGCATTTTTACACAAGCCTTGGGTGGTGAGGTGATGACCCTTGGAAACCTAAAGCCACATCACAGTCCCACCTGTGAGCATGTTGGTGTGGGAGGGGAGGGCAAGGGCAGGATGCAAACCACAAGAATGGACTTAATTCAGGAGAGAGGTTTTAACTCTCTTTATAGCTTAGCACAAGGTCGTGGTTCCACGTGGTGTGTGCTGCTGTTTGGCCAGCCTCTACTTTGTAGAATTCTGAATCAGGCTATGAAGATCAGAAATAAAGGCGAGGTGAAGAGAATTTGCCCTGAGGAACCCAACCTTGGAAACCCTAGCTTCCAACACCTTTTCAACTAAGACCTTTGTGGGCTGGAGTCCTTTGGCCTTTTAAGCAGTGGCTATAGGGATCAGGTGAGCCCCAGCTCAGGCTAGTGGCCACCAGCAATCAGGTTTCAAAAAATCGGTTGATAATTGGTTCAAATAGTAGACTACGAACATTTCCCAAGTTATCTGCCATAGGAGAAGATGAAATGTTTACTGGTACATGTCTTGCTCAACTGCCAGCTCCTCTGCTAAAGCTGGGACTCATTGAGTGGAAATATCGTACTTTCCTCTTCAGTCACGTTGTGGCCACGGGTCTCTGGAGATGAATTACCCATCTCTGTGGTTTTGAAAGAGAACCTGGAGCAAACGTAGAACTTGTGACTCTAACGTAACACGGTTGTTCAGCGCGCCTGGGATCATTTTCTTGGGGGACATCTCATTGACCAGAAGGATAGAACTATTATTTTTTAGTGGCATTCAAAATCACGCTTCTGGCCAAGCAGGACACAACTGTCTTTGTACACATAGATCTTTAGGAGGTCCGTCAAAAATAATTCTGTAATGAATTCTCAGCTAATAATTGCAGGTATCTGGACTATTCTGGGCCCCAGGTGTAATAAACAGTCAGAGTGACTTGACCTCAGAACTCTTAATGTCTAAACAATGCATCTCCAGCTCAGTGACTTCCGTCATGGATGGCGAGGGCCTCGGCTGATGGCTTACTTCTCTCCCACCAAATTCCTCGTAAAAAGATGGGGATGGGGATGTGGACAACAACCAAGGATGACTAGCCGGCGGCTTTATCCAGCTAGACTCTTCACTACCACGCTGACAAGTAAGAGCGAAAGGAAAGCACAGGCTTCCTGCTCTTTCTCATTAAGCCCATCAAGCCCTCTCTGGCAAACAGGCTGGCTGTTGCCTTTGTTTCGTTTTCCTTCCTCCCCTGCGTGCTCGAAGCCTCACAAGTCTCACAAGAACTGCAACCATTATTCTCCCAGAGCACAACCTGCACAGTGGCGGGGACAGCGGGAGAGGGCAGCGGGCAGTGACTCCTCTGAGCCTCACTTGGTTCCACTGAAGCGACCATCCCTGCGTAGGTACTGAGGACTAACAGGTGGAGCAGGCCCTTTGGAGAGTTGATCTGCAGGAACGTTAAGGAGGTGCGGGCAGAGTGCTCCCTTGTTCCCACTGCCATGCCCTCTGTCTGGAGCACTGTGCACGGTGCATGGAGACACAGCGCCAAGAATTACCTGCATCTGGTTTGCAAAGACCTCTAGGACTTTGCTGATGCTCAGAGCCTGCCTCCACCTCCTTTACTGCTGGTGCAACTGCCCCCGTCATACTTGGTGACATTTCTCAGGCTTGGACGGGGGGGAGGGGGGGTGGATGGGAGAGGGTTGTAAGAACCAGATAAGATGTCTCCTATTTATTTATGAGGTCACTATTTGTGAGGACCTGTTTCAAAAATCTCCATAGCTCTTTCTTTCTTTCCTACCCACTATATTCCCCTAAAACCTGCATTGGATCACCAGGAATTTCTATCATTTTTACACAAGTCACTTGTTGTGAGATAGTAGAAAAAGTGTATATTGGGTTCTGCCCTTAGTTCCTGGCACAGAGCTCATAAACCCTTGTAATTTTCCCTTCCTTCCTTCCTTCCTTCTCTTCTTCTTTCCTTCCTCCTTCCTTCCTTCCTTCCTTCCTTCCTTCTTTTCTTTCTTTCTTTCTTTCTTTCTTTCTTTCTTTCTTTCTTTCTTTCTGTCTTCGAGAGCAAGTGGGGGAAGGACAGAAGGAAAGAGAGAGAATCCCAAGTAGGCTCTACACTCAGTGCAGAGCCTGACAAGGGGCTTGAGCTCATGACCTGAGCGGAAATCAAGAGTCCAATGCTTAACTGGCTGAGTCACCAGGTGACCCCCCCCTTTAAAAAAAAAAAAAAAAACCTTGTAATTTCCTAAGTGATAAGAGTACTTGGAGCATCTTTTGTTCGAGTATCTGGTCTTTGACCCCTGTTCCTGACACAGAGCTCCTCGATCTCTTGGAATTTCCTGGGTGATGGCAATATCTTTTGTTCTACTGAGGTGACTCTGGGTGGGCTCTCTGATGGCTCCTGGATGGGGGTTAGTCACCAGAAAGACTGAGCCAGGATTAGATGCTTGGAATTTTCAGCCCGCTCCTATTCTCCAGAGAGGGGAGGGGGGCTGGAGATGGAGCTAATGAGGGATCATGCCTATGAAAGGAAGGCTCATAAAAATCTCCAAATCATGGGTTCAGAGAGCTTCTGGGTTGGTGTTGGTAGAGTGGTGTCCAGAAAGAGCATGGAAGGTGTGTGCCCCTTCCCACATTTCTTGCTTTGGGCATCTCTTCTATCTCGATTTTTTTTTTTTAAATCATACCCTTTTATAATAAGCTGGTATACAGTAAGTAAACTGTCTTCTTGGGTTCTGTGAGTTACTCTAGGAAATTAATCAAACCCAAAGAGGGGGTCGTGGGAACCTCCAGTATGCAGCCAGCCAATGTGTCAGTAGCATAGGGGACCCCCCGGGGCTTGTGATTGGCATCTGAGGTGGGGAGGAGGGGAGCAGTCTGGAGGGACTGATGTTGTGTCCAGGTAGAGAGTGTTGGAATTGAGTTACATTGTGGGGCACCCAGCTGGTGTCACAGAGAATTGCTCAGTGGGGTCCCCACCCCCGCCATCATCTGTGCTTCGGACACCGTGAAGGTCGCAGTTGAGTGAGACACACAGGAAACGTGTAGGTTTTCTCTACATTCTCTGAGTTTCAGTTTCCCCATCAGCAGAATTAGGAGTAGTAGTTCAGCGAGTCTCAAAGTGCGGTCCCCAGACCAGCAGCCTCAGTACCATCTGGGAACTTGTTAGAAATGCAAATTCTCAACCCCACGCTGAGGATTTCTGAGAGCCCTGGGAGGAGCCCAGCAATTCACAGTGTTCCAAGCCCTCCAGGGGGTGCTGCTGCGGGCTCAAGGTGGAGACCGCCCTGGAATGAGTTTCTGGCACCTGCATTTGTATGACCTTGCCCTCCAGCTGGTGAGGGCAGGGCAAACCCGAAGCCCTATGTACACAGGACAGCAACTCCAGAGGGAGACCTGCTAAGTGGGTCAGCTGTGAGCGTCCTTGCCCAATATGCAAATGAAGAATTAGACTCACGTGATGTCAGGAAAACCACAGAAAGGTGAACTCGATGGACAGGCTCAAAGCCTTTTCGTTCAAAATTCTTTATCCCCCTCCAGCCCAACTGCAATGATTTCACAGGACAGTGATAAGTGCTCGACTCCGGTTGGCCTGCTCCCATCAATATCCACTCGATGTGTATACTTGCTTGCTCTGAAAAGGGAATGGAAGGATTTTTCTTTTCTTTTACCCAGGGATCGCTTCTTTGTTTGATAACGATGCCTCCAAACACGAATAAGTGCCATGCAGCTCCAACCTGTTGGAGAACCCTTCTGTGATAGCTTCAGGCTGGGAAGACAGGCCCTTCTGAAATAGGTATCAGAGTTATTGTGGCAAAGTTCTGACCTCAGGCTCCATTGCATATGCGATTTCGCCTGCTTCTTATGCACCCTTCCCCGTGCCTCCCTCCTCCTTGCTTCTGTGACTTTTACTTGCATTTCGGGACTCAGTGCCAGCATCAGCGTCTCCTGGGATGCTCTTCCTGAACTTCCACAGTTGGATTAGGAGCCCCTCTTCGGGGTCCCCAGGGCACCCTGTACTGATCTGCGTCATAGCCATTGACATGGTGTGTCATCATTGCTACTTGACTCCTTGATTTCTCTTTCAGCTGAATTCTACAGGGACAGTGACTGTCTTCCTCTTCACTCATTCCATTCCCAAGGTCTAGCACAGTGCCTGGTGCATAATAGAACATCAGGGATTCTTTATTTACGGGGCAGCTCTATGGCTCCTGGCCATACCCCATTAGGTGGTATTTTTCCTTTTTTTGAGCCATTTGTTTATACATCCATCAGTCAACTATCTATTGTACAAACAGTAGGCATGGCCCAAAGATAGGACATGGTGCTTGGTGCTGTTGGTGATTCAGAAAGGAGCCTGTGGCCTCCTCTCCCCCGAGACCTGAAGACCCAAAGGCTTCTCCTGCCCCCTTTTGTTTGTTTGTATACCTCCAATGCACAAGGCCCGTTCATGGCAAGCTACAATTACTGATCTCTTCAAGGCTCTTCTCTTGATTGATGGAACGTTTTCTTTTGTCCCCTTCCCCACCCTCATTCTTGGCCTCTCTGTAGGCAACCAGTTTAACATGTTTGTGTGCATTGTTTTATTTGCCTGTATTCTTATAAAACATGTATTTCTCTTTCGGGAACATGTGTTTTCAGTGTACATAATGGCATATTAGAAACCTCATCGCACTTCTTACTTTTTCTGCTCTGCACGTTCCCAGGCACCTGTGTGGCTGTGTGCAACATCCCCGTTTGACACATCTGTTCCAGGGATAAGCACCTAGGCCCGCTCCAACTCCCTATTGCCACAAATGCTATGGTGAGTATACTCAAACATGCCCCCTTGTTGACTGATAGGACAGTCCTTAGGAATTCCTGACATGTATCACCTAGGACTCAGAGGCAGGAATCCTGGGTGATAGCATGTATATGTCTTTCCATTGGCTGAGTACTGCCAGATTCTTTCCAGAATAGCCATCCGGACATTGTAAGTTGGCAGACATTCCTTCTATATATTCTAGATGGTAGTCCCTTGTCAGACTTGACATTGCAAATATCTTCTTCTAATATATTGTCTGTTAACTTTATCCATGATGTCCTTTGTCTTAAAAAACTTAATTTCTTTCCTCCTTTAAAATATATTACAAGGATTGATTTCAATGGCCCTAAATGATCCTTTGATTATGAGCAAAAGTGCATAGTTTTCGCCCTAGCATAAATGTTGCCATATTTTGGGAGACAGCCACATACATGGACCCCGGCGTGCCTAAATGGGTCAATCCATTGAGCCTTAAAGAGGAGAAATCCCTGGCTATTAACCATAAAACTACCCAAAGAGCAGTCCATTTGGGAAATAGAGATACAAGTATTGTAAATAAGAAGTCATGCATATTTGTAATCACCCCTGCGAATAACCAAAACAAAAGACAAACAAAAACTCATGAGAAAGTATTTGCGACCTTGGAGCTTGGAGACCAGGACTTGGAAAAGCTGAAAGAGGACATTGGGTTTCCCTTGGGCAGGCCTCTGTTTACACACTCCTTTTGAGAACTTAGAAATAACCCTCTCAATATTTCCTCTTGGCTCTGCATATTTGACCTTGGCTGGCAGGTGGCCCATTGGACTTCATGAACATTCCAGAGGTGTATGTTTAACAAAAATGTCCAGATTCCTTGGTATATATTAAGAGACTTTATCATGCAGACCTTCTTGAGGAAGGAACAGGGTCATGTTCATTAGACGTCACTGACAGAATCTCAGACACGTAGTGGAGACTCATTAATTTTCCCCAACGTAAGGGAAATTTTCTCTCTCACTCATTAAAGATTACCATAGGATACCATAGATCCTTAAGCTTTAAAATATCAACAGGGGTGCCTGGGTGGCTCAGGCGGTTGGGCGGCCGACTTCAGCTCAGGTCATGATCTCACCATCTGTGGGTTCGAGCCCCGCGTCGGGCTCTGTGCTGACAGCTCAGAGCCTGAAGCCTGCTTCAGATTCTGTGTCTCCCTCTCTCTCTCTGCCCCTCCCCGGCTCACTCTCTGTCTCTGTCTCTCAAAATTAAATAGACATAAAAAAATTAAAATATCAACAAATGAATCTGATGACTGAATAGATGCTATTGTGTAGTTTAGTGTGTAACATTTTCCACATGAGAGTCACATCTTAAGAAGAAATTTCTGCAAACAGAGTGTTCATAGTAATATAGAGGGGTGATTGTACTAATGGAATTTACAGGTAGCAAAACAGCAGCTAGAAAGGATGGGGGACATTTGGGACTAGACAGTTCTTTCAATCCCACTCAAGTTCCTTCATTTATGTAAGTATCAATATTTAGGGATGTCTTGGGTATGTTTATAAACACAGTTAGCCTTTCCTCCCAGGTTTTATATTTATGGGTTCATCAGTAACGTGAGCAGATAAGTGTACAACACATGGAATTTTCTGAGTAGCTCTTTTGATATAGGCCACATTTCATTGTGACAACAGCACTCTGATACTTTGCCTTGAATAAGATGTGTTTGATGATATACTTTGTTGCTGGAAGTTCAGTGTCAGAGGAAGTGAAAATCAGGTAAGAGGCATGGGAATGTTTCTTATTCTTAGGGGCCTCGGTGGGATTTTCTAGCCTGGCCTTTCTTCCCTGGCCCTGAGGATCAGTGGAAGGGCCCTCACTCCATGCATGTAGAAGTCAGCTAGACAAGTCTGCCCCAGGGAACAAGATGCCCGTTTGCTGGGCCACTGGGCATCCAGACACAACCCCCCTCCATCTCACTTTTCCCCCTCTCTTCGCACGTTGTAGTATTTTCTTTTTTCAGCAAGATGATGTTACCTTTGCCTCAGTTCCCAAGGCGGAAAACACAGCCACACTCTTATGTCCACCCCTTAATTCCTGCTCCAAAGTCCTGGGGGTTCTGGGATTTGGAATTCTTACTGTTCTGCAATGGATCCTGTGCCTACTCTTGTTCCAGTCAACTTGGCTGGGGGTAAAGGACGTCGTTGAGCAGACATTGCTCCTGGGAGTTCCCTGTGACCAAGGCAGCAGGGTGGAGGGCAGTTCCAGAAAGGAGGACTGCACAAAGACTAATAGGCATCTGTCCTTCCAGCAACCCTTAGGGAAGAAAAGGCTTTTTAGGCACTAACCTAAGGCCCACTTTTGAGAAAGAGCCAGTATTTTTTTATGCCAACACACAGAAAGTAAGAAGAAAAGAAAAGAAAGGAAAAGAGGGAGAATAAAAGAAACGGACAGAAGTTGGAATGTATCCTGTGGTAACACACACATCTCCGTCCCACGCTATACACACATATGTGTGTCCGTGCCTAGAAACCCATATTGTCTGAGACACTATAGTGCGAACATACGATCTCTTGAGGATCGGCTTCTGTGAGCTTCTCAAGACGCGCACCCACCCCAAAATTTCCCGATGAAAGCAAACGATTTGAGGTGTTTAGGAAAGAGCAGAGATCTCTTATGATAAAGTGTTCAACAAGTGTAACATTCTGGGCTCAGAGCAAATGCCTTGTGGGAAAAAAAAAAGTGCTAAAATGGCTTGATTGGAGTTTTAATGAGAGTTTTTCTGCTTTACTCCACCCTACGCTCCCCCTCCCCTACACCTGTTATTTTCTCCAGCAGGCCAGTCAAGAGCCCTGTGCCGAGAACACTGAGGGAATGTTAACAATTCAACTCTACCAATTAATCGCAGGCACTTTCTCCATCCTGCTCAGCGGGGCATCTCTCTTGCAGGCTGCTGAAAACACAACAATGCGCCTCTCCATTTTGAATGCGAAAACTGTGTGCTCATCAGGGGCCTTAAAAATCCTTGGGGCTACCATATCGGGTCGTTGGGCCCACGTTAAGGAGGCTAGAGCGCGTTCCCCTTCCCCACCTCGGACTTGGATGTGACTAAATTCTTATGTGACAGTGAAATGTGAAACAGGAATGCCTGCTTCAAAGAGAAAAGTCAAAGCCCAGGGGAGACAGGGAACGTGCAGACGTGCTGACTTAAAATACACATGTAAACAGTCCCCATGCCTCTGGCTTCTCCCTGCTGATTAATGAAATGGCTGGCTCAAGACCCTTGGTTTGAATTGCAGGGTTGCCACCAAGCCCTAGAACTGCATGGGAGTTTAAAAAATTGACGGGGCGCCTGGGTGGTTCAGTCGGTTAAGCATCCGACTTGGCTCAGGTCATGATCTCATAGTCTGTGAGTTCGAGCCCCGCGTCGGCTCTGTGCTGACAGCTCAGAGCCTGGAGCCTGCTTCCGATTCTGTGTCTCCTTCTCTCTCTGCCCCTTTCCCGCTTGCTCTCTGCCTCTCTCTCCCAAAAATAAAATAAAGACATAAAAAAAATTTAAAAAAAATTGAGCTGGCTTGTTAATTCAGTGAAGCCCGCTGAAGGCTGAACCCCTGTGTTGGGCGAGACCAGGAGAAGTCAACCACATATAGATCCACATGGAGCCCACGGGCTGGGTTTGGAGCCTAAGTGCAGGGATGAAGTGTGAACAGATTCAAGCAAAGATGTGAGGCTGAGGATAATTACGTAGCAAGTAAATATCACTAATAGTTCTGTGTTCAGCCTCAGTTCAGTACAAGAGAGGAAGGATGGAGAAGAAAATTGGATTTCCTCGAGGTTCCCATCTTGGCCTCATTGAGAATGGTAGGTGTGTTTGCCAGGGAGTGACCCACAGTGATTTAGGAGAGGAAGTGGTGAATTCTGTTGGGAAAACAGGAGCATAGGAAGGACCCCCGAAGGAGTTGGGTTTTTATTTATTTATTTTATTATTTATTTATTAAAAAATTTTTTTTGATGTTTATTTTTGAGACAGAGAGAGACGGAGTGTGAATGGGGGAGGGGCAGAGAGAGAGCGAGACACAGAATCGCAAGCAGGCTTCAGGCTCTGAGCTGTCACCACAGAGCCTAACGTGGGGCTCAAACTCACAAACCGTGAAATCATGACCTGAGCCAAAGTCAGACACTTAACCGACTGAGCCACCCAGGTGCCCCAGGAGTTGGGTTTTTAAATTTGTCCGAATTTCACTGTAAACTTGACAGTTTTGAAGTTGTGTCTTTCATTCCGTGCTTCTCAAGCCAGGGGTGGTGGGCGTACAGAAAGCTGGGAGTCGCTGGGAAACAGGGAGAAAAGTCTGACTGAAAGAATGAGATCATGAGGCAGCTATGCGAATGAACCGAACTAAAGTCTTCTGCAATCGAAACGTGCTCCAGGTGCAGAGTGATCCCCACTTACATCTAAACATCTAGGGATTTGGTAAAACTGGGACCCATCAAATTCCCGTGCAACGAAAGCTCATTGTGACATCATGGGCCCTGGAATGTTTTGTATTCTCACCACTCTCCCCCTCTCAGCCTGTAGACGTTCATCTAGAGGATACGTCGTCTTGTTCAGGTTGATCCTGAAACAGCAGAGAGAAGGAAGTCGTGGGTCCCATGGTTTCCATGGCGTTACTACCAATGTCAGGGGAGGGATTCTGGTAGGCTAACCTCCCCCTGTTCCTTGGCATTTACTCCACTTATTAAAGAACTCTTTGACATCAAAACAAAACAAATCAGCAAATGTCATCAGAGCTGGTGCCATCCATTTGAGGATGGTGGGAAGAGAACCCTTTATAGCTGCTGTAATGACTGTTGCAATATATGCACATAAGCCGAGGAAAGAATAAAAGGCCCCATCACACTATCATGCCAAAGTTCATTATTTTGAAAGGGACAAGGTCAAGGTCACATTTACTATAGGGATGTCCTTTCTCCATGTGAAATAATATTATAATGCCTTCAAGGAAAATTAATGCTTGGCTTGGCAAGGTGTTCTTTGCGATTACTAAGGAAAGCAGTTGGGAGTTAGCCAGAGGGCTTCTTGGTGGAGATTACGGTATTAAACTGGAATTCGGCACCCGATTTTGTTCTCAGTCACAGTACTGGAGCTCATCCCTTGCCCCGCTCATGCCCCCCAACCTCTGCTCATAACAGCTGAAATTGCAAATTTGCGAGAAACAAGAAGGCAAAATGGTAGAATCCCTTGTTGGGTTCAAAGTGGATGTTCCACGTTGGGAGACTTGAACAAGACTCTGGAAAAGAAGTGGAGTGTCGGAGAGAGAATGATAAATATGAGAGAAGGATCTTCCAGATGGAGCATTCTTCTTGCAGAGCCTCAGCTCAGGAAGACCTCCTTCCTTTCTTAATAGGAAGGAAGAATTAAATTAGACTCTTAATTATAACTTCAGCTCCTGCTATGCTATACTGTCCAGAAAATACAATAAAAAATAAGATACCATTCCAATAGGAGCAACAAAACAATGCTATTTAGGAATTGATTTAACCCAGATTACCTCAGATCTCCATAGGGAGAAGCTTGAAAACTCTAATAAAAGACAAAGAAAATGATATCAGTGAATATCATGTTCTTGGATGATGATTTTAATATTATGAAGATTGCAATTCTTCCCAAATTAATTTATAATCTCCATGCACTCTCAGTCAAAATTCCAGTTGGACTTTTTCCCCAGGAACTCAATAAACTATATATTTTATGTGTGTATATGTGTGTATTATGATTTACAAATAGCTAAGTGAATAATATTAAAAAAGAATCACAAATGGTAAAGGGGGGGATGTATCTATCAGACACTAAAACATACAACCAAATCGTAGTCATACAAATAGTATTCAGAAACAGACATATAGACCAAAGGGAACACAATAGAAAACTCATAGATACGATCCTCAGTGAGAGAAGATGCTCCTAGTACCTAAAATGGACAAAGGATTAGGATGTAGACCATGCAAAGAAGGCCTGCAAATTAGCTCCAATGGAAAAATGAACAAAAGATATAAACAGACATCTTATGAAGGAGAAAACCTAAAAGACAGTGAATATGTCAAGAGAGGCTCATATGTACTAACAACCAGAGAAATGCAAATATGAACAATGAGATTTTGCTTTACTCCAACTTAGGTTGGGAAAAATGAGAAAACTCAGTTTCGTCAACTGACGGTGGACAATGGTGTATCTAGAATTCCCTCGTGCACTGCTGATTGAGCCTAGACTGCCATGTAGCTGTTTTCATGAGTAATCTGGCGCTACTTTTTACGCCAGTTACCTGGATACACGGTGTCACAGATAGTCCATAGTGAGGTGTACATCCCAGAGAAAGGTTTACACTGGGACAGGGAAATGGAAGAGGATGTGTGCATTCGTACATTGCTATACAACTGTGCTGACAGGGAGTTAGAGACTTCTGTCTACCAGCAGAAGTACCAGGTAAAGCATGGTAGATGGAGGTCATCCAGGTACGTGCTATGCAGTAATTTAAATCAGTACACTAAACGTACAAAACAGCATGGATTCTCTTAAAAAACACAGTGCAGGTGAAAAAAGGGAAGAAACAGGATAAAATGTGAAAAACCAACCATTTGTACAAGTTAAAAATACACATGCATCAAAGGGCAATAAACGCCATGCAAGAGAACATTCAGACAACAAAATGGCTGTAGATCACATCAGAATAATTGCCTACGGGGAAGAGTTAATGGAGTAATGCATGGGGACAATGGGCATGGATAAAACAAAAAACAGAAAGACAGACAAGGGAAGTCCCCACGGAGACCAAAGATGATGTTGTGCCCAGAGTTATCAAGTGTGATTATATCCATCAGCGTTCCACATCTAAGGTTAAAGCAAGGTGTAAACTGACCCGCCAGTAAGGGATTCCTTAGGTGTCCATCAGAGTTGTGTGATGAAGACAAACAAGTCAGGAAGTATCTGGAGATGGAGGACCACCACCCCAGTCATCTTTGGAAGCCAAAGAGCTGGATCTGGGTGGAGACAGGCAGATGCCAGCCTCTTTGTGGATGAGTGGGTGGAGTCGCAAGGGCTAGAGGGTCTCGGAGACAAACCCCCTCCAAGCAAGAGGGACAGCAAGAGCTGATTCCTTGAGTGCTCTCCATGGTTACCTGTAAGGCAGAAACAAGGCCACTCTGACCTATGAGGCTTAGAGACTGAGCAGGAAGTTTGAGCCCCTGGTGGGGTGGGAATCTTCAGTAGAGGCAGCAGTGGGGGGACCTCATGGAAGGGCACAGAGAGGCCGGGCCATGTGGAGACCACCAATGACCCAGGGGGAGAGCCACAGAGAACAGGGAAGTGAAGGGACCTAGAGCTGTAGGCTTGTGAAAGGCTGGCCATGATGTTGTGGGTATAAGACAAGCAGAGCCTTGGAGTTCCTGCTTTGAGCTCTTCCCTGTTGATTTGCCTGTGATATATGTCCTGACTGGACACTCTTCAGGCCTTGCCTATGGGCCCCTCTGTCTGTGGGTTCGACCGTCTGGAAGAACACAAGAGATGTTTACTTATTTGTGGAATTCCATCTTCTCCCTTGCCCCTCCTGTGCACATTTCTGAACCTTGTGATGGCCCAGGTCTATTCAGGGTTATTTTTAGTCTCCTGCCAGGTCCCCCATCTGCCTAGAAAGCCTTCTCCTTTCTTCCCCTGGAGGGCAGGACCCTGCATCCACCCCACATTCCTCAGCCCTTCACTCTTCTCCAGAATTTTCTCTGAGCCACCTCCTCTGCCATCCCATTTCCTTTTTTCTTATACATTCACGGTCTCCTGCAGCCTGTTGGTTTAATCATAATAACACCCTTCATGATGCTTTTGACTTTTGGGAAGACTTGGGGAAACCAAGACTTATCACCCAGTATAGTTTAGAGCTAAGCTCTAGGTTGTATGGGGGTGGCCATATATAGGGGCAGGTAGGGAAATATGGCATGAAAATTGCATCTCAGCCTGGGCTCTGTCCTTCTCTCTCTATCCTAACTGCACTGTCAAGTGCAAGAGCTTTGTGTGTCTGGGTGTGCTCAGACTTTGTGTATTTTTTTGTGTCTCCATGTTTCAAAAACATTTTACTCCGATACCAAAGGCTTGCGGTTGCTAGGAGGTTTTGAAAATATATCATTGATGGAGACAAGCTCCATCAAATACCCCCTTGTTTTTGCCGATGTGAATCAGGATGACCTTTTCACCCTCTTCAAGAGGGTATTTATAAGAACCAGACACAGCGCACATGATAGAGAACACGCAAAGAGGCCAAGCACAGTTGGAAAGAAGCAGACAGTACACCTCTCCCTGGAATGATGTTCTTGAAAACCCAACTATGGAGGTGTTGTATTTTTCTAGTTGGTATTTGAAAGAGAGGGTATTCTTTGCACAGTGTACACACACACACACACACACACACACAAACACACATAAACATGCGCTCACTTCTGTATTTCCCTCCCAGAAGTCAGAAGCTTAATCCCATGATCTTCAGAAGGAAGGAAGTGAAGAGCAGTTGGCCGGGTTAAGGCAAGGATTATTTTTAGCAGCAGAGGAAGGTGTCCTGGAGAAGCTGGCTGGCTGGTGGGGGAGGGGGGTGGAGGGGGGTGGACAGAGTTGGATATGTCTTAGTTTGCTCAGGCGGCCACAGCAAAGTAGTACAGACCGGGGCGCTTAAACAAGAGAGGGTTGCTTTTCGTGGGTCTGGAGCCTGGAAGTCCAAGATCAAGGTGCCAGCAGATCTGGGTTCTGGTGAGGGCTTTCTTGTTGGTTTGTAGATGGCTGTCTTTAGCCGTGTCCTCACATGGCCTTTCATTGGTGGCGGAGGGGATGGGGCAGCGGGGAGGGAGGGTAGAGAATCCGTCACCTTCATATAAAACCATCAATCCATCGTCATGAAGGTCCTCTTCTCATTAACTAGAGCTAATCACCTCCCCTAAATCCCCACCTCCAACTGCCACCACACTGAGGGTTAGGGCTGCAACATCTGCATTTGGGGGAACGTAGGCGGGCATTCAACCCATTTTGCCCTGGTAGCCTGGGAGGTGCTCAGTGCCCAGCCTGCTAACAGCTGCTTCTGCTCAGTCAGGTCCAGCCTCAGGAAACCCCAGGCCTTGCAGAGCCCCCTTCTCGGTGGGGTCAGCACCCCCTTGGGGAGGGTGATGCTCGTGTGAGGGACGTTGGAAGAACTTTCTAAGAAATCTAACTCAAGGGGCGCCTCAGTTGGTTAAGTGGCCGACTTCGGCTTGGTTCATGATCTCACGGTTCGTGAGTTCAAGCCCCGCTTTGGGCTCTGTGCTGACAGCTCAGAGCCTGGAGCCTGTTTCAGATTCTGTGTCTCCCTCTCTCTCTCTGCCCTCCCCTGCTCATGCTCTCTCTCTGTCTCTCAATAATAAATAAACGTTAAAAAAAAAAAAGAAACACTTAAAAAAAAAGAAATCTAACTCAAAAGCTCTATTGTTCTACGAAAGTGTCCTGGCCTTTGATTTTGAACCTGAGAGCAGATATTGAAGCTTTCTAGCTGGCCACCCCTTCCCCGGCCGCCCCACCCTCCAAATCATTACACATTTAAAACTTTTTAAAAATCTTTCGTTAGTTTTGACAGAGAGAGAGAGAGCGCGCAAGTGGGGGAGGAACAGAGAGAGAGGGAGACACAGAATCCGAAGCAGGCTCCAGGCTCTGAGCTGTCAACATGGAGCCCGACGCAGGGCTCGAACTCACCAACAGCAAGTTCATGACCTGAGCCGAAGTCTGGACACTTAACCGACTGAGCCAACCAGGTGCCCCTCTACTTACACATTTTTTAAATGAAGGTTTTTTAATAATTAGATGTCACATCTAATTATGATAGAAGGTAATATGGACTTAAAATTTTCATATCATTTCAATTTTCAAAATTTAACTTTTTAATTTCATCATGGTATTTACCTTGACACCATATGGAAAACTTACCTATCCATTTAAGCAAATCCCTATTTCTCTTTTGTATCTATTTCCCTTACCCCTTTACCTGGAGGTAGAAGGCACTGTATAGAATTAGTTACTCCTTCGCAAGGGCCATTTTGTGGTAAATGATTTCATTTAGCACTTTAGCACTATATTTGGAAACAAAAAACTGAACTGTGCTTCTCAATGGTACCTTTGAGTTTTGCGGAGGAGGAGGGAGAGAGGGAAGATCAGCAGCTGGGATCAGACAGGGAGCACGGGATGGCGGGGATGGAGTTCATATGGCTCCTTTGGTGGCTTGAGCTCTGTGGCAGCCAGCACACCATCAGCTTGATTACCTCTCCATGCAGGGAGCTCACCCCTCTAAGACCGACTAATATGAGCAGTGGAGAAAGGCAGGGGCAGCTCATTTTTTTAGCAACTGGAAAAAAAAAGTCTCTTTGTTTTTGTTTTTTGCTCTTTCCTCCTTTTGTCCTTGGATTCATCTAAAAGTTTCAAGCTGTTTTGTCCACACTAACCTCATTCTGTGTCCCAGGAGCTTGAACTTGAGGAGCCGAACCTCACCGTTTCAAAAGACACAGTGGCTGTGTGCTCTCTTTTGGGAGGTCTATGCCATAGGCAGTGGTCTTTGTGGCATTGAGCCCCCATTTGCTTTAAGCAGATATAAGGATTTGTAGTTTTTGAATACAAATTTAATTAACCCCTTTTACTTTGGGGGTGTCCTTCTTTTCCCCTTCAAAATCATTCACCCCCAGTCTATTTATAATGGGTTCTTACATAGAGGTGGGTAGACGGTTGCTTCCTTCAGCCCTGCCCTGCTCCGCGGTGAAAGAGGTAGTAAAATGAAGCCCTTTTCTGTCTCCATATTCACACCGATAGAAGGAAAGTGCCGAATTATCCTGCAGAATGTTGGAAGACCTGATTTGACCCCAAATGGTGCTGTGAGAAGAAACAGATGGGAACATAAAAGATGGCCTTTTTAAAAGAAATCCTTTCTCCTACCAGAGGCTTCCAGAGAAGACTGTCCCTTGGTTCCCACGGAAGAGGCAGTCCGGGAAAGCTCTGCCCAGCTCATGGGTGTGAGCAGTCAGATGGAGGACCAGATATATGGCCTGATCACTGCATTGTAATTGGATTGGAAAACACATTTGCACAATGGCAGTGGGCCCACACCTCCCTTCCCTGCGTTGCCTTGCATTTCATGGGGCTAATTCCTCGTTTAAAGTAGTTTTCCTCCCTGTGTCCCCCAAACTTCCAAAGAGACAAAATATCCCTAATCTTTAGGACCGGGTCCCAACTGCAACTGACCTGCTCATTATGATAAGAAGACTAAAGTTCAGGTTTGCTGTTTTTATAGAGGAACTGATGCACGATTTACTTGCGTTGCCCGGAGCCAGCTCAAATACGAAACAGATCAGAACGCCGTCAGACTTTCAGTGTCGCGGTACTGGATTCAAAGTCCAACAAAAATAGAGAAAAGTATCTTTTGAAGGCAGAGGAAACATATGCAGGCGTGAACGTGTGTGTGTTCCTTATCTGGTGGTTTCATTGCAATGAGCGAAGCGGTCACTTGGGAGTTTTGCTTCAATCCTGAAAAGCTTTCATTCTCCAATACCCCTCCCCCCACCCCAGCCGGAGCATTTCCAAGCCAGAGGCCAAGCTTAACATCTCTTTGTGTGACAAGGTGGAATCCAAGGGAGGCTTGCTTCCAGTCTTGGTGGCTGAGATCATTGTGCTGGCAAAGGTATGACACGGTGTTCATCTCACGTGGGCATGGGAGAGTTTCACGGCAGTGGTGTGTATGTGTGTGTGTGTGTTGTGTGCAGAAAGAGGGGAAAGCGACACAATTCA